>JBAMNC010001871.1:0-16687 GCA_037902135.1 Cetoscarus ocellatus
AATAAATATGTTAACAAAATGATTACAATGAACAAGATCTGTTGGGATTTTGTGAGGACAGCCTGGGTTGACTTCACATTCTACCCTTGAATCATTATCTCTGCACTGATTTGTATGTTTTTCTTGCATATTTAAAACTCCCAATGGAAGAAAGATCTTGTCTTGCAGACTTTGACGTTTTACATACATATTTTCTATGTAGATGGCTGAACACATGTAATCATCTGTGTGCTCTAGCTGTGCTGTTGCCTATGGATGCTTCCCCTTGGGCTGAGAGGGCATCTGATTCAGCTGCAAATATCAGGCTAACGCACAGAGAAGCAAGTATCTCACTTTAATTAGTTTCTGTATAAGCAACAACCATCCATCCAACCACAGGTAGTATCCAGGCCATTGTTGTGATTGTGAAGGTTTGACAACACTTTCAGGAATTTTGTCTTAAACTTTGTGTTTATGTTCATTCTGAGTCATGATAAACTGATTTCTGATGATCAAGCGTCAATGACACTAGGCTTCATTTTTATTTGTGTCTGTCAGTTGTGGAGACAATTTCTTTAAAATGCTTTGAGTGAGTTTCTTGAAAGTCATCACAAATGTCCACTGTCACTCAAGGATAAATTTATAAGATTCTGGGGGTCAGAGGTCAAATCCACTGGATCCTGTTACCCCTCACCTGGCCCAGGTAGCAGCTATGATTTTTGTAATTGATGGTAATTTAAATGTAATTGATTTACTCTTTGCCCCAAATTCACCAAAAATACTTCAGAATCCATTTCAGCAAATTGAACAGTTTATTTAGTGTAAAAAATAAAAAATAGAGTTTTTTCAGGAACAACATGACCAAAATTAATTTTAACAGGGATGCACAATATTATTGGTATAATATTGGTATCTGCTGATATTGGACTAAAAGTTAAATGTTGGTATTGGCCAATATTGATATTTTCACAGTATTTACTGCTGGTATATCTGCAGTACATATCCCATATATTGGTTATAATACCAGCAAAATAGACAAATGCACCAAGAGGCTTCAGCTTATCATCACTGCATGCATAAATTTAAAACTAAGAATTTCGTTTTTTCAAGAGTTAATTGTTCTTTTTCTTGATTTATGCCTGGTCCCTACACAAACAGACTCAAACTGAAAGCAGCAATTTTCGTACAGACTTTATGCACTTGACATACATTATCTGTACAGAACAAAGTAAAAAAAAACAAAAAAAAAACACCCCAGAAAAACAAATTAGACTTTTCCTTGACCCTTCATTGTACTTTAGTTGTCTAGCAGTCAAATACCTTGTGGCTACAGTGTAACTTAGACAGTAAATGGTGATAGTGGTCACACTCTAACTTTATGCTTTTTCCCAAACAAGTTGAGCTCTTCCATTGTATCAAAATGTCAGATATGTGTAAGTATTGCAGAAGTTTTTAGAATAAAGTTTCAAAATGCAAAAGATGCAATATAAGTTTCAGGCTGTGAAAAAAATCATAAAAACATCTATAAAGGGAGTACAAGTAAGGTACCGCATCATAAAATGTGATATAGAAGAAGCAGGAAAGAACAGGAAATGTAGTGCAGAGGAAGAGGAGGAGAGGGGGGAAACAGATCAAGACAAGAGTTTTAAGGCCAACCGAATAAAAAACCTCTTGAAAATCAGGGTAACAGAGAAAGGTGAGGGGAATAATAGATGAGAAATATGAAGAGAAACAGGATGGCAGGGGTTAGCAGCAATACAGAAAGGGATGAAACAAAAAAAATGAGACAAAGCAGGAAACAACAAAGCAGAGTGTGGCAGAGACATCGTGAGGAGGAGGAGAAGGGAGGAAATGAGACGCTGATGGAGACAGACAGGAGAGAGGGCTGCTGGGAGAAGCACAGGCAGGATGCCAATATGATGTCTTCATCTTTCTGTTAGCGTCATGTCAGCCGTATGGCAGCAGATGACCGGGACAGGCAGGGGGCAGGTGAGATGGCTCACACTGGGAGTATCAGCCCCTCACCCATCCCCCTCTGTAGCTTGTTGAGTACTCACCTCCTATTCTCACCTTTAGTCCCCCTGCACCTGTTCCTTTTACATTTCTCTCTTTTTGTCCTTGTTCTTTACTTGAATGGCACTTTATAATCCCCTGACTTTTATACACTTACACTAGAGACAAAGTTTCCACAAGACAATTACATTACTATAACTCTTATTGGTGAAAAATCAAAATCTGCTCTTTTAATAACCTTTTTTTTCATAGTTTAGGAAACTGACAGAATGTATGTATGACTCACAAGTCTCTATCTTCTCATGTTGTGCAAAAGTTAATCTAAAGTACACCTCAAGTTGGACTCTGATACACATTGATTGCACTGGTAAGATCAGTCAGAGCTTCAGTGTGCAGAGAAGAGACTGTCTCTCAAAGCAAAATTGTTAAAGTCAAAATCAATATTTTCTTTTTGATGACATGAGGAGCTGGGCCTCTCTACCTTTGTCTGACTGATGTTGCGATTTAGATTATGCATTAAACCAACACTAAGTAGTTTCTTCCACCCTAATATAATGTTTTTAGAGTCATTGTGATGGTACATCACCTTACAACAGGTTGAATGACACCTATGACAGAGGTGTCATTCAACCTGTTGTCAGGTGATGTACAATCACAATGATTCTAGAAGTATTATATTGGGGTGGAAAACCTATGTAGTGTTGGTTTAAAACTGACATTGACAACACTCACCATAGTTCCACCTGTTTTCAATCTGTCCTGGTCCAATCAACCAGAGTGATTAAAAACACTTATGTGATCGACCAGGGCAGTTGCGTTTCTGAGCTGCCTCACCAGCAGCAAGTTAAAATGAAATCTGATGGTAGGACAGTTACAAAATAAGCATTGTGAAACAAGAGGAAAAATTGAGGGGGACAGACTTTTAATTACGGCAGTTATGGTTATACCACCTATCAATCAAGTTTTGCATTGCTAGTGAGCTTGTGTGGTCAGTAACCAGTGGTGCAGTAAAGGCCATAAGGCCAGGTATATGCAGCATAGGGTCTTATTTTTGTAGCCTACTTAGAGTAAGTCCTTTTCTTTATCCCATTTGATAGACATTATTCTGTAATTTATTATTATTTCATTTTATTCTTTCAACCTGGGATGGTAAAGGCAAGACCTGACTTACATCTCCTTTGATTGGTCACTTTTAATCATGGTTCTCTAGAATAACAAATGCAAATGGAGCTTGTAGTGCCACTTTCGAGCAGCTTACCTATCCTATAACGGTAGCAATGTGATTTTAACTACCTTAAGTCAAGCAGCAGGGGTGAAGCATTAATGCGGAAATTCTAAGGGACATTTTTGGCAAGTAAGCAAACACATCCTGTCATTTGATGTTATGTGGGTTATAAAGAATTATGGGGCAGAAATGAAGAGTGCAGACCCCACTAAACCATTCTGTATACCTGCAAATTCTGTCAAAACTTATACAGACTAAACACTCCAATACCAGTCATTAGTCATGGAGTAAGGAACCATCAATTAGGACAAAGAATTTGACTTATGGTGAAACGTTTAAATAAAATAAGCTGTGTGAGTTCGTTTGGAACTATAAACATTAACACTGGTATAAAGTTAGCTCACCTGGGCAAAGGGAAAGTCATCTGCAAATGAAAAGCAAGACAAAGATCAATTAGGGCCTAGTAAATGGCACATTTGTGTAGATAACTTCCAGCTCAGGTAGGTGATAGGCTGCGAAGGAGGGCTCTACTCAGTTTAAGGATCAAAGTGACATCGCTGCATCACAGAAGGGAAACCCAACTCCATGTCTTACCAAACGGCCATGCCACGCTCCTCTTTGTTCTTTAAATCAAAAGATTGTGCTTCATTAGGTTTATAAGGTGGTGTAGCAGTGATCCACTCACCCTGAGAGGTAAGCCCTTAAATAATGTCATGTGGAGGTCAGACTGCACCAATTTCCATCTGTTAAAAAGGTCAGTGTGTCAGATTAGGTAATTGTAGAGCCTTAAAATCAGGCAGTGACTTTGGGCAAAATGCATGACAGACAATACAGCTGTACCTGATGACACAAAACCAAAGTTATGACGTGTGAATATTTAGGGGTGACAACAAAGACAGCAAACAAACACTGTATTAGCCATACTTTACTTTTTTGTCAAGCATTATGATGAATGATAGTGATAGATCTGATGCAATCTTGCTTTGTACTGTCAAGTAGAAGTACTTGTTTTGGTTAAAAAAATTAAAACCTGTCTCCTTAGGCATGTAATCTACTGAATTTGGGGCTTTCTCATGCTGCTTCAAGGGTCCTCTGCCGGAGAAAGTGCGTAACATGAATAAGGGATTTGGATTTGGACCCAGGACATCTTAAGACTTTGGTCTGATCAGCATAGATGATCTGGTGCAGCAGTTGTACTGATGAACTATTCAGTGCCCATTTTGTTTAAAGGGAAATATTTCACCCTCTTCAGGTTAACTGATTGTTCACCAGCAGTGAACTCATAACTTGTTAATTTGCTTCTAACTCACAACACCAATGTAAGAGTTGATTAGTTTGCATTTTGTAACACATCCCACCCTTCTTAACATTCAGCTATTTAGCCATTTATTACCAAGTATTAAAGACAATTTTGTTTACCTTACAAAAAATCCTTTACCTTTGCCATGCAGATGTATCAGCCTGATTTAATGTCTGTAATCAGGCCGGTCCTTCTTGCCAAACTCCAATCTACAACGATTGTGAGCAGCCCAAAGCAGGACGGCCAAATCAGAGTCTTTTTAGAGCAGGAAGAGGTGGGAGCTACGAGCAAGAAGACAGCAGGAAGTGACTGCGCAGACAGAGATTGACATAGATGCTAATAGCTTCAGAAGTGAAGTGGCTCATGTTTTGTCCTAAACGCAGCCACAGTAGTCGGCCCACTACATTATCTGATTGGTCCGTAATGAATGTGATTGACAGAATGATCATCCAATCACCTGCCGGATATGTTCTGAAAGGTTCTGCAGATTCCCAAACACCTTCAATGGGCTCTTTCTTTGATGGACTAGTGACATATATATTGAATAGTCCATCTGTTGTGTCAGGCTAAAAAATCTTGCCAAGAATTTAATGAAGAAAACTAAACTCTCTAAGGATAATTCATCAGTATCAAATTATTTACTTTGTACATTAAAAATCCTCATTTTTGTTCTGTTTTCTTGTGGCACTGGGAAACCTAATCTGATCCAACCATCCCTTCTCAGGGAGCTTAGGGCGAATCTTCCTGCTTGCAGCCACTGATATGAGAAGAAGAGAGTAAAAAGCCTTAATGTCAGCGGTGACAGCAGATCACCACCGCAGCAAATGATAGAGATTGACTGCTTGAACTTAAACAGGGATGTGTGTGCGCTCAAGACTGACAATGTGTGAAGCATCGTAATATGCCTAGGAACCCTGTGGTTGTTTGTGAGTGTGTGTGTACAGTCTTTTCTTCCCTCATGTACAAGGAAACACCTGAGGGTGACACAGAGGATGTATGGATGGGGTAACGGACAGAAAGTGGAGGGGGTTGAAAACTCATTAAGCCAAGATCATAATGAGAAAGGGCCATTTATGTCTGCCTGCTCGTACCTATTATCCCTTGACTAATTAGACTGCGGGGTATGGAAACCAGATCATAACCCTCATACTTTAAAGCAAAGCAGAATTATCAGGTGAGAACTGTACTGACCAGGTTCATTTGAGGTTTCTCTGACAGCTGACAGGATGAAATCGTAATGAAAGGAGCCTGGCACGTACCAAATGTGAGGATACACCCAGCATATGAAACAGGTAGGGGTATTAACAGCAATGAATGTACTGGGCATTTATCTTGTGCAAAGACATATTGACAGCTTGTAGTTAGAGCATTGCAGAAAAAATAGTGAAGAAACAGCCTCGCTGCAGGAGGAAAGTCACGTTTTGTTTCTCCAAACAGATGCTGTGCTTTCAGTCACTGCGTTCTGGAGGGGGGTGTCCTAAGTTCACCTTGAAATTGAATTTAATTGTTTTGATACGACACTTTTGAAAAGAAGAGTGTGGATAAATGATCTTTTTGTCTTAATACATGGCAACCAAAGTATTCAATCTCAATTGTGAGCAAATATATCTGAGAATGTTATTGTAGCTGAAGGTTGTCTTTGAATTACAGGTGCTTTTCCAAATCCCTGTTTCTGCTACAACACCTGAAAAATAATAGTAGGGAGGCCTGATCAGGCTACTCTTGACTCTCTTACCAATCACATATTGACCATGTTTTGTGTTTTATTTTGTCAAGTGGTTAAGTATTTGCTCAACAAAGCAGTACAAAAAGATCTCAAGGTGCAATGCAATAAAATATTCATCAGTAAGGACATCTAAGTTATACAATGATATGACTCATCCAAAACTTGCTTTTATTTTTCTGAATAATCCAAATTATTGATAGATTGACAAATACTATTAATTCAATCCAATGGGCAAATGGTTTAATAAATAAAAAGCAATAAGTGTATGCATTTCAACTCAATTCCATAATGTAACTGCTATAATTATTTAATATGGCCAAGAAAACAAATTTCACCCCCTGCTCAAGATTATTTATTCAATAGTATTTAATCGATCACTTTTATGTTTTTACAGAAATCGGACAATCAACTGCTCATGTTTCTTCTTTTTTTTTTTATTAACAAAAATTATCTGATACTGGTCTGTGGCCATTCTGTTGGGCATTCTGGCCAATAGCCTTCAGTCATGTGACTAGTGTGGATGGCTAGATGGTGACAAGACTGTCAGCTAGCATGACAACTGTGTGGAGTTATGGCTCTGGCTTTTATCTCCACAGAAAGACGCAAAACATCTTGAGAAAAGTGCCCACAAATGATCTATTGATTTAAACTATGGGTCCCTCTGATACTTGTACAGCACCCATGATATTATCTTTATTCAGGTATGCTTCAATACCATAATAGTTGAGAATCCTTCCCCCTACACCCTGCAACAGTGGTGTTCTATGATATTTCTCAGTGTGTCTGCTGTTTGGGAACTGAGGAACAAGAAAGTCTTCATCATCAAAACATTTGTGAGTAATCATCTAACATTAGCACATGGATGTTATTTATTCATAGTATCAGGATTGCAGTCGATTCTCACTTTCATTGAATGTTTTGGTGTAGTAATTTCATTGTAGGAAGAAAAAAATCTGATTAAGTAACCCTCCAAAAAATGTAAAGACTCAGAGAACTCTTATTGCTGCTGCTGTCTTTTTAACCCACTGATAGAGTGGAATTTATGACAGTATTAATCCAGTATTTGCTCCTCTGAGTTTTCTCTCTGGAATGGACATTTGTTGAAGTATAATGTGGGGTTGTCCCATCATCGTCTCCTTTTGTTAGTATATCCTATAAAAAAGATCTTTCATTGAAAAAATCATCGGAAAACAATTAAACGCATGACTTGATAGATTAAACATTTATGGAGATAGGCACAGTTGATTATATATTCAACCTAATTTGAATCCATTGACAGTGATATCAGTCTTCATACCAGTTAATCAGTTAGTTTTGTCAAGATTTAACTAAAGAAAAAGTTCACAGGTATCATGAAAACAAATTCAAAAATTGCATTGTCAACAGATTTAAGTTCTTAAGAAGTCATGATGGTGAAGAAAGTGTAGAATCACACAAGAGACTGTTGAAAATCAAAAGGCACTCCAAATTGTTTCATTCATTACAGTTGTCTTTACTCTAAATGTGACAACACTCTAAAAGTATGTAACACTATAATTCCAAAAGTATGTAACACCATACTATATAAGATGGCGACTCTGGATACTTCTTTGGATCATTTACACAGTAGACTTTTATAAATGGATCACCAAATAATTTTGACCCATGGTCGCCGGCTGGATTTTCTCTGTGTAATAATTTTGATGCTGAACTCTTCCCTCTGGAACATATTCATACTGTATGAGCCTCAAAAATTTGCAACTAAAATGTAGTCTGTTCTCTTAACATGATCTACATGATTTCACCATTTCCCTTGTTCACAAAGAATCAGGTTGGAACATTTGTTATATAATCTGATGTGGCCATTTTTTCCTTGAATAGGATATGACCCAGTGTCCCAGTGCAGAGGTGCCATACTATGAAGGACACAGCTTTCATAGCTCGGGCAGTCCTCTCAGGCCCAAACAAGAGTTAAAGGATTTGGTTCACAAAGGATATTCTGATCAGGTGCTCATGTACTAACCCTTTAGTTTCCAAGCCTGTTCAGGAAGTCATCCAGTAAAATGTATAGCTGCTTCCTTACTTCCACATTTCATGTAATATCACTTATTATTTCAAGGATAATTTGAATTTTAAAGGCCTTTTTGGATTTTAACATTGCTATTTGCCACTATTTTTTTTAAGTTGAAACCAGTTATTGACAATAACAGTGTATTATTTTCCTGCCTAATTGTCAGCCATCTTATTTTATATGGTTTCCAATAAATTTGGTCAAGTAATAGCCAAAAGCAAATCCAGTAAACTTTGCTGTCTTGTTGAAAGGATGCATTTGTCATCTGCATTGGCAGAAGCCTTCACGATGTGACAACCTTTAGTGGTGGTGAACAATTGTTCTTAAAATTAACTTTTCAATGGATGCAGCCCCTGAATTGAGACACAGCTAATCTGTTTTTGCACACTCACAAGACATAGGCCTTAGTATTTGGTATCTAGAATTACCCACTCACAAGGCAGCGTGACCATTTTACTTCCAATGCTAAACCGAATTCCTCAAAGGGCATGCAAGCACTTTTTGTGAGAATAGAACTTTTAGGTCTACAATTCTTTTTATATCCACCATGTTTGAGAGACACTTATGCACTTGGCTTCTTGACCAAAAAAAACCCAAGGGGAGATCTAGACACACACTAGCTAAACTTCTTCACCACCTCAAGACATTTATCTCACAGGAGTATACAGTTTACTGACAGATCAGCCCCACACACCCAAAGCAACGATTAAGTATCTTGTCAGATAGTCGGCCCAGGGGACCTCAAGGGCAGCTGGCCAGACACGGACAGCTAAAACTGCACCGGCTGTTTGACTCACAAAAAAGGAAGAGGCCTTACACATATGATCCACAAAGAGGAAGACATTTGAACTATTCTCAAGGCCGAAAAGCCAAGTATATTAACCATACCCACGAAGAAACACTACAGTGGAGTATAGTAGAACATTTTGGAGGATTTGAGCTGTGTAAATGAACGTTTTACTGCAGTTAAAAAAAACATTAATGTGAAATGGCCTTTTTGTTCCCTCCCCTCGAGATGACTTGACTAATCTGACTTCCATACAGTATGTTTTTATTTTTGTGGCAACTTTTGATGTCTATTTTTAGTAGGTACATCATTTTTGCAAGTTCAGCATGGCAACAAGATACAAGATGTAGGATACTTTGACAACCAGCAAGCCATGAATGTACCTAAATGTATGATGACGACCAAAAAGGGCTAAATCAAGATGTGGATATCTAACAGGGTTACAAGTAGATGGTGAAGTCTGAAAAGGAGCTCAATTGGGTGGTTATTTTATTTGTTATGTTTTCTCTGTATTACTTTGTTTTTAGTGGTTTTATTGGCTTTTATTGTTTTTTATTGTTTTCTGTCTATTTTACTGTAAAGCACTTTGGTAGGCCATTGGCTGTCTTAAATGTGCTATATAAATAAAGCTGATGTCGACATTGACCAGAGCAGAGTTCATAGACGGCAATGGAGACAGAAATGAAGCACAAAGGGAAAATTTAAGACAAATGGAAAAAAATCTAAATGAAGATGGCGGATACCAAAATGAAGCACAATGAGGTTACTTTGGACCAAGACACAGCTAGAAGAAGATGGTGGAGACCTTAATGGAGCACAAAGAAGGGATTGGAGACCAAAGCAGAGCTAAGAGGAAATATTGGAGACCAAAGCAGAGTATAAAGGGATGCTGGAGACCAAAATTTTGCTAAAATAACATTGTAGAGACCTAAATGGGGCACAAAGTGTAGGTTGAACATCGGTCAAGAGCTAATAGGAGATAGTAAGGAGACATTAGAGCCAAAAGGAGCTGGTAGAACAAAATGAACAGAGGATGGCTGTAACCAAAAATGAATTAATGAAGAGTAAGGGTGGAGACCATGACAGAGCTAAATTTAGAAAGCCAAGACCACAGCAGAGAAAATAGCAAAGGGTAGAGGGTAAATCATAAAGTAGTCCCAAAAATAGAGCTACCATGAGACTGTGGCAACTAAAACAATCCAAATGGGAGATGAGCTCATAGACCAACAAAAGCTAAAAATGAATGTTTGAGACCAAAGCAGAAGAAGGGGGTAATGGAAACCAAACTGGAGCTTGTAAGAGAATATGGAGGACAAAAAAGGACAAACAGGGCAATAGTTCCCTATCTTTTCCCTCAGAGCCCCACCTAGTTGTACCTAAGAAGAGCTGGGACCTATGCATAAAGAATTTAATACATTGCTCTAGGACCACCTGTTCCCACCACCACCAATTTTAATTTCTTCATGGATAAAATCAAGATAAAATGAGCTTGCACACACATTCTTGTGCAGAGACCCTTGAAGAAGTATGCCCTTAGTGTGTTATCATCATCATTTTAAATGACATGTAAATTGAATTGTCCAGATTAGGAACTAAGAAAATAGAGGATGGTGGAGACCATGAACAAAACATGATCATTTCTAAAAGGGGTGGTAAAGACCAAAACAAAGCAAACAAGAGAGGGTGGAGACAAAAGCAAATCCAAAGCAGACTGAAACAGAGCTTAGTGGAGAGAAGTGGGGACCTAAAAGTAAAAACAAATCAAAAACAGAGCTAGCAGTTGTAGTCAGAGAACACATAGCTTATGGTACAGGGTGTAGAAAACAACAAAGCTAAAAGTAAAAGTTTGAGACCAATATATTGCCAAATGTCAAAGTCAATGACTAAAATAGGGCCAAATGAGTTCAACTGGACTGCACAATGCTCAAAAACTGTAGGCTTTAACCAGATGCTCTTGTCCCCTAAAAAGTCCACAGTTGGCCATCATACTTTAAGTGTTGTATGCTACGCATTTCGAGATCAGCGGTTCCCAAATGGTTTGCCATGGTATAGAACAACTAACTTTATTTGGCTGTCCATGTAGCAGGAGGTTTGTAGGTCGGCCTGTTTGATTAAAAAAAAACACTTTTCTTTATATTGTAGAAATCAGACAACTGTTCTAGTGACAGTAAGAGAATCACACTGATTGGAAATGGCTGAGAATGTAACTTATTCACTTTTTTACTTTTTTCCCAAAAATTCCTGACCGTATTGATTCACTTCCTATCCCCAACCTGACTTTCACTTGGACCACATGACAGAACACAACCTTTAAGGGAGCCTGTCATTTTACATATTTGCCTTAAGTCAGACATGGACTTAAGTAGGGCTGAACAATATATTGTTATCGTATCGATAACGAGATATGAATGTTCAAGATTTTAATATCGAAAAGCAACAATATGAATGATATAGATTTCCCCCGCGCTAAAACTGCACTTTCCGCATTCTTTTGTGTTATGTTGTTTTTATATTTCTGAAAAATGCTTGGATTTCACCGAACCTGTAGTCATATCATATCGTATCGATATCGAGATATCTGGCATCAATATTGAGATATGAAATTTTGTCCATATCGTTCAGCCCTAGACTTAAGGCAAACAACATGAGATTTGCAGTGCAAACATGAAAATCATCAGATTTTTCATTTGCACAGAGCCCATAGTACCAAAGTATTTCAGTGATCCTAACATATATAGGCAGTGGATTTAAATGTTGTTAAAGAGCTGAAACTAACACCCATTTTCCTTTTCCTGGACAGAAAATTCCTTGCAGCTTCCCAAGAAAAGAGCCAATCAGACTGAATGTGCAAAATACTTTGATTAGTGATTACCTCTGCCAAGGAGGTTATGTTTTTGGGAGGGTTTGTTTGTCTGTCTGTCTGTTAGTTAATTAGCAACATTACTCAAGAAGTTATGGACAGATATTGATGAAATTTTCAGGGAATGTTTGGATTGGGATAAGGAACAAATGATTAGATTATGCAAGCGATCAGGATCTCCGTCTGGATCCAGGAATTTTTTAAAGGATTCTTTAACATTGGGAGATAGGGCCATTTTCGACATTTCTGCATATAACTCCACAAATAATGGTCAGGGCACTTGGGAAAAAAATACAGGACAAGTTTCTAACATGCTTTACAGTATATCAAAGACTGATCCGGATAAAGGAATAATTCCGGATACTATGATCCAGAATATGAAAAAATAGGGGACCTTTGGAATTTTCATCATAGGAAGAGAACAAATGAAGCTATAAACACACAACAAACACCATTAAATAGCCAAGGCATTGTGGAATCTGGAATATTCCAACGGATTTGCTGTATCTTCAAAAGCTGTGGAACTAGATCCAGAAGAAAACCGCCATTACGGAAAATGCGATTTTTGTGAATAACTGCTGAACTAATGTTGATATCATTATGAATTCAGCTGCCAATGGTATGTTTTCATGGTCAAGGATTCTAAAAATGTAGTCAAAATAAATGTGGGACTAATATTTATGGTGCAAATGACAAATAGGGGGAACTGTGGCGCTTGGCGGAGGTCTGCACTCTCTGAGTGCTTTCTAGTTTTTATATATTATATGTGTGTAGAAATATGTGTACCTAAAGTGTGTATGTGTGAGAAAAATGACAATTGCTTCATGTGAATGAGTTGACAGCAATTACTGTTCATCCCATTGTATATACTGATGGGATCACACGGCCCAAATGCTATATCACGACATACATTCATATATATGCAGCACACACTGAGTAGACCAGAGGAATAAGAGATATTTACTATACCAGTGCTAATATTAGCGTGCTGGCTGAACGACACAGATGCCCTCAAGGAAGTGTTACTTCTCGCTCTCCAAGCCTCTTCTACAAAAAGATGGCAGGGATGTGAATGCCTCTCTCAAGTACACATTTGCATAGTGATCCTAATAATCTGATTTTCCTCTGGCTGCTTTTGTGTTCCCTTTTATAAAAGTGGTTATAAAACCAAAACGTTTTCTGCAGCAGTCCCTCGGGCCAGGTTTAGTCTTCTCCAGATTCTGACAGACCCACTTGAACCGATAGCTTGTGTTGTTGTTGTTTTTTTTTTTTCCTTCAAAAGCTCTTACTAATATTATGGAAGGAATGTATGTACAGGGAGAGTATTTTCACAGAGCAACAAAGACTCAGTTTTACATAATTGTCCATTATGTGATGTCTTTTTCATTTTGTTGCATAGGAAAAGAACTCTAATTCTTCTCCTTGCTGTATTATAGAGCAGCACTGTCCATCCTTTTTGACAGCATTAATTGAATTTGCTGTGCAAGTTGTAGATATGGCAGGAACCCCTCATAGTTTTTAATTAGAGAAGTATTACAAGGACTATTAAATGGTGTTGGTGTAAATGACGGTGTAAAGTAATGTGTTATGGTATTCATTGGCATCTGGACATTAGTTTCTCTTCAGTGAAGTGGGTGGCTGTAGTAACAAGGTGGATGTGGATGTGAAATTATGGGGCACATTAAAGAAACACACTCATACATGTAAACACAGTTTTTGTCATCATTTGGATTATAGAGTTGTGCAGGGATGTTGTTATTTTGTAGGCTAATTTTAAGGGTTTTTTACATTACATTTAGCCTTGTCACATCAGATTGAAGTTAGAGTTAAAAAATCTTTCTGTGTAATATATATGTGAGTAAATATCTCGTGTCACAATGTGGACAGTGCCAGAGCATGTGAGAGGAGTGGAGCGATAAAAATGTCCCACTCGCTCAAAGAGCTGTTCCTTGCGCCCGCTTGTCCACTCAGAGGGGATGCACGCTGCTCCACTAAGTATCCCTCCACCTTTCACTCAAATTTCAACCCTTCAGACGCATGGTGTGAGTGGCACCGGAGCAAAATTGAAGCAGGAAGGAGCAAAAAATAAGGTGACGCTCCAGTTTGTTAGAAAAAAAACGCTCAGCACTCTGGCCAAAGTCCTTCCCCTCACGCTCCCCTCGCGCTCCTGATCAGCTCTGCTCACTTGGCACCTGCAGCTTATAGGCAAGTGTGGCCTAGATGTACACATTTTATATATTTTTTTAGATTAAGTGGGTGCGGCTAATATTCAGGTGCATTCAATAGCCCGAAATTTACGGTGAGTTCCTTCAAATGTTGAGGAGGAACTATTAAAGTGTACACCATGTTGAAAGTAAGAGGTGCCGAGTACCAAAACAGTGAACTTTAACAGAGTTAAAGGACAGATACAAATGGAAAAGCACTATAAGATGTAACAGAAAAAAAGCTCTGAATTTCACAAGTCATTTCTAGATGATTTAATTTTGTTGAGATGATGGATCCATAAGTGTTCAAGACAAGGCATTTCTGACATTTGTAACCAAGTTATTATTAAAAATGTGATAAAAACTGCCCTATCTTGAAATGTATTTAAGTCCTTTAAAAACAATATTGGATCTGTATTTGGATCACCAAATTGTGATCTGAATAATGTTCCAGGACGTTTTAAGGATTTGTTAACATTGCAAGATCGGGCAATTTTTCAACTGTTTTCAGGGAATGTTTGTCAGGTACATGGGAGACGAGATTTCATTTTGGTGGTATTGCAAATGTGGATCCATGATTTTTTTTAAGTATATGTTAACAGTGGAGGTTAGGACAGTTTTCCACATTTTTGATAACAGTCTTCTAATCAGTGTTGGAAATGTCTTGGCAGAGGTTTGTTCACTCTGAGCACTTCTAGTTTCATCTGAAATTCTTGTATTCCCTTATTTTAGTTATTTATCTATTTAACCTTTATTTAACCAGGAAAACCTCATTGAGATTAAAAATCTCTTTTGCAAGAGTGTCCTGGCCAAGACAGCAGCACAATCAACAACTTATATTCCCCAGATCTCCTTTTCAATCCCGCAAGTAATGATATGTGCTCTTCCTCCTATAAAAGAAACCTTGTGATTGATCAGATCTTGGTTGGTCAAAAGCTCACCTAACAGCTTATCCACTGATAAGTGATTGTGGAGTGTCAGCCATTGTGATGAAATGGTAAAGAAGTCCTCTGTTACAATGCTCATCAAGTTTGAAATAATAAAAAAGGCAGTTGGTTTGTCAAAGAAAGGGCTGCCTAAATGCAATTTATAAAAAAAAAAGGAAATATGCAAAATTAAGTTAAATTTTAAATCTTGGGCACCATTTTACTGCTCTTAATTTTCTTTGTCACACAGCTGTTCACAAATGCACAGAACCGCAAAGTACAAATTTGTAACCGTGCAAGGTCACTCATTTGGCATCCTCCCAACACTGTTGCTCTCCTGGTCCACTTAAATCAGGATTGTCTTACCTCCATCTATCTATTCATGCATGAGTCCTCTCATCCTGATTGTGTTCACTCTGTGTAGGAGTGTGGCTGAGCCCAAGTTTACCTCAATTGTTGCTCTCGGGTTTCAGGTTAAAGCAGGAAAAGTGCTCAATTAAGAAGCCTGGTTATTGATCATAGGAAGGGAAGCAAAGCTGTCACAAATACACAGAGTGTCTGTGTGTGAATGCAGGTAAAGCACATGCACATGTCAAAGCACTTTGAATGTATAGTTCATGGCAAAACCTCAAGAGAATAGTATGCAATCCCTGTTTTAAAAAAAGTCCATTCCTAAAATGCGTATTACATACTGCAGTCTGACCTCCAAACCTTCAAACCATCTATCCAGGAACACCCAAAGCTACTGTGTTTCTGACATTTTTGTTGGAAAAAGTGGCATAATAAGATAGATGTATATTGTATTTTCACTGCACTTAAAAATTAAATTCCATTTGCAAAGTCAGAACTTAATAAACTAGCCAGATACATTTCGTGTTCAACCAGCTTCTTTGAAACTTCCCAGGTGATTCTTTGTTGCAACTGTGAAACCACAAATAATATTAAAACTGTGTGTGACCGCCAAACCTAAAATGGTCCAGACTTTTGATGACTGGAAGCTGTAAACAACATTGCTCTAAAAATAAGATGCAAATAGATATTGGCAGGATCTGACTGTTTTGCTAAAGAAACCCTGAGCCAACACTAAGTACAATGAACGTGTGTTTCCAATAAATATTTTTGATTCTCTGAAAGTTGTTGAAATGTAAATTTGTTTTTCTTTCCCAAACATGCTATAAGAACATGAAGAGACTTTGAAAAGGGTTCCAAAGATCCAAATCCATTTAAAGATTTAACCCAAACACATTATGTCCAACGAGATCCATGTATCACTTTAAATTTAGAAATAATTAAATTTTATATATTATCATCAATATATTCACTCTGAAAGTGCTGTAGAATTATGCAACTTCATGTAGGTCAAGCATCATTTCACATTAAAATGCCATTTCATCTTGTTATTCATAAGTGCTCTAAAGACCAAGAAGCTGCGTGTTCAGATTCTCTTTTACCATGTCAGAGCAGGGTCTAGATTATTTTCCTTTCTTATACACAAATACGCTATACATAAACCCAGTGAGCAAGTATTTCAAAAAGATGTCAACAAAAGAAAGTATTTAGTTGTAAAAGGTTTCAAGAACCTTTTTTTTATTTGGACAGCCCATATTTTGCCTCAAC
>JBAMNC010001872.1:0-370000 GCA_037902135.1 Cetoscarus ocellatus
TTTTATTTTTTTACAATCAATTAAAATGGCCTTTATCTAATTTTTTCACCATTGCTTGAATGATGATTTTACCTTAACATGATAAAAATTTTTAGAAATAAGTCTTGTTAAAATTGAGCCAAAATGGGGATTTTGTAAATATTTTATTTTTAGCAAGACAAAACAAAATGAATAAAACAAAAAGGAGTAAAATATTTAAACTTGTGCAATAAAAAAAAACCTTTGTCTTGTAAAAGAATTTTTCTAATTAGTCAAAATTTCAGCAAAAACAGTCAAATGTATCAGTTGGAGCATTAAATATCTCGTCTTTACAGTGTATTGAGTTGAATATTTGTTGAAAAGCACTTTTAAATGATTGGTGAGTGGTGGTTAAGCTCTGGAAAAGTCCGTCCTCACCGTTTGTTTGACTCTTGTTTCCACCTTCAGGAATGAGCTCTCACACTTCAGACCGGAGGTGTTTTTCCTGGCCCGATCATCAGGTCCTCTGATTGTTGAACTCCTTTATTTTTCAGGACGGCAGTGGACCAAACAGCGAGCTCCTCTACTCCATCGAGCACCACTGGCCCTCCACGCCGGACCTCCTGGCTCTGGACCCATCCAGCGGCGTCCTCTCTCTGGGTCAGAAGCTGGACCGTGAGTCCACGCCGTCCCTTTACCTGGTGGTGCGAGCCACGGACCAGGCGGTGGATCCGTCCCAGAGACGCTGGGGGTCAGTCACGGCCAGGGTGTTTGTGACGGACGAAAACGACAACGCTCCGGTGTTCAGCTCGCCGTCCGCCGTCAGCGTCATGGAGGACCAGCCTGTGGGGTAAGAGGGGCTCTGAGGGGGTTACAGCTGGACAAGGACAAGGAATTAAATTAAAAAAACGATAGTTGATCATGAAATAATTCAGTCCAGTTATAATATTACGAGTTAACGCTCCCTGTCACCAGTCCTCAGGCAGCCACATGGGGTTTCATTATTTTAGTAGTTATTTAACAAGAAAAGGTTTTCTTAAAACAGCTTCACATTTAACCTCAACATTCTCTTATTTTTGTAAGAGGGAAGGCCATAAGGGTGAAAAAAGAAAGAACAAAATAAAAAATTAAAGGTTAAACTTGTTGTAAGGCCTGTAAAAAAATCAGAATTCTGGTGGAAGAAAAGTCAAATTTCTGAGACTAAATTTTGCATTTTGGGAGAAAAACAAAAAATTCTGAGATATAATTCAGAATACGAGGGGAAAAAAGGCAAAATTCTGAGAATAAATTAACTATTGAGAAAAAAACAATAATTTTGAGATTAAATTAAGACTTCTCAGGGAAAAATGCAAAATTTTGTGACTGAGTTTAGAATTCTGACTTGAAAATGACAAAACTCTGAGATTAAATTCAGTAATTCGGGGGAATAAAACTAAAAATTCTGAGATCAAATCTGGAATTCTGGGGATAAGAAGTCAAAATTCAATACTTTTGAGACTGAAATTAGAATTTTATGGAAAAAGCCAAAACTTTGAAACTAAAGTAAGAATTATGAGGAGAAAAGAAAGGATTCTGAGGATTAAGTCAGACTTTATTCGAGATTTTCTACTTTGATTTTAAAATTCAGATTTTTCTTAAAATTCTGACTGTAATCTAAAATCTCTGTATTTTTCACAGTCATAAAAAGTTTAATCTCTAAATAAACTTTCTTTGCAGTGTCCCTAATCCTCCTCTGTATTACCATGTTCAGGGAGCCGGATGGAAAGCTTTGAGGGGCCTGATGTGGCCCCTGGGCCTCCAGTTGGTGATCACTGCTCTAACGGCTCTGACTTGGCTGCAGTAGTCGTCCTGTTTGCTAAAATCTTGTCTCTCTTTGTCTGCAGGTTTGTGATTTTGTATGTGATGGCTCAAGATGAGGATGAGGGAGAAAATGGCCGAGTGTCGTACAGAATCCAGGCGGGAAACAGCGCCGGACGCTTCAGTCTGAACCCCAACACTGGTGAGCCTCAACAACCTTTTTCCCCTGATGAAAACTAGACAGTAACTAATAAAAACAAGTGCACGTGGACAAAAACTCAAACTAAATTAACTGACATTTTCACCAACAAATAAAAACTAGACTAAAATGTTTGACAGAGACTTAATCCAGTCAGACCTAATTTGGTCATGTAGAAAGTAGAGACACGTTAGGAATATATCCAATCACAGCTACTTTGGTTGTGTGGAAAGGTTGGATGAGTTCAGAGGGACATCCAATCACAGCTGCCTTAGCTTGGTGGTGGTGGGATAAGTTGTGGAGCGATCCAATCAGAGCTCCTCTCTTTATGAATTGATATATTCATGTAGAGCAGGTTCACTGTTTGTTGTCAGTTCTGGTATTGTAACTGAGATGCTCTGCCAGGTAGCCTAAATAAAGGTGACTGCATTTCACACAAAAGTTCAATTTGTTTCTGTTCATTTATACATTCAGACTTTACTAGCATTCAATAAAGGGTTATTAGATGTTTGATTTTATCCAAGTGTAAAACATGACTTCAGAAATTCAAGGAAACATCAAAAATGCCTTACCCTTTACACTTCATATTTTAGTCGACTAAATCTACAGCAGATTTCATCGACTAAAATGTTGTGAAATTTCATCAATTAACCTAGACTAAAATTACAACAATTTAGATGATTAAATTATGACTATAACAAAATGATATTTTGGCAAAAGACTAAAACTAAAACTAAATTAAACACTGCTGTCAGCATTAACACTGCACCCGTGTGACTCTGGACTTTTTCCCATTGATACAAAATCATGAACATTCATGCACCACTGAAGCAGCCCTCACATGAGACAGGGGATCAAACCCCCAACCTCTCCTTTAAGATACGACCATCTCCACCTCTTACCCAAAGCCGTTAGGGTTGTGCAGATTTCCCATAAACACGCTGTTAGCACTCCATCAGCAGATGATTAGGGCAATACTGCTGCATTAATACTCCTGCTGTGATTGATTTAACAGCAGAACTTCTCTTCAGAGCTTCATGATTGATGTTTCATCAGTTTCCCACACATCTAAGCTCCCTGACCGGAGAGAACTTTCCAGAAGATGATAATTATTCTCCGAGGTGCTGCAGAAACACTCTCTGCCCTCTTAAGTCGATGACCTCTCAGTGTTTTTCAGGGCGATTCTCCCCTGAATATCTTCAGCTCTCCTTTTCCTGACAGGTTTGTTCATGGGAACTGGTCTGACTCGGCCTGTGGTACTTGATATATAAATGTGTGTAATCTGTCCATCGGCGGCGGGCTGGGCGATGTGGCGTGGCTCGGATCAGACTGAGAGGGGATTAAGAGAGAGGAGACGGACACTTAATGCAGCCTCCAGATGGAAAAGTAGTTACTCCATTACTGTCAGGAATCAGCTGAGCAGCAGATTGATTCCTGCTCTGGTTTGTTTCTCAGTGTCAATAATGGCTGTAATGGTAGATTAGCTCTGAGAGGACATTTACCAAAAAGCCTGGCTGATGTGAAGGTCTCATTCACCCCATCACTGCTTATTAATTATCTGCGAGCTCTGCCAACATGATCTACTGCTGTTTAACCAACCACATGAGGGCTAATGTTTTCATGATTTACAGATCCTTCTGGACCTATACTCAAGTCAATACACTACAAAGGCAAGATATTCACCCATTTCTTTATTTAATACCTGCAACACGATCCAAAAAAGCTGGGACAGGAGCATGTTTACACCACATTTCTATTCTTACTCAACAGTCCAGGGTCTCCATCTCAGTCTAGAACCTGCACTCTTTCACTCTGAGGCCACGCTGTTGAATGTGTCGTCATTGTCTCTGCATTAATGGAGCCTTCACAGATGTGCAGGTTACCCATGCCATGGGCACTAACACCCCCCCATACCATCACAGATGCTGTCTTTTGACCTTTGCCCTGATAACAGTCTGGATGGTCCTTTTCCTCTTTAGCCCGGAGGACACCACGTCCATGATGTCCAAAAACAGTCTGAAATGTGGACTCAGACCACAGCAGACTTTTCCACTTTGCCTCAGTCCATCTCAGATGAGCTCGGCCCAGAGAAGCCGGCGGTGTTTCTGGGTGTTGTTGATATTTGTCTTTGTCTTTGCATGGTAGAGTTTGACCTTGACCTTGTAGATGTAGAGATGACCTGTGTTAACTGACAATGGTTTTCTGAAGTGTTCCTGAGCCCACGTGCTGATATCCTTTACAGAATGATGCTGCTTTATAATGCAGTGCTGCCTGAGGGATCACAGGTCACAGGCATTCAATGATGGTTTTTGGCCTTGTTGCTTATGTACAGAGATTTCACTGGGTTTATGAATCTTTTGATGATATTATGGACTGTAGATGATGAAATCCATAAATTTATAGATAGTATAATAGTTTAGAAATGTTCTTAAACTGTTGGACCATTTGGAGTTTTTTAAGTATTCCTCAACTTTGTCTTTTGTTGCCTCTGTCCCAGCAACTTGTTGCAGATATCAAACTCAAAAATCAAACTCAAAATTAGTGAATATTGCAACAAAAATAAATAAAGTTTATCAATTTGAACTTTATATATCTTGTCTTTGTGGTGTTTTCAGTTGAATATATCTTATAAAAGGATTTGTAAATCATTGTATTCTGCTTTGATTTGTTTTACACAGCGTCCCGTCTTCATTGGAGCTGGAGTTTGTAGTTTAAAAACTTGTAGTTTATTTGAAATATGCTGAGCTGTGGACGGGGTGGGATAACAGAGGGCTGTGGTGGGTGGAGAGTTGTGGAGTTAAGACAGAGTTAAGTTACCCTGCTCTCCCTTTAATGGTGGAAATTCTTGTAAAGCAGAGCTGGAAGGTTTTGGTTTTTACGGGTCCTTCAGGACGTCAAATACAGCCTCTCAGGTACACCGATTACACGTTCACAAGACTAATCCAAACTCCCTCTGCCCGAACAACAACACGCAGGTTTAATGAAGACAGAACCTCTGATGATGTCTCTCTTGCAGGCTCTCTCTCCATCCTGAAGGCCTTGGACCGAGAGGAGCAGGAGGTCTTCAATCTCACCATAGTGGCAGAGGATCATGGGATACCTCAGCTGTCCACCTCTCAGGTGCTGTGTGTGCAGGTGATCGACGTGAACGATGAAGCTCCGGTGTTCCAGAGGGCCGAGTTTGAGGCACAGGTGATGGAGAACCAAGGACCAGGGACCACCGTGCTGAGAGTGAGCGCCGCTGACAGGGATCAAGGTCGGTGTTTTCATCAGGGTCACATCTGGAGCTGGTCTTATTTCCTTTGGATCGTTTCATGGTCACAGGGTCGTGTTCTGAAGCCGGTCAAACCTTTAAGTGGCCTAAAAGCCTCCCTTTACATCATGGGAATGAAGCTAGAAGGCTAAGATATCTGCAGAATGAGTTTGACGCCAAAGACGGGCTTTGAACATTCTCAGGTGTCTCCATGGAGGACACCAGATAGCATGGAAACTGATTACACCGTAACACCGGTGTAGGTGCAGTAAATTAGGGAGCAGCTTTAAAAGGATTAATCTTGTGTCAGTCTGTGTTGTTGAGTCCTGAGACGATCTGCTGTAGAGACGCTGAGTGATGTTCACCTGTCGATATTTTCTGAGCACAGAAAATGTCTCCGTGGCATCAGAACATTATCTGTATAGTTTTATGGACCGGTTGAAGAACTCTGAACTTCTCCAGTTTGTGGAGGCACTGGAGTATTTGTGTCTGTTAGACATGGACAAATTTATGTGTTTTTTTTTCTCTTCTTCTTTTCTTCCGTCTTCCTGTTGCTGTGTGTCCCTTGTGGTATATTTAATATGGACCGATTCGAGCCTGAAATAAAGATTGATTGTTATTAAGTTTGTTATCAGCCTGGTCACCTGGTAGCTGCATGCAGTTATTATTACTACTACAGTGGTGTGATGAGTTAACTCGTCACCATGTTTGTTTGGGTCAACAAGCTGCTACAGGGGTTGATTGAAAGTGGAGACACCTCTTTGAGGCGAGCTCGTCGCAGGTCAATTGATGTGTTCACAGGCCTCCACCAAGCAGCAACCCCTGTAAAAGAAACAACTCTGGATCACCAGATCCAGAATAAAGCCAGGATCTGGACCAAACTCAGAACATACATGGAGGTCGGTATCCTGTATGAACACAACGAGTTTGGGGAACATCACTTAATATTTTGATTATTTATGAATTATTGAATGTTGTCAATGGGATTTCCCATTATAAAGTTCAGTGTTTTTTGTGATGTCAATCTGGTTCAGATAAAATTTACCTTGATGACAGAGACATGGACCCAAAATTATCCTGTGAAATTTGAAATGAATCTGTTAAAAAAAATGTCAGAGATGTGATTTTTTTTTAAATCCACTCAACATTAACTGTGGGATTTTTTTGGAATTTGGGGAGTTCTTTTCATCCAGACAAGTATACATATCACCACCAGAATCTAATCACTGTCAAGTTGGGCCATTACCCACATCTCCTGAAAATTTTACCAAAATCAGTCCAGTAGTTGTTTCATAATCTTGCTAACAAACAAAAAAAAACAGACAAAAAACAGACAATCATTTATACAGACATATGCCAGCAAAAATATAACCTCTTTGGTGGAGGTAACGAGCCAAGAAGGCAACGCAAACTTGAATCAGAGCAGCTAATCGAGAGAATCTGTCGTCCTTAAGGCCTGAAACTGCTCCAGAAAAGTCTTTTTACCTCTTGCAAAATCCAGACTGCTCACATATTTTGCAGGAGTTTTCGTTCAGTTCCAAAAACAATCATTCTAATTGCTGTTCACTTTGTGTGATATAAAACACGTCTATATGATTTTCTGGTGTGTGCAGCGCTGCGAGGTAGACGTTGGTTATTTGATATCAAAGGAAAAACTGAAGAGAAAAGCTACGACTGTCCCCGAGGAACATGAAATAGAAGGTGGAGCAGACGCCCGGTGCATTAGAGTGGAGCAGAAATGCCAGAGAGCTGAACAATAGAGGCACATAAACGGTTTTGAGTAACCAAACTGCTTTAAGCTGAACCACATGTTAATGAAAAAGTGTGGTTACAATCACCCAGAGCCTTGTAATCCAGGGCCTCTCATTAGGGCCTGCCAGCGGCTCCGTCAGGCTTTTGTTTGTGAATGCCACAGCCTAATTACTCTGACTGTGGACGCTTTGCTTTTGCTCTGTCTCACTGTGTCTGGCTGATTCATCCTCTGTTTCCACGCAGGATCCAACGGCCAAGTGACATACGGAGGTGTGACGGAGGAGGGCTTCATCATCAACCCCGTGACGGGGGTCATCACCACCACCAGGGAGCTGGACGCCGAGAAGCAGAGCCACTACACGCTGACCGGTACTGCTGCACCAGAGTCAGAATCGGGATCAGGATCAGAATCAGAATCAGAATCAGGATCAGAATCACAGTCAGAATCAGAATCAGAGTCAGAACCAGAGTCAGTCAGAATCAGAATCAGAATCAGGATCAGAATCAGAATCAGAATCAGGATCAGAATCAGAATCAGAATCAGGATCAGAATCACAGTCAGAATCAGAATCAGAGTCAGAACCAGAGTCAGTCAGAATCAGAATCAGAGTCAGAACCAGAGTCAGTCAGAATCAGAATCAGAGTCAGAACCAGAGTCGGTCAGAATCAGAATCAGAATCAGAATGAGTCAGAACCAGAATCAGAATCAGAGTCAGAATCAGAATCAGGATCAGGATCAGAATCAGAATCAGGATCAGAATCACAGTCAGAATCAGAATCAGAGTCAGAACCAGAGTCAGTCAGAATCAGAATCAGAGTCAGAACCAGAATCAGAATCAGGATCAGAATCAGAATCAGGATCAGGATCAGGATCAGGATCAGAATCAGAATCAGAATCAGAGTCAGAGGCAGATTCAGAATCAGAATCACAGTCAGAATCAGAATCAGAACCAGGATCAGAATCAGAACTAGGTTTGGGTTTCATTTACAAGTACATTTGCACACACAAGGAATCAGGGGCGGAGCCACCATGATGGCACAGGCCCCACCGGAAATTGCTTGGCTTGCCATTTGTCACTGAGTCTTACTGATTCAATCATTGTGAAAAGTCTCCACCCACAACTGAATCATTAGGAAATAAGACCAAAACCAAGAAGTGAGTGAGCATAAAAATTGGGACATTGTTGCTCTTTCAGGTTTTATTTTGAAATGGATGCACAGGAAGTGGTTCTAAATACCACAGCACAACTCTTTAATTGAATCAAAAGTTAAGTATCGTATCGGCTGATATTGAAATTTTTGCAGATATTTACAGCAGATACGTTGGCCACACATATCAGCCATATATCGACTGGGATATCATCAGATTACACAAATGTACAATACTGATGCACCTTCTCATCACTGCACGGGTACATTTAGAATCAAGGGTTTCATTTTTGCCAGAGTCAAATGCTGTTTTTCTTGTTTTACATCTGTTCCTCGCAAAAATAAACCGTAACACTGAATGAAACAAGTCCATTTTTGTTAAGTACAGAGCTTGAGCTCTTGACCAGAAAAATCGGTATTGGGGAAAATGAATTGAAAAATATCGGCATATCGTATATCGGCAAAAATCCAATATCATTCATCCCTAGTTTAGCATAACTGCAGCAACAGCACTGCCAAGTTTTGATGCCCCCCCTAATTAAACCTGTGTTACCGCTTGTGCCCCCCAATTTTAAAAAGAATCTGTCTGGGTAAATTGATGCAGAAACAATCAACATATACTTAGAATAAAATAGAAATAAGAATCAGGAGGAATAAACACATCAATATGGGTTTATCTGCTCCTCAGATGGTGTGGAGAACTGCCTGTTGTGGCCAAAAAGAAATCTAATGTAAAAAATGAATTTAATTTATGGTAAACTGGCTCAAGGAAACATTATTAATTTAAATAATCTGTTGGTATTAAGTTTCTAGCCTGCCTAATTGTTAATATTTTTAGTCGGGATTCAATTTGACAGAATTTGTGAAAAGTAGTAGGACTAAATATTTGCTTCCTCATAATGACAAATTGACCAAGTTTTTTTCCCCGTGCTGCCAATCCCTATGTACCTGAGTCGCCGCCTGCCTCAGGTGATTTAGTGTGACACGTGGCCACACTACTGAGAGAGGGAGTGGAAAAGTTTGTTAGC
This sequence comes from Cetoscarus ocellatus, assembly GCA_037902135.1. Taxonomy (NCBI): domain Eukaryota; kingdom Metazoa; phylum Chordata; class Actinopteri; order Labriformes; family Labridae; genus Cetoscarus; species Cetoscarus ocellatus. Next base: position 9,137 of record JBAMNC010001872.1, read on the forward strand.
TGTGAAGAGCTGGATCCACGGCTGCTTTCTGTTTGGACTGAGTTTCAGACCCTCTCAGCGTGTTTTTGGAAGTTTGAAGCCACTTCACTGCCCTTTGACCTCACTCTCCTCTCTCCTCAGTGTATGCTCGGGATGGAGGGCTGCCCCCCAACTTCGCCAAAGCCGTGGTCCGTGTGGAGGTGCAGGATGTGAACGATAACACGCCTGTCTTTGCGAAGTCCTGGTACGGGCTGGAGGTGCCGGAGAATCAGAGCCCTGTGGAGCTCTGCTTCCTGAAGGCCACAGATCCAGACTCAGGTCCTGGTGGGGAGCTGGAGTACAGGATCACTGGTGAGGGACAGTTTTTGATTCTTTAACTGAGGTTGTGCTTGTTTTTTATTTGTATTTGTTTATTTTTGTGAATGTGGGCCGAGAGGCTTTAGCCCTCAAACGAACAGGCTTCTGATTAACTTATTATTTTATGAACTCAGTTTTCTAAATTATTGGTTTTATTTGAGTTTTTGTGGTTTTAAACACTCATAATCTGTTTTCTGTTTAAAATTACTGTGTTGATCCTTTTGGAGCTTTTCACAGTATGGTAGCCTACATGCCTCACAGCAAGAGGGTTGCCAGTTCAATCCCCATGTCAGTCAGGACCTCTCTGTGTGGAGTTTGCATGTTCTCCCCGTGCATGCCTGGGCTCTTTCCAGGCACCCCAACTTCCCCCCATACACCAAAACATGCTCATTAGGTTGATTGTTGACTCCAAATCTGACCTTAGGTATGAGTGTGAGCATGAATGGTTGTGTGTCTCTCTATGTGGCCCTGTGATTGGCTGGTGTACCCCCCCTCTCTCCCAGTGTCAGCTGGGATAGGCTCTACCCCAAAAGGGGTAAGCAGTATAGATGCTGGATGATGGCTGAATGATAACATTGCATATGAATCATCACTTTGTCCTTATATATGAGACCATAACTAATCTGCTTCATACTTAAGTGAGTCCCTTCATGTGAAAAGTTCTGGAAGCTTCAGTCTGTGCTCTGTGACTCAGTCATCAGACTTATTCTTTCCATCTGTCCCCAAAGTTCATCTTGATTTGGCGAAAAGAAGATTTTCTGCTCCCACTGACTGGAATCTTTGGTGCTAATTAGCTTAGCAATGCACTACTTTTCCGAGTGCAGCTGTGCAGGCTTGGGATGGTGCTAGTCCTGCTGTGAAGAAGAGCTGTGGAGGGTAGAAAACTTTGATAAATGGCATTAAACCTCCTCTATTTAAAAAAATCAGTCTGGGTGATTTAACATGCAGATCGCTTTGCAGAAGAAATGAGCAAAGCAGAGAGTAAGCTGCAGTCAGTCTGTCTCTACTCATCAGTCAAGCATCATCTTCACGTTTCTGTTATTGTTTTAAAGTTGGCCCAGGCCGGCTAAAAGAGGGTCACGGGCCACAGTTTGGACACCCCTGTTATAGGAGGTAGAATGTCTGCCCAGCTGTGAGTACAGCTGCTTGGATGTGGGCTAATTCCTGCTAACTTTATTATTTAGAATATTTGGGCTTTTATTTTGATAGGATTGGTAGAGTTGGCTTCAGGTGATGTGGATATAGATGCTGGCACCAGGAAAGGTGAACAGTTTCTTACCTGGAAGCCCAGAAGACGCCAAGAGTGCACCACTATCACCACTTCGTTTGTAATCTTTGATAAACATAATAGAAAGTCAATCTTTTGGCTCGGACATGGACATTCTTGATGTTGTGTAAAGTTAGCCCTCCCTGTGCCACAGTGGCCATTTTGGGTTTTGCAGTTGTTTTGAGACGAAATGGCCATTACAGATCCCACAGCAGCGTTCATTTACTTGCCCAACGTCCACATCAACAAATCAAATATCACATTACAAGGCTCAGAATGGGCAGGTATTGGTTCTGTAATTAGCTCCCCGTTGCTAACTAAAGCTAAATAAGCTAGCTGGGACGTCCCCCTGTCCTGACTTCTTCTTCGTCCTTTCTCCGTGCAGCCGGGGACCCTGATGGAGATTTCCAGCTGGACAGCAGCACAGGAGCCCTCTCCACCTCCCACGGCCTTGACAGAGAGACGCGGGCTGAGTATTCCCTGGAGGTGGTGGCCTCGGACCGCGGCAGCCCGGCCCTGAGCACCACGGTGACGGTGGAGGTCAAAGTCCTGGATGTTAACGACAACAGCCCGGTGTTCAGCAGAGGGAGCTACGCCGTGGAGGTGTCGGAGGACGCTGCGGAGGGGACGCAGGTCCTGGAGGTGAGTGAAAGCTGGGATTCACTGGTCATACATCTGAATGTTTTAAGATTGAATGTGGGGTCCCACAAGGTTCGGTTTTGGGGCCAAAACTTTTTATTTTAAGCATCAATGACATTTGGGAAGTTTCTAAGCTGCCATGGTTCGTTTTGTTTGCAGATGACTCAAATTTCTTCTGTTCAGGAGATAATTTAAAAACATCATCTGAAAATACTGAAAGTATAACTTAAAATTTGGTTTGACGTAAATAAGTTAATGTTAAATTATGTTTTTTGCTAAATGAATTCAAGATGAAGTTTCATTATCTATTGGTAGAGTTAATATCGAGAAGATGTCAGAGTTTAGGTGTTTGGGAATCATGCATGTATGAATGTGTCATACGTTAAAAAAACTGTCAAAGAATATTTCTAGTTTGAACAAAGTCAAGGATGTCTTAGATTGCAAAGCAATGGAAATGTTGTACTGTTATCATGCCTTACTTGAGTTATTGTGCAGGAGTGTGGGGTAATACATATATAAGTAATATAAAACCTTTGTTAGTATGGCAGAAAAGAGTGATCAGAATCATCCACAAAGTTACATTCAGAGATCAAACCTATAGTTTATTTATTAAATCAGGATTATTGAAGCTTACAGAGATAATAGAACTCCAGATATTACTAAATATGCTCAAAGCCAAAAATAGAGTTTTACCAGAAAACCTACAAAAACTATTTGTGTTAAGGATGAAAATCAACTTAAACTGGCAGTTAAAGATCAGTTGTGTTGAGCTTGTAAATTTGTGCTTGAATGGGTAATTTATTTTATTATTTTTATACTTTTTTTGATTGTTTTTGTTGTTATAATCAAAGTGTTGTAGGTGTAGGCTAATGAAAATCAACTGTATGTGATGTCCGAACATCTTTTCTTTTTTTAATTGTTCAGACAAATTTAAGAAAGGTTTTCACGCAGGTGCTGATTTGAAAACATCGTGTGCACTTGTGTACAAATTCTGTTGTCCACTCTCATAAAGAACAAATAAAGTTAGAATAATTCATTATTTAAAGGAGCCGCATGTGGTCCAGTGTGATATTCAAGTGACCTTCAAATGTTGCTTGTTTCCAGGTGGCAGCTGTAGATGCTGATGAGGACCTAAATGGGAAGGTTCTGTATTTTCTCAGCAAAGAGGCTCATGGGGCGTTCACCGTAGATGAAAACACCGGCGTTATCACCACCTCAGCGCCGCTGGACCGGGAGAAGCTGGCGTCGTACAGCTTCCAGGTGTTTGCTGCAGATCTTTCACCTGCTGCACCCAGGAACTCCTCGGCCCAGGTACAGGAAGAGTTCAAAGTTCATGCCAGCACGGCAGCAAAAAGGCGTTCAGTGTTCGTGAAACACTTTAAAAGATGTAGATTTACAGTTTGTGTGAAATTTACTGAACCAATAATTCAGCTTTTTCTGAGTTCACCTCCTCCATCTTCTCCTCTGACTGTATGTGGTCTTCCTGAAGCTCTCTGAGATCTTCATCACTAAAGTCCTCTATGAGGAAAAAGCTTGTCTGTCAAAGAGTCCTGACCTTAGACTACAGTTTAATTTTTTTTCAAATGTGTTTAATGTTTTTTTCTTTGAACAAAAAGTAACAGATACCGTAATCATATTTTTATTGTGGGTAAAAGGCTATAGCTAACCCTAAATTAAAAGGTGCTGTCAACATTAACCCTGGTTTACATCCTCAAGTGTAACAGTAACATTAAAAGTGACCCCAGCTTGCCCTTTAACCCTAAACCTGACCTGATCAACATGTGACCTCTACTCCAGGTGACAGTCTCCGTCCTAGACGTCAACGACAACACCCCCTTCTTCATCCAGGATCCGCTCATCATCGAAGTCTCCAGCAGGCGCACCCAGCGGGTTCTGGCCACCATGAAGGCCGAGGACAAGGACTTCGGCGCCAACGGTTCTGTGTTTTACCGCTTCGCCATGCCGGTGAAGGGCTTCAGCATCAACTCCCTCACCGGAGAGATCCAGGCCACAGAGCCGCTGGGGGACCTGACTCAGGCCCAGAGGACCCTGATTGTGGAGGCCATGGACCAGGGCAGTCCAGCTCAGTCCGCGCAGGGGGTGGTGGTGATTTACGTGAAGGAGGTGGAGTACAGCGGGATTCGCTTCTCCAGGAACGCCAGGGATGTTAGCTTACAGGAGAACGCGGCAAAAGGTGAGATAATAACTTAGTCTGCAGAGATAAGAATAATAATCTCACCAGTCTGTCCTTCATGTACAAACTCTGATTCCAGTGAAGCTGGGACACCGGGTAAACGTAAATAAAAACATATTAACATGATTTTTTGCAAATATTCACTCATTGCTCCTAAACCTGTATATACCTTTCAGCCATGGGCACTAACACCCCCCCATACCATCACAGATGCTGTCTTTTGACCTTTGCTCTGATAACAGTCTGGATGGTCCTTTTCCTCTTTAGCCCGGATGACACCACGTCCATGATGTCCAAAAACAGTCTGAAATGTGGACTCAGACCACAGCAGACTTTTCCACTTTGCCTCAGTCCATCTCAGATGAGCTCGGCCCAGAGAAGCCGGCGGTGTTTCTGAGTGTTGTTGATATTTGGCTTTGTCTTTGCATGGTAGAGTTTGACCTTGACCTTGTAGATGTAGAGATGACCTGTGTTAACTGACAATGGTTTTCTGAAGTGTTCCTGAGCCCACGTGCTCATATCCTTTACAGAATGATGCTGCTTTATAATGCAGTGCTGCCTGAGGGATCACAGGTCACAGGCATTCAGTGTTTGTTTTCAGCCTTACTGCTTACATAATATCACCAAAGATTCAGAGAATCTTTGGTGATATTATGGACTGTAGATGATAAAATCTAAAATTTGTGCAAATGTACTTTGAGAAATGTTCTTTAACTGTTGAGGTGTTTTTGGAGCATTCCTCACCTTTCCCAGTCTTTTGTTGCCCTTGTCCCAGCTTTTTTGAAACTTGTTACAGGCATTAAATTCAAAATGATTGAATATTTGCACCAAAAATAACAAAGTTTATCAGTTTGAACATTAAATATCTTGTCCTTGTGGTGTATTGAGTGAAAAATGGGTCATAAAGGATTTGAAATCATTGTACTGTGTTTTTAAGTCCGCTTCAGTGTCCCAGCTTCATTGGACTGAGTTTTTTCTTTGCGTGGGTCTTTCCTGTTATATTTAAATTATAATTCCTGCTGCATTTCAAAAATGTAGGGACGGCCGTTGCTCAAGCTCAGGCGCAGCACCCGGATGGGACACGTAAGGGTATCAGTTACAGCCTCTTCAGCGGGAACAAGAAGCAGGCCTTCACCATCAGCTCCTCATCAGGTAAGATTTAAGAATCCCCGCGTTATTCAGTGATCCTGCAGTCTGGATTTTCAAAATAAAATCTGCCTTTCAGGTGAAATCAGGGTGCAGAGCTCCAAGGGTCTGGACTTTGAGGACACACCCAGACTCCGACTGGTCGTCAAGGCTGAAACTGTGTCCTCCACGTCCTTCATGGCCATAAACCTGATCCTGCAGGACGTCAACGACAACCTCCCTCGCTTCCAGCTGCAGAATTATGTGGCCTACATGAAGGAGGCGCAGGGATACGAGATGCCAATCATACAGGTGCTCTGGAATAACACAAAGAGGGGATAGGAAGAAATGTAAAGTGTTAGAAAGAATCTCATCCTGCTTTCCTCTGTCCTCAGGTGCTGGCTGAGGATGTGGATCAGGGCCAGAATGGTCAGGTGACCTACTCCATCCAATCATCAGGCATGAGCGGCTCGTTTAAGATTGACCCGGTGACAGGAAGCATCACCACGGCGGCCATCATGGACCGAGAGATCTTCACCCAAACCAAGTGAGAACAGATCTGTGCTTAATAAACTCTGGGTCCTCACTTTCAGGAGGGAGATGATATTCACTTTTATTTGACGCACAAATAAAGTCAATTATAGACGTGGGTTTACTAAGACACAGAGGGAAACATAAGATGGATGAACCAACAGGAGATTACACTGCAAACACTCAGACCCTGTCAAGTGTGTTTGTCTAATTTCACATCAAAAATATCTAAAATTCTTTTTGTAATCCACATTCACTTAACAGATCCAAATAAATGTCTCACTACAAGGAATAAAAGGCAGAAAATAAGGTATTGAACTGCTTCTAATGATAAGAAAATATCTGCCAATGAAAAAAAGAAAAGTTTCACTGAGTGAGGTCTAAAATTTAGCTTTAATAATTACTCTGGATTAAAAATTTCGTTTCAAGACAACCTTCAAGGTAAACTTGGCTCGTCTCATTGGCAGATAATTTCACTTGTTACAAGCAGTTCAGGTCTTGTATTTAGTTGTGATATCTTGAAATAAGATGTTAATCCAGACATGTCAGGGAATTGTGCCTTAGAGTGCAATGTGGAGGTATTTACAATTATTAAAATTAACAGAGTTAAATATCATTCAGGACAACTGAGGCACATCTGATCTTACTTTGCATTTTCTGAGCTTCTGCTTCTGATATTTGGCGTACTAGTGAAACATTAGATCAACTTTGTCCTCTTATGTTTTATTATCAGTGAAACTTTAAATATCTACAGGATAATCATCAAAGTCAATTAGCATAATAATTTTTATAAATCTGACATTTTAAGCCTTGTTAGAATGGTCCTCTGCACAGCAGCAGATATTTATGGTTGGTATGTTTTGGTGCAACATCACATGTAAATGGTCAATACTTTTGGCCATTAAAAAAATAGAAATTACATTTTAATCAGAATCACTGAAGACCAGGTGACAACAACAACCTCCTCCTCTTGTCTTCCCACTCCCAGGCTCGTGGTCACTGCGACTGACCGAGGGAGTCCTCGACTGGCTGGATCGGCCACATTGACGGTGATCATTGTTGACCAGAACGACAACAGCCCCACAATCCCCCTGCCAAAGGAGGTTCGCATCCCTGAGAGTAAGTCCTGCAATCATACAGCTTCATAGAAATTTGTATAAAGTGACTGAACTGACTTCTTAATCTGGAAATGGGGACGCAGTTCAACTCTGGATCATTTGTATTCTGAATCTACTGAAGTTGGTCTGAAGAATTACATTTTTACATGTTATATCAGAGGGCAGCATGGTGGTGCAGCAGGTTTAGAGAGAAGGTTGTTGGTTCGATTCCCGTGTTGGTCAGGGCCTTTCTGTGTGGAGTTTTTCCAGGCACTCGGCTTCCTCCCACAGACCAAAAACATGCTCATTAGGTTGACTCCAAACTGCCCTTATATGTAAGCATGAGTGTGAATGGTTGTCTGTCTCTCTGTGTGGCCCTGTGATTGGCTGGTGACCAGGTTCAGGGTGTACCCCACCTTCAGCTGGGATAGACTCCAGCCCCCCGTGCCATTATGTCTATTTCGAAACTGTCTGAAATGATGCTTAAATTCAGTGGAAGCAGTTAACTGCACAGATACACAGGAGACTCCTAGCTGTACCAATCACAGCTCTGTGGCCATAGTGGATTGTGGGTAGTGAAGTTCATTCACTCAGATCATGAGAAACCGTGTTCCTCTAAGGCTGACAGATATGAGCTTGTGTCTTTGGCTGCAGAATATAGCAGCGGTAAATGCTTGTTAGCTCTTTTTAAGTTGGTGTTGAAGGTGTTTCATTCCTCCCCCACCCCGACGAGGTCAGACTACAAATTATGAATGAAAACAGCCCAACCCAACCATCCACCATCATCACATCATTGTTATTTCAGTCGTGTGGTCTGTCACTTCCCCAGTTTATGACTCCGTGGTCCCCAGTCTGACCCCAGCATTAGAGACCCTCTGAAATATCATGGATGTTGCACTCCAGCCAGAACTGGGAATAACTTCCTCTTTTACAACAACATAACGAACCACCAATCAAACCCTTCTGAGCTCTATCTTCTGGTTCCTCTTCTCCCTCCGTCCATCAGATATGCTGATCGGCACAGAGATCACTCTCGTGACGGGGAACGACGTGGACTCCAGCCCCGCCCTCTCCTACTCCCTACAGCTGGACCCAACGGCGATCGGCAAGTTTGGAATTCACCGCTACAGTGGAGGGGTTTCGCTCACGGCCCCCCTGGACTTTGAGGAGAAGACGTGGTACACCCTGACTGTCAGGGCCACAGACAGCCAGCACCAGACCGAGGCTAACATCACCATCCTGGTGGAGGACATCAACGACAACGCTCCTGCTTTCACTCAAGACCTCTACCAGGTAGGACCACCACTTTATACCTTTATATACCTATGATATTAAAATGTACCTCATACTTGTATGTGCTAGCAAATGAAGAAACAAGATGTTTGGTGTGTCTTTTGTGCCCAAAGCGGGGTCCACACATCAGCATTTTCTAAATCTGCAGAGCCCACACATGAAGATTACATTCAGGCACTGAACAGTTTGGATCGTACTGTGTGTGATGTGCTCCGATAATCTCAACACAGCACACCACACATATAACCATTCTGTCCCACCGCTGATCTAGAATCTAGTCCTCCAAGACAGACACTGATCAAACATGATCCAACAAAAATGAAAAAGAAGATGAATAGCAACAAAAGAAATCCTGGAGACAGCGTAAACACGTGAGCTGGTCCTTCATTTCTGAGGTCCACCAACTTCATGTTTCAGGTCGGCCATGTTTGTTTTCATTTACGCCTGCTTCCTTGTTCCTCAGTCAGCACGCTTCTTGATTGGCTACATTCACGTCACAATTTATGGAGTCATGACTCGGGAGTCGTCGGCTCATAAATATTGAACAAGTTTAATATTTATGATTGTCAGCCCGACCTGTTTCAGAGCCAATTATCAGGACAAATTCTCTCTTAACACCTCAGAGCAGAAGATAATCTGATAGGATAATCTATAAAACAGAAGATAATCTGGAGTTTGCCATCCTTGGTCAAGAAGGAAATTAAGGACAAAAACAGCCCGATAAACTTTATGTGTGTGCTTAATGTAGACTATGAGCATCCTGAGTGTTCCCAAAAATGAAGTTTTACTGTTTCAAATCCTTTCCTCCCTCCACATGCAGAATAAAACAGCATTTGTTGACATATCCATGCATAAAAAAACCCTTAAATGTACATATGCACGGTGGGGCTGATAAAACTTTAACTGCTTTTTATTGACTGCAGAAAAGTTACAGAGACGACCTCATATAAGTTTTTATTCTCAGACTCAGGAAATGACCTCATTATGAGCACAAGTTCAAGGAAAGAGGAAATAAAGCATATGATTCAGTTTCCCCTCTGCGAACTCACCGTGTGTCCAGGTTTTCTGTGAAGATTCATGTCAGCTTAAGTTTGATTCATGTGTTTTTACTAATATCTCTGCTCTCCAGGTGACCCTGCCCGAGCACACACCTTCAGGAAGTGCTGTTGTCACGGTAACAGCAACTGACAGGGACTCCGGAGAGAATGGGAAGATCACCTACAGAGTCATGACATCCACCCAGGACGGTTTCTACATCGACCCAAACAACGGTAGGTCACCTTGGCGCCTCGCTGTAACAGCTGGATTAAGATCTAAAGAGTGTCCTGTTCAGCTCAGAGTCACTCTCATCGTCATATTTCCTGTTTTAGGAACCCTGTTCATCAACCACAGAGCAGAGTTCGACCCCGAGCGTCCGTCTGTCAGCATTGTTATTGAAGCTCGAGATGGGGGTTCGCCATCTCTCTCCTCCCTCACCACCATCCAGGTCCAGGTCTCCGATGTCAACGACAACGCTCCTGTTTTTCACCACTCAGAGTACAGGTGAGCAGACGTTCGAAGAGCCTGGTGGAGAAGGATCCAAGCCTAAGTTTTGAGGAGTTTTTGGTTTGAGGTCTCTGATGAGCACAAGCCTGAAGGATCTGACCTGAAAACCCTTTTGGAAGTTATATTGATGAACAATAAAGGTCTAGCTTCAAGCGCGTAAGTTTTGGTCACTGAATTAAACCAAAATGCCGTACCTTTAGTCCAAAAGCTTAGAAAGAAAACAGCAATCACTTCCTGCTGTCGTCTTGCTTGTAGCTCTGGGGCTTTGGGCTGGGGCAGTTGTTGTAGACTGAAGCTTGGCAAGAGGGAGCTTCCTGATTTCAGACAGGAGGATCCAGCTGCTCTGCAAGGTTAATTGTGATGTAGTCCCAACCAACATTAGCTTTTTAGCGACAAAGATATTTTCTGCCCCATCAGCCTTTCACAGTGGAACCATCAGGAAGTCATTTTTGGGTAGGACATCAATAAAATGTGACCCACACTGGACTGTTTTGAATTCTGTATGGTTCTGGTTCTGCTTTTATATTTAGCCCCATGTATGTCATGTCCTTCTGTTTGCAGGGCCACAGTCTCTGAGGACACCATCCCAGGATCCACAGTCCTGACTTTTGAAGCCTTCGACAGCGACCTCTCACGAGAAAACTGCGGCTTTGACTTCGCCATTGCCAGCGGAAATGAGGGAAACGCCTTCCAGATCGAAAGCAGTGTGCGCTTCCTGGAGGGGCGGGGCTTTCAGACTGTGGGGACCCTGTTATTGGCTGAGCGGCTGGACTTTGAGACCAAACCGCTCTACAACCTCACTCTGGTGGTGTCGGATCGCGGCGTGCCCCAGAGGAGCTCCAGTGTTGCTGCGGTGATAACGGTTCATGATGTCAATGACAACCCTCCAGTGTTCAGCAGAGCGGAGTACACCGTGTCCCTGAGTGAGGGCGCTGCTGCTGGGACTGAGATCATACGACTGACTGCGACAGGTGGGCTGGTTTCTCTTCATGTCGACATGTTACTCATAGAACACCAGGTATTTTGACTTAATTCATCTCTGAGATTACTGACTTTCTATCCTCTGTCTCCTAGACCCTGACTCAACTCCCAATGCCGAGGTCCAGTACACCATCAGCTCTGGTGACGAGGTGAACCTATTTACCATGGACCAATGGAGTGGAGCTCTGCGTCTCCAGAGAGCCCTGGATCGGGAGCATCAGTCCACACATGTGGTCATCATCCAGGCCACAGATGGACAGGGCCACTTTGCCCTGGCTCCAGTCATTGTTGAGGTGAAGGACATAAATGACAACCATCCATTCTTTCCCGTGGAGGTCCTGACAGCCAGCATCAGGGAAAACCAACCTGCCAACTCGGCCGTGACTGTTCTCCACGCCATTGACCATGACACGGGGGTTTTTGGCCAGCTCAAATACTACATGGTTGAGCGATCAGGAGCAGGAAAAGACGGCTTTGCCATCGACCAGAACTCTGGAGAGATCAGGAGTAAAGTAGCTTTTGACTTTGAGAAGATCAACTCTTTTAACTTTGTAGCAGTGGCAGTGGATTCTGGCAACCATTCAGCAACTGTCACAGTTCAGGTGTTTGTCACTGGAGTGGATGAGTACGACCCGCTCTTCGTGTCCTCAGATTTTTCTTTCGAAGTCCCAGAAGGGGCAAAGAAAGGCCAGAGCATCGGCCAGGTCCAAGCCAGTGATGAGGACGAGGGGGTGGATGGTATAGTTCTCTACTCTCTTCCCACCAGCTCTCCATACTTTGATGTCAATAAAACCACGGGCGTGATTTTCCTCAAGCTGGACAGTTCTGGCAGCAGTAGCAGCAGCGGCTCGGGCCGCACAAAAAGGGAAACCAGGCTCATGACCCTGGATGTGAAAGCTCATAGTCCTTTAGATGAGTCTCGCTCCACTGTGGCCCAAGTCTCTATCGATGTCACAAACACCAACTTTGGCCTAGCCCCTGATGTCAACGTTCTGCTGATTAGCATCATCGCTGCGTCTCTTGGTTTTATCATACTGCTCGTGGTCATGGCTGTTGTCGTGTTCCTTGTCAAGTCACGCAGAAGGAAGAAAGGCCAGGAAGCCGGAAACAGAGCCGTTGCTTCAGGGACCGCTCTACAGAAACTGGATGAATGTAACCCTGGGCAAGGTGGGGACAGGATCTACCACCAGGCCCTGCCGGGCTATGCTGGGGATCAAGGGGCTGGTGGTGGTCCCTACACCAGAGGAGGCTCTCTGGATCCCTCTCACTCCAGTGGCAGAGGGTCAGCTGAGGCAGCAGAGGACGATGAGATCAGGATGATAAACGAGTACCCTCGAGTCGCCTCCATCACTTCGTCCATGCAGGAGCACATCTCAGCCAGAGGACCAGACTCTGGAATCCAGCAGGACGCAGACCAGCTCTCTGACATCTCCTGTGAGCCTGCAGCTTTGGAGGGAAGCACATGGTTCAAAGGAAAGAAACTTGGAGGTAGTCTTAGCGGGACCTTGCTCTCTGGACAACTTCCAGTCTACAGGGATGAGGGGGGAGGGTACCTCGGAGTCGGCCGCGGCCTTAACATCTCCCTCCCTAAGGATTACGCCTTCCCCGAAGACGGTAAACCCTCAGTGGACGGCTCTCTCACAGCTATTGTTGCCAGTGATGAGGAGCTCCGCGGAAGCTACAACTGGGACTACCTCCTCAACTGGTGCCCTCAGTTCCAGCCTCTGGCCAACGTCTTCACAGAGATCGCCAGGCTGAAAGACGAAACAGCCCAGCAGAGCCAGAACCCCCGCCAACCCTTCCAGACCAAGCACAAAATAGACCCCAAACCAAGGATCGACCCTCCGCCCCTCATCACATCAGTGGCCCATCCAGGGGCCATGTCAGTCCCACCAAAGGTCCCTGTGATTGGACGGACATTCCCACACTTGGCCTCACTGCGCAGGTCCCCCATCAGTCACGAGGGGTCCATTTCATCAGCAGCGATGTCCCCCAGCTTTTCACCATCCCTGTCCCCTCTAGCAGCTCGATCCCCAGCTGTTTCTCCTTTTGGTGTCAACCAGGGGCCCTCTGCGTCCATGATCAGCACAAGGGAGCCCTCACTGGACCAGAGTCCTGATCATGAGATGAGAATATGAAGGAAAAAGTTGAAAAAAGTTTGTGAACTATAAAAAAACACAGCTGGATGAAGCTGCTGCTCGAGTCGTCCTTTTTTAAATGACATAAATGCAGATGGAGGACAGAGTTGGACTGACACTCTCCTGCATTTTTTTGTTTCAAGTGTCCAATCATGCGGAGTTTAAACAAAGTGACTTGGATGCACTTCTCCCCCCACTGGTGGAGAATCTGCAGTCTTTGGAGTATTTCCACCAGTTTCCAGTGTTACTGGATTACACAAAAGTGAAACGTGCCTCGGTTGACTAGACCACGTCAACAGTGACGCAGGTCTCCATGAACTGATCAGGGATGAGAGGTAACGGCCTCTGGATGGGAATGTGCCCTCACCACGCCCTGCAGCTGGAGATCCCTCAGTGTGTAGATAGATAGATGTGTAGTTTTCATGTTACCTCGCTGGCTGGCCAGAGAGCCGAGGACCTCGTCCTACTCTTTGCATCTGTGGACATTTTTACTCGTCAGTATTACCCTGAATTTCCACATAGTCCGCCTGCGTAGCATCCCATCCACGCTCTGACCGATGGTGCATCTCCTCGCCGACTGGTGCAAGCATATCTGCAGCGGCGCACAGCCCTGATCAGCTTGAAAAGCAAGATCATTCGCCCATTTCATTTTGTTGAGCATGTTATCAAGTCAGAGCTTTCAGACTGGAATTGTGTTTCTCCTGCACGAAATTTCAGTAATAGGAGGCTTGCCTAGATTTTCCACAAGCCATGCACATTTTTTTGGCTGAAACGGACAGAAAATGACGAATAGAGAGCCATATTTACCTTATCCAGGTGATATGTGTGTCCAAAGCAGTAGAATATGTCACAGTATGACAGAAACCATCCAATTACTCTTTTTTGTCAGATTAACCAGATAAGTCCCACTGAGATCAGGATCTCATTCACAAGGGCGACCTGGTCAAGAGGTCAGCAGCACATGTCATAATAAATACAATTCAATAAAATATTAAGGCGATAAATTACAAACAATAAATATGGGAAAAAATATAACAACTTGACAGTGGAAGTGCAACAGTTTTGAGGACAGTAACAATTTAAACACAGGCATTGTTCATAGGAATCTTGATACCTAGTGAGTTAAAGCTTCAGTTTGCCTCTTCTGTGGAGGAAAGTTGACCGTTCCAGATCAATTCTTCATTAATCAGGGTTCTTATGGGGAGATTTATTGTGGTTCTTTGTAAACTTTCAGTAGAATTTCATTGTTGTGGTGATATAGATATAGAGAGACACAATGTGGCCGCAGGATTTTCACAGTCCTGGAGCTACAAAGAGAGCCACAAATTAACGAGGTTAACGTGAGATATCAGGAAGAGCAGCACAGACCAGCATAGGTTATATTTCCTGCCTGGCTGCATCGACATAATTCCTTCTAACTCTGAGTGCTTGTTTTCCTGTTTTTGGTTGTTGTGCATGTAAATTGATTAGGGGTTGAAAATCGACTCAGCGTGCAATTCCAGCAAACCAGCGTGGAGGTGTTCTGCCGGCATGCACAGACTGAGGTGCAGGCTGTTATAAACAAAATGATTGAAGAGACTAGCTGCATACCGAAGGCTACGCAGGTGGACTATGTGGAGATTGGAGGTTAAATGTATCCAAGAGCTGTTTCTGAAATGGTTTCTGGATTTATGTGTGAATCCCATGGACCGTAAGATGGTGTGTTTTTGCTAAGGAGCTTGTCCATAGAGCTCGCATAGTTATAAACAATGAAGATTGTTGTTTTATCCACCATTTCAAAGACACTTCTTTTGATTTTATCTTTTATTTTTATATATTTTTGTATGAAATTCTGATTTCAGACCCAGAAATGCCATTAATGTTTTGTGTATTTGCATATATGTATATTTGTATGTATGCAGGCTGTGCTTTGTAATGTATGTGTCATAGGTTTTTAGAAACTCTTGTGACAGTTCTGATGTGTGTGAGAGGATGATTTTATGTTTTAGCATTATTTATATGAAAAGTGGACTTGCTGCCGTATTTGGACAGTAGGAAGCCAAGCACAGCCTGCTCTCAGCTGGGTTGTTCCTGGAGAATTTTCTTTTTTTTTGTCGAATTGTAGATCATCCCAAATGTAAAACAGCGACTGGATGAAAACCTGTGATCACTCCGCTCTCCAGCAGCGCAGCACTCTGTTGTGGCGTGCAGTAATGCACTACAGCACATTCCCTCTGTTATTCAGGGACTTCCTAATTTGCTGATCACCTCTGTGTCTTTAAAGAAAGTGCTTCCTAAATCAATTACTCCGGTCATTAGCTTAATCGCATCATACTGTGAAGTTCTTCATCTCAGCACAACAAAAGGAGCATGCCGCCAACAGGCTGAGATTTTTGGAGGAAAGAGGCAGAACTCGGACAAATGTAGCACATAAGCCAGACGAATGGGAAGCCTGAAAGCATGAGCCCTGATGAATGTAAAAGGATTGTGAGCAACCACTGCAGTATTTATTTCCATGTTACGTTTCTGTTCTGTGCATTTTAGTTCTATGATTCAGTCGAGCGGATCGTCACCAGCATGATGAGGTGTTTTTGGGTTTCCATGTGTTTAACTCATCATGTGCACCTTCTTTCTTTTCACTTATAATCCAGATCCAGCTTTTACACTCTGATAGTGTAGTAAAGAGGCAAACCCCAATTCCAGTAAAGCTGGGATGTTGTGTAAAACATAAACAGATTTGCAAATCCTTTTTGACCTCAATTCAATTAAAAACATGACAAAGACGAGATATTAAATGTTCAAACTGGTGAACCTTATTGTTATTTGCACATTTTCACTCATTTTGAATTTGTTGCCAGCAACATGTTCCAAAAAAGGTGGGACGAGGGCAACAAAAGGCTGGGAAAGTTGAGGCATGCGCTAAAAACACCTGCTTGGAACATTTCACAAGTAAACAGGTAAATTAGAAACAGGTGAGCGTCATGATGGGTATAAAAGGAGCGTTAAGTTTCTCAAGTAAATTACAGATTTGATCATCTATAGTCCATAATATCATCAAAAGTTTCAGAGAATCCAGAGAAATCACTGCACATAAGCAGCAAGGCTGAAACCAACACTGAATGCCTGTGACCTTAGATTCCTCAGGCAGCACTGCATTATAAACCAATATCATTCTGTAAAGGACATCACCACGTGGGCTCAGGATCACACTCAGTTAACACAACCTTCTGTTAAGCAGCAGGAAATCTTAATGTGGACCCCAGTCTCATGATGAACAGCAAATCCACACGATGCTGTGTTGGGTGTGTGGGCAAAGGGAGGGAGGTAAGTGGAGACAAGTGGACTAAAGTAAGAACTAAAGCTAGTGACAGATCAATGGACCAATCATAGACCTGTCCTCGTCAAATTTGTTTCTGCTGCAAACAAATTTATTAGAGGAGGGTCCTCATGTCTGTGTGGTTGTGGTGATAATTTTAAAGAAGTATAATCAATGAAAGTCTTACTGAAAATAAAAATTTATGAATTATGGTAGTGACGAACTCATGGGTGCCCAGACCACAAGTGTATCCCTACCATATTTGTCTCCGTTAAGTATAAATGTATTAATAGGCTGGACATCACAGACGTGGTGGACTCAAAATAAAGCAATGGAGACCTCAGACTTTTCTGTCCCAGCTTTTTTGGATCAACTTGCAGGCTTCAAATTCAAAATGAGTGAATATTTGCAACATCACAATGAAGTTAATCAGTTTGAACTTTAATTATCTTGTCTTTGCAGTCCATTCAGTTGAATACAGGTGGAACAGGATTGGCTGATCATTGTATTCTTTTTAAATTTACATTTTACACAACGTCCCAACTTCATTGGAGTTGGGGTTTGTATATTCTGCCTTCTGTCCTGTTTCTCTATCTTATGAGGTGTACTGATTTGATCTTCTGTTTTAAAAAGTTGACCCCTACCTCTGTTTGTCCCTCTGATTTTCTTCATCAGTACCCATGAACCACCATCTTTAAAGCTGGCACTAAGAGCTACAGACTGAGCTCAGCCCAACATGCTCCCCTCTCATAACTACAACGTCTCGGAGCATTTCTGTGTTGGAGGAAATCCATCTGGAGTTCACTTTGACTTGCTTGCCAGAGACTGATCAGTGGAGCTATTGGGGAAAAAACAAGAGCTGTCCATGTATTTGAAGCAAATAATAAATTCCTACTGATCTCTTTTGACAAACTGTAGTCTGACTTCACTCTGTTATTGAACTCAAACCAATAAATTAAGGTAATCACTGGAGGTAATTGAAGTTAAACGCTGCACCAGTCAGTCAGAGTTTGAGTATCTAGTTTGCATTGGAGGTAACCCCAGTCATTTATGAGAGATTATGAAGGAGGAGGAAGATTTGGCTTTGGCTAAATTGCAACGGACCGTATGAGGACATCTGGAGAAAGAGTCGTGCATCAAGTGAGGACACCATCTGGATATTAAAAACAGCAAATATGCACCTGAAGGTAGAGCTCGGAAACAGCCACTGAAGGTCCCTGTGTTTGACCTTGACATCATGTCTGTGGTGTCTATTATCAAAGATTTGAAATGTTGTCTCTGTACAGGATCAGATGAAGCTCTTTTGCCCTCCCCTTTGGAGATGCCCTGATCTGAAGAGGCAGCCTATGATAATGAACTCTGTGCTGATTGGCTGCTAAAATGGTGCCTGATTTGAGGGGAGAGAGGGGTTACAGGAAGCAAAAAGGTCTTTCAAACAGTCCTGGGGTCTTCCTGTGTGGAGCAGGAAACACACATGTAGGCGGAGCCTGTATAGCTATGACATCACAAACCCCAGGAAGTAGAAACAGCATTTTTCTAAAGAGGGAGAGAACATTTCTCTGCTGCCCAAGCCTCTTAAACAACATTAAGAACAGTTTAACAGGACAGGACTGAAGGGTGTGTCCTAGAGCAGAAAACAAAGATAATTATGCATCTTCATGACACCAACGGCACTGAAGTCCATCAAATTTTAAAGTAAAGTTGGCGTTCTGATGGGGTTCAAAAGTAAGTTTTAGAAACCAGTAGGTGTCTTCAATCAAACTCAAACTATTTCCAAATATACACGCTAATAACCGAAGATACTTGAGGACCCTGTCGGTCCGACTGCAACACCACAGGAGGCATTTTCTCACATTTGAGTCTTGCAACATTATCTGTGATTACCTTTTTTCACACCTCAGGTTGAGGGCAGATTTGTCGTGGATGAGGAGAGGGCCAGCCACTTTGCACATAATCGACACACAGTGCAGTCATCACTATTAATTTGCCATCAGCTTATTTTTTACACCTCTTTTTCTTAGACCGTCTGTGCGTTTCCAAACTGGGGCCCATGTGGATATTCAGAATCAGAAATACTTTATTCATCCCTGAGGGGAAATTCAGTTGTTTCAGTTGCTCTTATACACAGTGTAGCAGTAGGAATATCAAAGAAAGACATTCAAAATAGAAAAGAGTATGACATTTCAATAAAATAAAATGAACTAAAGAAAATTATAATGAAATGAAAAATTTTAGTAGGCAGGTTTCAACAGGCAGATTCTTAAAGCAATGCCAACTTCCTTATAAGGAAATAAGTCAATGAAGTGGAAGTGAGACTCATCTTTGGGTATCTCTGGCGAAAAAGTCATTTTCCTGCTCCGTCCCCCGTCACTGACGCAGTGACAACACCTCCAGATCACATCATTAACTCCATGCTGCTTTTCTAAAACTTATGGAGAGTGAAAAGTATGAAGAAAATGATAATGCTGTGCGTAAAGGTGACGCAGTTTCGATAAAACTTCCCTTTATAGTTGATTTAAAGCCCCCAGACCTGAAGTAGCCCTGACAAATGAGACGTCTAAATCCTCAGAATTTCATTGGCTAAACAACCCTGTCAATCACCACCTCATTAATTCAGACTGGTTAAGGCCTCATGGGTGAGCGAAGGAGGTGCATTAATTGGGTTTCAGATGTTGTCACGATCAAATGCAGCATCCTATTGGTGCAAATGAGGTGTCAATCAAGGGGTCAGAATTCAGACTCCATTTTGAATATATCCATGTAGCCGTAGCATGAAGCTAACAGTATTAATGAGCCATATAAGAGAAGAAAATCTGAGTAAATTCAGCTGCTCTTCATGGCCATGCATGGATATATCACTGTACTTTGGACTAGATGTTGGATTTGGATCAGTTTATGGACATCTATGGACTATATCGGGTCTAAGTTTGATGAACTTTTTGCATCCATGTGAGTAATGTCATTGTTTTTACAGCAGTTTGG
Organism: Cetoscarus ocellatus; assembly: GCA_037902135.1. Classification (NCBI taxonomy): domain Eukaryota; kingdom Metazoa; phylum Chordata; class Actinopteri; order Labriformes; family Labridae; genus Cetoscarus; species Cetoscarus ocellatus. Next base: position 28,560 of record JBAMNC010001872.1, read on the forward strand.
TTTGCTGCTTGTCTGACACAGTGCCACACAGTGTCTGGTGATTGCTTTATATGGACAAAATCACAAGAATCATAGTTTTGACATGAAGTAAACACTTGTGTTTGGTTACCCCCGTGACTCTGCAGGGGGCATTTTTTATGTTGTGAAGAGTAACCTGTGACTAAGGTAGGATTTAGTTTAGGGTCCATTCTGAATCAGAAGAAACTCAAATCAGGAGGAGGAAATAAAAACAAACTGATTACAAATTTTATGAAACTCAGGAGACTGAAACTGACTTCACTAAAACATTTGGACTGAAAAGTTAAACACATAAATATTAAATAAAGAAAATATTCATCAAAACACAAACAAAATGATTATTTAAATCACCACATATTTCACTGTTTTCAATTCAGTCACTTCAGCTCAAATCATTTTAAAATTCAGTTTTTAAATCAAAAATCTCTCTCTCTGCTAAAACTAAAACTTCGATTCAGTTTATTTAAAGTCTTTACAGGAAAAATAAAGGTCCAGATCTGCCATTGTGTTGGGAGGTGATGATGATGATGATGATGATGAAACGTTGAGGTGGGGTGGGGAAAGAAGACCAGTAAAAATGATAAGAATTTTTTTTCTCTGCTAATCCGTGCCTTTTTTAGTTTTTTGTAATCAAGAGCTTTTTGAAGCTAATTAATCTGCTGTGGGCTCCTGCAGCTCCACCCTCTTTAAAACTCCAGACTCTGTGATTGGCTGACGAGATCGTGCCTGACCAAAACAGGAAAAACGTGACTCTAAAATCACCTGAGATTTTGAAAGCATCTTGAATTCAAAGCTTTTTTAACATGAAGTGAGGAAAAAAAGGTTTACAGTAACCATTCAATTAGATATTTATATTTCCCTTTAAAAAAAGAAGAAGACAAATGTGTTTCCAACTTTTTTATTTTCATCATTTGTAATAATTTTGTTACCTTGGTTACCGTGGCGTTGCCCCTCCTCCATTTTTTTGAGGTGCACTTCCTGTTGAGAGAGCGCCCTCTGCTGGATCCAGGCACCCTATGTGCTGCAGAACTGCATATTTAATATGAGAATGTATATTTACATTCCAAATACAGATTTTACTCCAAGTTTGAACAAATGTTGGCTTATTGAGTAGAAGGTGACAGCCCTTACTGTCCACATTAAATAATAATAACAATACAATAACAACTGGAACAGTTTTGAACCAAAGAGACACAAAAAAACATCCAACACAAACATTTTACTAAAGTATAAAGTATTTTTTGTGTTAAGACTCTGGAGAACATCCAGTGACAAGTGAGTTCACCTCCTGTGGCTCATATTTCTTCATTTTAAGTCATATTTGAGTACCTGCAAAAACTGTAGGTGAGATCTAGGTGATAGTGTCTGTCCAATTCCTCGTCAAAAATACCTCACTAGACTTCTTCTAAGGCACAATCTCCTGATATGTCTGGATCAAGATCTCTATTGAAATATAAAAACTAAAGATAAAGACTAAGTTGTTTGTAATAATTAAAATAATCTGCCAATGAGACAAGGCAAATTTAGCTTTAAGGGTGACTTGGAATGATATTTTGTTTATCCAAAGGAGAGATTAAACTTTAAATTTAAGACCCTCACTGAGTCAAACTTTCTTTGTTTCATTGGCAGATATTTCTTATCATTGCAGGCAGTTCAGTACCTTAATTTTGCATTTTATTTCAAGTAGTCAAATATTTAAAATAAATTTAAAATAAATATAATATATATTATTATATTGCTTAATAATATATTATAATATTATATATTACTTTGTAATATAATAATATATTATCTTATATTATATCATATATATTATTATATGAATACATATATTATATAAAATATATATTAAATTTATTTTTATTTTATTTTATTTTGATCATCTATTATTTAGATTTATTAATGTGTACAGATTTTATATCTGCTATTTTTTTTTTTTTTTTTTACTTTTTCACTTTTTAACATCCTGTGTTCTTTTAAACCTTCGTACAATACAGTGCTACAGGGACCTTAATATCCCTGAAGGATTCTTCCCTTGGGATAAATAAAGTTCTATCTAATCTAATCTAATCTTATTTATTTGGACCTGCTAAATCAGTGTGGATTAGAATATGTCTTTTAGGTCATTTTGACTTGAATAGACTAACACCCTTGCTGAGGTCTGGGTTTTTGCAGTGTAGCTTCATGTTTTCGGCGCGTGGGACAGATATGTTGGAATAGCTGCTGGATTCAGCCTCCTGTGGACGGAGCTGGACGAGGATTTTGACGAGGTGCAGGGGAAGAAACGGAAGCTCGTGCAGTACCAGAGAGACATGAGAGACTGTTGTGGAGTGAAAAGTGATGATGGAGCAGACATTCAGAACATGAAGCAGGTTTTACTGAGGAATGTGGACTAGAGTCCACACAGAGGCCTCACATGTGCTGATGGTTGAACATTTATGCTGCAGACTGATGTGGACAGAAGTTCATGTGTTCATGCTGGACTCCACAGGCACTCTGAGTCTTCATACTCGCCCTGGAGGGAAAGGGTCCTGCTGCCCTCTCTCACACCTCATCACACAGCTGTGTTTACGGCCCGCAGGCCCACGCCGCTCTCACTTACCACCATCACACACATGCACGCTCGCAGGCACCGTGATGCACAGCCACCCCCCGGCTGACTCTGGCCCAGCTCCAGCCCTGCAGGCTCAGAGCTGGCTGCTCCTCACGCTGCCAAAGTACAGACAGATCCGTCTGGGGCAGAAGTCTGTCCCCGGGGAGCTAATGGGACGAACAGTCGGGTCCTGAGAGTGTGTTTATTTCACCGAACTGGAGACACAATCAGAGAGCTCATTAACTGTCCACGCTGCAATAACTGCATAACTTCAGTTTTAAGGCCCTGAGAAGAATCAGTTATGATAAAAAATAGTTTTAAGGCTCGTTATGTCTCCCAGCAGGGGATGCAGAGAGCATGAGCCCCGCCAAGGCATTTCTGACATTATTCAGAGAGTTACTGTTATAGTTATAAGAGTCACGCTGCCCTGTTGTGCAGGGCTAAAGATTTAATATTTCACATGTTCTTGGATCTGCGATGAAGGACCAAATGCACCACACAACAAGATCAGACCAATTTAACATGCTAAATTACAAAAATAAGCTTTCAGCAAAGTACTTCACACATCTAATTCAAGAGGCAGGTGCGTAGGAGGAATAATCAGAGAACTGTGAGTTTGTTGGTTCAGATATGATGTCATGATGAGGACTGGCCTCATGTGGTCACCACGTCCTAATTAAGACTGTTACACACCCGTCTAGGGGGAAGGCACATAACATATTTAAAAGGGAAAATCACTCTCGGTCTCCAAATATAAACCACCCAACAAATCTCAAAAGTTTACACGATTTATTTACAAAAAACAAAAAAAACAAGCCAAAGGCAAAAAGGGATGTCCAGGAAAACAAACTAAAAGCCGAGATCTTAAACAAAAGGGTATAAAAACAAAAGGCAGCAAAGGCTGACACTCAAGATAAGGATTTACCCGAAACCACGAAAGAACTAACTAATACCAAAAAACAACAACTAAGAACTACCGATTTACAACGATTACACCATTAACCAAGTCAGTTTGGAGGCCGACAGTGACAGGAGCAGACCTCCATCTCCTGACTCGGTCCTCTTGGGCCAATAGCAGGGCCGCTTCTCCCTCAGCAGGTGCAACACCTCAGCCAATCACACCCAGCCACCTGAGTGCTGCTGCAGAGATCCTCCTGTGGGAAGAGCTCTCACTCCTCAAGCTTTCTCACACACAAACTCTCCACAGGAGACCCTCTCCACATCTGTCTTTAAATACAGCACATTATAATAACATACAGCCAGGGCCATAACAGCCCCATTCCTGAAGAACAGACACAGAATCCAAAACTGTTTGTTTATATTTCTAAATCATCGCTGTAGACAGAGCATCAGCAAGGACCTCCTGCTGGAAAAGAGCGCGTTTAGTCGGGTTAACTCTGTACGCGTGTTGTTTGATGGGCGGATGATCCCTTCATCAGTGTCATAAGGACATTGGTGCTGGTCAGAGTGTCAGAGAAGAGAGAGACGATTATTGATCAAACTGCAGATATCATTTATGGCCGAATCATGTAAATGGGACAAACTGCCTTTTAAATCTTTCAGAATTTCCTAGTTTTGGAGATGCGAACACGGTACAGCACTGGAGACGCGCAGGTCGTCACTCTCGGGGAAATACTCAGAGGAGGCAAAGGCGCGGCAGCGGACACGGTGATCACAGCGGGAGACGATGATGCATCACTAGATTCATCACATACACGAGAAAAATAAGGCTTCATCATACTGATGTGGCCAGAAAACTTTGCCTGCAGGGAGAAACCGAGGAGAACTAAAACTATTGCCAAGTCCAAATTCCCTTTTCACACTTTTTTTGTCAAATTTCTTTTCATTTTTTTCTGAGACAACGATAACGCGCTGCGTGCAGTTTCACAGACTTTGTGCAGACACTCCCTAAAAAACTCACATAATCGAGCACGTTTTGAGTCAGAGTGACCGAGGCAGACAGGTACTTATCACAAAGCCACCGCAGAGGACCTCGTACGGTCTGGCCAAACAGCAGCTCAGCGGGACTGAAGCCAGTGGACTCAGGCTGGATGTCAGCGTCTGATGAAAACGCTCGAGAGCGCCTTGAGACTGAGGACGATATGGGCTGGATTTATGGTGCTTAATGGACAAAGTGGATGATACCTGAGGGAAGATTTTGGACATAAAGTTTGTACCTTGGTCCATCTGAATGGACTTTGGCAGGCCGAATGTGGAGAAGTTCACCAGGGCTTTCACTACAGCTTTGGCTTTAAGTGTGCGCATCGGGATTGCCTCTGGATACCTCGTTGCAGCGCACATTAGAGTTAACAGGTACTGATATCCTGATTTTGTGCTCTCAACACGCTCATTTTAACTCCCCAGAGGAGGGCATCGGAACCACAAAACGAACCATCAGACAAAGGCAAAACATTATCTAAAATGAGGGACTGCATCGCCCCGGTGTCGCACAAAATAGGACCCTAATCCTCTCCCGCCCCGTCAGAGAGACTGAGGCCCTGTTTACACGGAGACGCTCTCACCTGAAAAGCAAAGATTTTTCTTCAAAAACGATCTGCGTTCAGCCGGAGACTCGAGAACGACTGAAAACGCTGTAGCGTGCATGCCAGTCCAGTAGATGTCGATGTAGGTTTGCAGAGAAACAGCGCTGTCACAACACACATATGAAGAAAAAAGACTTTTCACAAACAACAATGGCGAGTGGACGCACGAAGACGCTGGATAACAAACCGAGCACGGTAAGCTCGGTTACTCGGTAGACAGCCGAAGCTGTTGTTCCTGGTCTGTGCGCGCAGCCTTCATGAGGAAGAGTACTGCGCATGCGTAGAAATCTCACAGCGCACAGTCGGAAACACAACGCGGTGCATTAACACAAATTCATCAGAGAGCACAGCAGCTTTAGACAGAGAATCGACTTTTTGTTCGTTCAGATAAACAACAGTTTTATCTGGAAGACATGTTTTGAATTCTTCCAACAGAAACGGAGCTGTGCGAAATTTGTCACTTTGCTCGCCGAGCACCATTTATCAAAACGTAAAGTTTTTTCTAAACAAACTCCACATGTGTTTGGTTGGCAGATTTCTCCTGAGATCAAAATGTTTGGTGGTAAGCCTCAGGCACCAGTTCATAAGCCCTTAACACAGTGGCTTTCACAACTTCATAATCCAGACTGTCATCAGTAGATAAACTCACACAAACCTCCTGCGCTTTCCCTACCAATCTGCACTGAAGCAGCAAACTCCACAACTCCTCAGGCCATCCGAGAGCTGTCGCAATTGTCAAAAATTGACAACAAATTAACATGTAATGCTAACACTAACACTTCCCCGTAATAGTATTTTTATTCAGTATGTATTTATATATTATTGAAATGTTAATAAATCACAGGCATTACCTGATTGCAAACTAAACTTAAATAGATTTTATTTTCATGTGTAGTTTCTTGTTCATGTATTTTCTCCTAATAAAGCTTCATATTTTGACTTTTTGGTCCCATTATAAACTATTTTCATTGTCTTAATGAGTGTTTTTCACAGTTTTAACCATTTCAAACATCAGATTACGATGTGATGGTCTGAGTGAAGAGGATGATCTGAGCGCTCTGAGAAAGTCTACGGTACGTTTGCTCTGGAGGGATCAGATAAATATTTGAGATTTTATCATATTTGGAAGGTCGATAAACCGATTTAGCGTTATTTACCTTCAGATGATTCACTGGAGGTCTGACAGTTTATGTTTCTGCTGCCCGAGCTGCAGATCGGAGCGTTTCCCCATCGCCTCGCTCTCTCTGACAGCTGCTGGAATTCCTGAGGCTGCGAGTGCCAGAGGAGTCCTTCCAAGAGTTTGGGAGCTTTAGAGAAACTAAATGATCTAGTTTGGTAAATCTTATTCTCCATAAATGTCAGGCTGGGAAAAGAGCGTCCAGATAGGCCCTCTGCTAAAGAGCGTGTTTGCTTCCAGAGGGTCTGGATCATCTGCAGCTGCACGCTCTGGGACCCGAGCCTGTAAACATCATGTTAGACTTGGCCTGAGCCGGAGCGAGGGTCCAGGTGCTCCCTCGCTCTGACTTTGATCAGTCCAACGGTATTAGAGAGGAATCAGTGCAACAACATAAATACACAGCTACCAAAACACACAGCCAGCATGCAGCTGTAAAGAGCTGTGCAATAAAGCTTTCAGATAAATAATGGATGTAGGTCGATGCACAGAGGGTAAACACGCTCAAAGATCTGAACAGAAACAGACGTGTTCAGCGTAGAGCAAGTTTTTAACTCTTTCTTTGTGTTTTTGCAGAAAAACGTCGGTCCTTAAATAAGCCCATCAAGGCTCAAAGTTTGGTTCATTTAACATGAGTGCAGAATGACTTTGTCAGAGTTTGGGAGATTGTTTTCCTGCACATCCTGACACAGAAAAGAAAAACGAGGAGTGCTCCAAGAGTGCAAACCTTCATCAATGCAGTAACAATAATGTCAGGCAAGTTAACGGGGGAATACTATTTCATCTCTCTGTTAACTTGAGAAAATCCAGGATTCACATCTGAATTTGTACCAACACCAAAATGTACTCACTTCTTTCTTGTGCCATGACCACCATTCCCTGAAAATGTCAACAAAATCTTTTGAGAACTTATTGATTTATTAGTGAAAATGTATAATACTGCCCCATCTCGCAGTGTCAAAAAATTCTTGGAAATAGTCCTGGATCCATGTTCATGTTCAGATTACCATCAAAGTCTAGCCAAAGCTTATGCCAGGGAGAGCACTCCAAAAAAGTCATCAGACTAAGTTGAGAATTTATTGAGGTATTTTCTAAAATGTAGAAAACTGCCCTATGTCACAATGTTAAGAAATTCTTGAAATAAATCCAGGATTCATGTTCATATTTGGGTCACCACCAAAAATCCAGTCTCATTCCCCATGCCATGACCAACATTCCCTGGAAATGTCGTGAAAATCCATTGAGAAATGTTTGAGTTATTAGGGAAAATGTTAAAAACAGCCCTGTCTAATATTCCCTGAAGATGTCATCTACAGGAAATCCATTGAGATCTTATTGAGTAATTAGTGAAATGTTGAAAACTGGCCTATCTCACAATGTCAGCGAATCCATGAAAAAAATCCTGAATCCATGTCCCTACTCAGATCAACACCAAATTCCAACCATATAGTCCCTCTGTTGGGACAAACATTCCTAAAAAAGTTTTGAAAATCCATTGAGAGCTTTTTGGCTTGTTAGTGAAAATGAAAATCTGTCCAATCACCCTATGTTAACAAGTCCTTAAAGAAATCCGGGATCTGGATCTGGTTTCAGATCACCACCAAAATCTTGTCACTTCGTCCTTGTGTCATGACAAACATTCCCCTAAAAAGTCAAAAAAATCTGTGGAGAACTTATCAAGTTATTTGCAAAAATGCAGAAAACTGCCCTTTCTCACAATTTCTACCACCAAAATCTAACCACTTCTTCCATGTGCCATGATCCACATTTTCTGAAACTGTCATCAAAATCTGTTGAGAACTTTTAAAGTTATTAGTGAAAATGTTGGAAAATGTCCTGTCTCACGAAACTTAGTAATAATTTTTCAGAAAAGAAAAGGGGTTGTGTGAATGGGGAGAAGGGGTCCTCTTTTTCTGTTGATCTACTGAATTTATATATTTTATATGGTACCAAATATTTCTTAGGGTAAATCTTTCTTAGTTTTTTTATATAACCTCTTGTTTCATATGATATTCTTCAGCTTCAAAGTCTGCTGTATTGCTGTGAAACAAAGACTGAGTTTGGGTGGGTTTTTTCCTCGTCACCTGCTTCATCACTGTCACTCAGAAAATGATCAAAAGATGTATATCAGCTGAGCTGATGATTTCAGATAAATTAATTCACAAATATGTTTCTATTTTGAGATGTTTGTTTAGCTCAAAAATAATTATACAAGCTTTCTCAACCTCGCTCCAAACTGTTAACAATGCAGTTAAAGGAAATAAGAGTCTTCACCACGTCCTGTCTCACAGTGTCAACAAATCCTTAAAAAAAGTTCTGGACCCACATCCTTTCTCAGATCACCGCTGAAATCCGATCACTTCTTCCTTGTTCTACAACCAACATTTCCCTAATATGCCATGAAACTCCACTCTGAAGTTTTTTAGTTATTTTTCCAAAAGGCAGGCAAACAAACAGGTGAAGGTAAAAATGGAGACCATGAGGAGTGCTGAATATTTTACAGCTTTGACACTCAGTACCTTGACTCACCTGAAGCAGGCACCGCAGATGCACAGGTAAAGGTGACAGGTGAGAATAACAAGGTCAGTTCATCATTTCGAGTGTACCAAAATGTAGTCTCTTTGCTTTTTACAAATGATTTTACATTAAATGGTTATTTAAAAAAATAAGCACAATAGACCAATAGTGCCAACAGATTGTTTAAATGATTAATAACCACTCTTTTCGCCAGTTTAACCATAAATTAAATCCATTCATCTAATTAAATTTCTGTTTGGCCTAAAACTCTGCCCCAAAGGTCCATCTGGTGCCTGAACTGAGCAGATTAAAAAAAGAAAATAAAGTTTGTCACAAACTGCAGATTTAGACGCTGCAAACCAAAGAATATCTCAGGTTGTTTTCTCCACCTGTGTTCAGGTGGATGGTAAAAGCACATTAAGTATTATGTTTAAAAAATCAGATTATTCTGTCGGGGAGCTGACAGCACTCACCAGAGCGCTCACACTTGAACCTAAACAGAGCATTTATGCTTCAGGCTCCAGTTTGTCCACCAACACGGAGCACAGCTCTCTGGCTCGAGGCCCTGAGGGTCTATTTTTAGAGTTTCACTGTTCGTCGTCGTGTGAAGCTGAGAGAATAAAAAATGACAGGGGAGAGCAGCCAGCTGAGTCAGTGTGGCCTGGCTCTGCTTTGTGCTGACCGAGCAGGACTGGACTCCTTCAGTGTGTCAGTCACACCTCAGACGGCTGCAGGGCCGAGGGCTTCAGGGCTGAGGGCCGAGGCCCGAGGGCCACAGGGCCACAGGGCCACAGGGCCGAGGGCCGCAGGACGGGCTTCACCTCGGTGTTTGGGTAAAGTAAGACGTGCAGGGACGTCCTGCTGCACAGGGCCAAACAGCCTGAGCCCTGCTGGAGACAGAATCACAGAGGAGGGTTTATTACTCACTTTCTGTGCAGGATGTTAAAGCAGAGGTCACCAACTGGAGGCCCGAGGGCCACATCAGGCCCCTCAAAGCTTTCCATCAGGGCACCTGATTATTATTATTACACAGAAGAGGATTTGGGCCCCTGCAGAGAAAGTTCATTAGAGATTAAACTTTTTTACGACTGTGAAAAAATTCAGAGATTTTGAGATTTAAGTTAGAATCCTTTAATAAAAGTCAAAGTTCTAAGATTAAGAATTCTTACTCTGTTAATTTAAATAATTGTAAATACCTGTACTTTATTCTGTTTTGTTTTTGCTATTTGTACAGTATATTGATCCACATCCATTATACTACTGTTGACCTTGATGCCTGATACTCACTCCTGAACTGCTGCTGCACCCAAATTTACTCTCTAGGATCATCCTATCTTATATTATGTTATGCTATCTTATGTTGTTATCTTATCTTATCAAGATAAAATTTCTTAAATAAAGTAAAACTTCATCTTCAGAACTCTTTCTTTTCTCCTCATAGTTCTTACTTTAATTTCAGAGTTTTGCCCTTTTTTTCTGCAGAATTCTCAATTTAATCTCATAATTTGGACTATTTCCCCACAGATTTCTGACTTTTTATTTACAAACTTATGACCAATTTTATAATGGGAATGAACTAACAGACTTTACATGACGAACCTGCGTATCGTATCTGAAGTCAACATATTGGATAAGGTGGGTCTTGAATGTTGTAAACATGAATGAAATTGTTGTTCCCACCATCATATCGTGGTTGATTTACTTTTACCAACAGAAACAGCTTTAAGAGCCGTACACAAGGCTGGATGCTCTCTGTGTCCCTCAGTTGGATGCTGCAGGTTGGGTGCTCTCTCTGTGTCCCTCAGTTGGATGCTGCAGGATGGATGCTCTCTCTGTGTCCCTCAGTTGGATGCTGCAGGTTGGATGCTCTCTCTGTGTCCCTTCAGTTGGATGCTGCAGGTTGGATGCAGAGGTCTGCTCCGGCCTGTCTGGTGCTGTGAGTTCACTCTCAGGTTCCTGGTCCTGGTTTTGCCTCTGGTTCTTCTCCTCACCTCCATCCCCTCCTCTTACCCTGATGCCATCAAACCGCTCCTCTGTCTCTGTCTCTGTCTCGGTCTCTGTCTCTGTCTCTGTCTCTGTCTCTGTCTCGGTCTCTGTCTCTGTCTCTGTCTCTGTCTCTGTCTCTGTCTCTGTCTCTGTCTCTGTCTCTGTCTCTGTCTCGGTCTCTGTCTCTGTCTCTGTCTCTGTCTCTGTCTCGGTCTCTGTCTCTGTCTCGGTCTCGGTCTCTGTCTCTGTCTCTGTCTCGGTCTCTGTCTCTGTCTCTGTCTCTGTCTCTGTCTCGGTCTCGGTCTCGGTCTCTGTCTCTGTCTCGGTCTCTGTCTCTGTCTCTGTCTCGGTCTCGGTCTCTGTCTCTGTCTCTGTCTCTGTCTCTGTCTCTGTCTCTGTCTCGGTCTCGGTCTCTGTCTCTGTCTCTGTCTCTGTCTCTGTCTCTGGAGCTCAGCTCTTATTTGTGTCTCTTTTGTCTGAGACGTGAGCCAGAGGCCTGACAGAGACACCAAACCTCAGAAAACACTGCTGCCCTGGACTGGAGAGGTTAAACCAACAGCAGCAGGACCACAAAAAGACTTCTCCTCACTCAGTCAGACTTTGAGAGGAAAAATCAATAGTGCTGGAAAAACATGTTTCACATTACGAGCTATTACTCTGATTTATGATTGATAGATTGATGGACTATGAGTGAGGAGCTCTCACATGGAAAAGCTCTTCGTTTCAACATTTGAACACAGTTTATTTCCTCCAGTATCACGTGCACGCCTCATGTTTCGCTCTGACGGTGCAGCCAGTCCCACAGTAAGAAGCTGCAGGTCAGCGACCTCACTGTCAGGGAAACATCAGCCGTTATCCTGCACAGGTTTTTCACATCTAAACAATAACGCCAAGCTTTACTGGCGGGGGTCTCATCCTGCATTCCACCCAGATTATTGTTCTGCTGCTCACTCCTGGGCAAAATCTCACGCATGTTCACCTTAATGGATTCAATAAGAGCAGAGCAAATCAGCAGGGACGTCCCGTCTCAGAGCAGCTGCAGGGGCTCTTTATTTGGATAAGGCAGAAAACCATCGCTCTCCAAAACTACAGCTTCATCTACAGACTCCTCCATGATAGACTAGTCTGCTCTGACCTTCATGGAGCGAGATTATGTTCAGAAGAGGAGTGATTTTCAGTCAAGGATACGTCTTAATGCGTATGAATGATCCAGTGACTTGATTTAAGCCTAACTTATCTATCTATCTGTCTAACTATCTACCTGTCTATCTATCTATCTGTCTATCTATCTATCCATTGTAGATGTAGAGATGAACTGTGTTAACTGACAATGGTTTTCTGAAGTGTTCCTGAGCCCACGTGCTGATATCCTGTACAGAATGATGCTGCTTTATAATGCAGAGCTGCCTGAGGGATCAGAGGTCACAGGCATTCAGTGTTGGTTTTCAGTGTTGGCCTTACATGCAGAGATTACTCTGATTCTCTGAGTCTATGTTCTGAGGCTCCTCTCCGTCACAGCCCAGTCTGGTCTTCAGACCGTGGTGTATAGTGCAGGAGTCTTCTGAAATCATCCTGATTACTCTCAGGCTAAGCTCACAGCTCCACATGGACTTCTGCCTTTCTTATGCTGATAACTTGTCCTCCATCACATGAATCACAGCCATATGCAGCTGCTCTGGACTGATTTATCCTCAGAGGCAGAGGACGTAACGGGACGTCCCAGAGACACAACAGACCTGAGGACACCAGGAGCTCCACGGGATCACCACAGCCACTCCAGGTCACTGAAACTTTTAACTATTTAGGAGCTTTTTATGGACATCAACATCACCTTAAGTTTATTTCTGCATATCAGAAATAATATGTAGATATGTAGCTTGAATATATTGGATTAAAATAATTCTGACGAGTCCCTTTGGTGCTTTAACAGCAGACGTACTGATAGAGAGGGGAGTGCAATGGCAAGAATCTGGGTGTATGATTACAGCTGGAGTGTTGGTACAATAAACCACAATATAAACATCATAATAATATAAGCAGGGTGATTTATCACAAATGTATTTAGTTCTTTATTTTTAAGTCCTTAAAACCTCTAATATTATATCCATAAAAATACAGTTTCCCTTCAGCAGTGTTGTTGATATAAAGCCTGCTGCAGTTTACCAAACCTAATTGTTTGTTCGGTGAAAGAAAAATAATATCAGCAATAACAGATACTCTGATGGCTGAATATCTGCTGCCGACTAGTGGCTGGAGGCTGAACTACAATACCAAACAAATGTCCACATTTCTATGAATTATGAACAAATAAAATATTAATATTGCAAAATAAAATGTCTGTACAGTGAAAAATCACTGGAACGACCCTGAGCTCTGATCGTCCTCACAGAGCGTGTTTTCAGACCTGAAAGTCCAGACCAAGGTCCGTGTTTTTGGTGCATTGTGCACATGTGGTTCGGTCTGTCTGGGTTTCACACTGTCATCAGACTACAGACAACAGACTAACAGACTTTACATGACCAGCTACGTGATATCTTATTGGCTGTCTGACATCAACATGTTGAGTAATGCGGGTTTTGAATGTTGTAAACATGAAGGAAATAATGAAATCGTCATTCCCAGCATGTTGATGTTCTCCCATAAACAGCGACAACTCAAAGAGCCGTACGACATCAGGCTGCTCCGAGTTCGTCTCATGAGTTTGACGACAGTCTGACACCTGACCAAACATCTATCAGACATTTGTCTCCCTTTCTTCTCGTGTTCTTCAACGGCTCATTTTATTTTGGTGATGGATTTTCTGTTTCAGGTTGTCTTGTCGAGATTTCCTGTCATTGATACGAAGGTCCAAACCTTTCAAAATAAAGCTAAAACAATACTCAGGTATGAATAGATTTTGATGACATTTTTAGGGACTGTTGGTTATGGCACAAGGAGAAGAGTATGCCCACAGAGGCCAACGATACCAAAAATATGTCGATGGAAGGTAGTCACCAAGGTGCCCAGGCCTCTAGTCAGTGTCCAGGCCTCACAAGAGAACAGCAAGACCAGGAGGACTGAGGACCTAAAGACTGACTTTAGTCCACATGCTGAGATACAGTGAGGACCATACCGCCGTGTCCAGTGAACTCATCGCTCTATCAGCAAACAAACAACAGCATGAAACTATTTCAACGATAAGAATAATGCACTGTTTGAGTTTATTTCTTTGAGGTTTTTCTGTGTTTATTTGTTTGTTTATTTGTTTGCTTTTGTGTATGTGTTATTTTTCCAAACGTTGGTATGTGGGACAAACCAGAGGAACCCAGAGAAAACTCTGACGCAGACTCAGTGAACCAGGAGGAGTCCTGACAAACTGAAGCATGAATGAACGAATGAAAGAAATTTATTTCGACTTACTTGCAATAAAAGAACTTAGAAGATGAAGTAAAAATGTCGAGTTTTCTAGCTGAACAACAGGGTGAAGCAGAAGCCAAAGCTTATTGAAGCCTACCCCTTCAACAAAAACAAAACTGCCACAGAAACAGGATTACAGCGTTGTTGTTTACGTTCTCCACCTGAGCCTCCAGCTTTGATGGCTCAGTCAAGCTGGTTTCCAGCTCCTCCAGCTCAGTCTTTGACGAATCCGGCTGCGGGTCCTTGGAGGTTAATTTGTTTTTAAGGGAATCAACCTCCATCTGGAGCAAAGACTTCTCCTCCTCCAGATCCTCTACCAGCTGTATCAGGTAGTCCTTCTCCGTCCTATACTCAGAGATGCTTTTCTCCAGCTTCTTCACCTGCTGCTTGTGCAGCTGGTCCTTGGGGTCTACCTCTCTTTAAAGGAATCAACCTCCATCTGGAGCAAAGACTTCTCCTCCGCCAGATCCTGTGCCCGCTCAGTCAGGAGGTCCTTCTCCTTCTGATACTCAGAGATGCTGGTCCTCACCTCCTCCAGCTCCTCCTTTAGCTCAGTCCTTGAGGCCTCCAGCTGCTGGTCCTTGGAGGATAACTCTCTTTTAAGGGAATCCACCTCCTTCTCCAGGGACTTCTTCTCCTGATCCAGATCACCTGACAGCAGTATTAGGTTGACTTTGTCATGCTGACACTCATCCAAATATCTCCGCTCTGCCTTTATGGCCTCATCCTGGTCTCGTAGTCAGCAGACCATCTGGTTCTCACGTTTTGTTAGCTCAGAGATGCTGGTTTTGGGCCCCTCCAGCTTAGTCCTTAAGGCATCCAGCTGCTGATCTTTGATTGATGCCTCCTCTTTTAGGAGCTCAACCTCCCTCTGCAGCGCCTTTGTCTCTTAGCTCAGAGAACATGTCAACACTGCCTGAGGGCTTGTTTTCCTACTGTTTCCAAAACACCCAAAAATATTGATATAGATATTAACAAATATTAATATTAATTACAAGTCAAGACACTGTCAGTTCTAGTTGCTTCCAAGAATCTTCATTCATAGCTAAAACGTCGTTCTCACCTGGCTAAATCCAGGAACATTTCAGGGGTTTTTCTGCCCAGTGTGAACGCTGTTCTGGTCACTGTCTGCGCTCGGCGGGCTGCCATCATGGTTACCGTATGCACAGTGACCAGCTGTTTGGTCCAGGCAGGTTTCACACCTGTCATTTTGGTTCAGACCAAACAGAAAAGTCTGAAAGTCTGGGCCAAAGGAGGTCGGTGTGAAAGCCCCCTGAAGGTCTGATATCGGAGCGGCTGTGTCTCGGTCTGTCTGAACCTGACGAGTCTGACAGTGAAACAGAGTTTGGGAGTCTTTGGCGTCGGAGGGAGATCAGTGGTATGAAAGCTGTTGTGGCCCAGAGCAGACGTGGATCAGGCTTATCTCTGCCTGTCACTTCAGCTTTAGGCCTGGGCTGCTTGAGACGTGGAGGCATGAGAAATCTGCTCAGCTCTTTGTTTAGATAAAGCTGAGAGGGAAAGTATGGCTGAGCAGCGTGGATTATGTTCACATTATTACTTCTTAAAGACATTCGTCTGAGCTCTGTGATTCTTACAGATGTTCGTAGAGACGCATCGAGCTTAGCAGACGAGTTTAAAGAGCCTGAGAGCCAAACTCTGGCTGCTTTAAGGACATTTTTAATATTATTAAGACAAAACTTTTCACTGTGGTTCACATGTTTAAAACTAAACTTCATAAATTTAAAGATGAATATTTTAGAAACAGCAGCAAAGGAAGAAGAGATAATATTATAATCCTTGTTTTAATGTTTTCCACTGTAAACTTTGATTGAGACCTGTTGATCGTTTTCAAGAGGGAACAGTAATTAGTAACTTAACAGTAAAGTGCAAACCCCACTTCACATAGAGGTAGGACATCCTGTTGAAAGTACAGTTTTTTTATGATTTGCAAATCCAAAAACAGTCTGAAGTGTGGACTCAGACCACAGCAGACTTTTCCACTTTGCCTCAGTCCATGTCAGATGAGCTCGGCCCAGAGAAACTGGCGGTGTTTCTGGGTGTTGTTGATATTTGGCTTTGTCTTTGCATGGTAGAGTTTGACCTTGACCTTGTAGATGTAGAGATGAACTGTGTTAAATGGAGCGACGCCTGCGAGCTAGTTCAGGCAGACAACTCGAGCTGCTCAGCTATGCATATGTCACATGTCTCACTCCTCTCAACCATCCTCATATGTCACATGTCTCACTCCTCTCAAACATCCTCATATGTCACATGTCTCACTCCTCTCAACCATCCTCAAATCACACTCTTCACCTCTCAATTTGGCGGTATATTTAAACTGGGAGTTTTCCCATCTCTCCCTCTGCCCTGCAACGACTCTGCCGCCCTACACTGACTTGCTGCGTGTTCTTTCACCCCCACCGCCACCCCAGCATCCACCTGCAGGCTCCGGGGTGTTCTGTATGTTTTGCTCATCACTCCTTCATGCCTTCATGTGAACCTTTCTGCAGGGAGTGATGAAACCGGAGCCTGGGCGCCAAACCTATAACATGTATTTGCAGCTACAATAAACAAATTTAAACGTGAGTTGACTGACTGAACTGACAATGGTTTTCTGAAGTGTTCCTGAGCCCACGTGCTGATATCCTTTACAGAATGATGGGAGGGATCGAAGGTCATAGGCATTCAGTGTTGGTTTCCAGCCTTGCTACTTACATGCAGGAATTTCTTTGAGTTTTTGATAATATTCTAGACTGTGGATGATAATGATTTTCTTAAAGTGTTGGACAATTTTTCTTTCAGTGTTGCTCCTTTTATACCCAATCATGACCCTCACCTGTTTCCAATTTACCTGTTCACCTGTGAATGCTTCAGACAGGTGATTTCTGAGCATAAACCAACTTCCTCAGTCTTTTGTTGCCCCTGTCCCAGCTTTTTTGGAACATGTTGCAGGTATCAAATTCAAAATGGGTGAATATCTGGAACAGAAACACTAAAGTTCATCAGTGTGAACATGAAATATCTGCTCTTTTTAGTGTATTGAGTTGAATATTAGTCAAAAAGGACTGAAATCATTGTTTCCTGTTTTTTATTTACTCAGCGTCCCAACTTCACTGGACTTTCCCTCTCAGCTGTGCTGGCCTCTCCTCAGTCAGCATGTGTCTTTCCACACCGGATATAATTCAAGATGACGGTGCAGAGAGGAGCTTTGGAGAGGTGTAATGCCCTGATGCATCTAAATCTCCAGAACTATCAGAGTTTGGGGGGGTGGCAGTGATGGGAATGAACTCTCCCGCTGAGGCTGAGGAGGGAGTCCTGCTCACTGGACGGGACAGGAAATGTGTGAGCCGTGGGGGACGTCTGTGGGAGATCCACGGCCCTCCATCGATCTTCTTCGTTCACGGCTCCCCGTCTGATATCTCTATCATGTGGTCTGCGGCTGTCAGCGGCGCAGCAGCCGAACCGATTCCACCAGAAAACCACCATTTATTATCAGAGCTCAACAAAAACAAGCTTGTTTGAGTGTGACTCACTGCAGCCACCCACCTCGAGCAGGACGTCCATTCAGACCTTCAAAGCTCTCAGCATGTGGACATAAATCAGAGCGGGACGTCCCGTTTTATCAGAGAAACACTTCTGTGGATCTGAATAAAGGAAATGCTCTTGATGTGGACGGCCCTCTGCGCTGCTCCCTCCAGCTCCTTTCGTGCGAGCGAGGAGTGTTGTGGTTTCATTACTCATGCAGGCCAGCAGCCTGTCCTTCAGTCTGTGTGCTTCTCACAGAAACAGTAAGAGACACTGCAGGAGACGTGTGGAGCCCGAGACGCTGGCTCATAATAAACTGCAGGAGCCGAAGGGTCCTGACTCAGCTACTACCACTCCTGACGGCAGCAGTGACTCAGGCCTCTCAAAGAAACATTCAGCCGCCATTACGTCCAGGATTTATGAGCCAGCGGCATCCTGGACCTGAAGTTTGTAAGAGCTGGTCTCAGGTTTCAGAGCATCACCTGCAGCTTCAGCCAAGATTACAGCAGAGTCCACACGTCAGGATTTTCTAAACCTGAAGAGATGCTTCATCTGTTAGAGCAGTGATTCTCAGCTGGTGGATTGTGACCCAAAAGTGGGTCACCGACCTTTTTTCAGGGGGTCACGAGCCCTTGCCTGGGCAAAAAAATGTTAGGAAACGAAATCCTGTGCTTTTATTTTGAAGGGGATATTTACGTAGTGGAGTGTGTGTCTATTCCCACTCCTAAACAACAGGTGGCAGTAACACCTATATTGCTAACTGACACATGCTTTAATTGAAATGTGTTTGTTATATATTCAATCAGTAAATATCAGAATCAGATACTCAAATACTCAGCTTTAGCCACATGTTTTTAAGATGTTTTTGAAACAACTTCTCAGTAGCCACACTTTTTTATTTCACCTTTCAGCATAACAAAGCTCTGCTGAGTCTGTTAAAAAAGGCTGAAGGTACTGAGGTGATTTGTGTAACAGCCTCATGATCAATGGCTTATTTAGTGCTACTGATTAAATATTATTATTATAGGGCTGTTCAGTATCCACTGATGCAGGGTTATCACAGCTACTGTTAGATTTATAGTCTTGAACCCTTGTGTCCCTGAGATGCACTTTTTCCTCATTGAACTTTTATTTTTGGGGTGGCATATTGTGATATTCTGTACTATTTCAGGTTCAGAGTGCAATATCTTTTTATTATATAAATTTGAGAAGTTGAAATCTTTCCTTGATTTGGGCCGCAGCTTGTCGTTAAGGTGTGATGGTGGATCCCGAAGCTGGACCAGTTGAGGACCACTGTGTTATAGACCTCACACATGAAGATAAACATCAGGCATTGAACAGTCTGGATCACAGCACACACAGAACCATTCTGTCCCACCACCGATCTAGAATCTAGTCCTCCAAGACAGAAATCTGATCAAACCTGATCGAACAAAAACCAAGAAGAAGAAACAGCAACAACCGGAGAACACAACATGGAAGAGGACATATGAGGAGAGGGAATGATGGTGGTCTTGGACTATTTTTGAACTAATAAAAGAAAAGACTGTGGAAAAAGTCCTGGAGACAGCGTGAACACGTGAGCTGGTCCTCCATTTCTGAGCTCCACCCAGTTTTCTGTGTCAGGTCGGCCATGTTTGTTTTTATTTATGTCTGCTTCCTTGGTCCTCAGTCAGCTCGCTTCCTGATTGGCTACATTCACAGAGTCATGACTGTGGAGTCCTCGGCTTTCCCCACACATGAAGATTTTGAAATATTGAACAAGTTTGATATTTACGATTCTTACGATTAGTGGGGGAACAATCCAACGCTCAGTGAATCCTGCTTCACAATGACAGGAAGAGCCGAAATCAGAGGATTAAAAAGCGGCGTTTCTATGAACACTTGGCCGTTAACCCTGTGGTAACTTTTCGGACACCTCCTGCTTCAAACCCAAACAGTCAGAGGGATTGTGAGGCCCCTCTTTCACGGCCTGTACTCAAACTGAAAGTCAAGACCCTGCGTTACAGTTTGACAGGTGTATCGCCCCAGTTTAACTCCCCACCTGCCACTGTCCCCAGAGCGGGTCACGCCTGGGCTGGGACGGAGACTTGACTCCGGCCTTACCGGAGAGCTGATTAACAGGATAAATTCACTCTGAACACCTCAGACCACAGGATAATCTGACAGGATAATTTTGTTCATTTTGTTGACTAATTATTTTCATCATAGTTTTCATCAACAACCTTTTCTCCCCTGATGTAAACTAGACAGTAACTAATAAAAACCAATCACAGCTGCCTTAGCTTGGTGGTGGTGGGATAAGTTGTGGAGCGATCCAATCAGAGCTCCTCTCTTTATGAATTGATATATTCATGTAGAGCAGGTTCACTGTTTGTTGTCAGTTCTGGTATTGTAACTGAGATGCTCTGCCAGGTAGCCTAAATAAAGGTGACTGCATTTCACACAAAAGTTCAATTTGTTTCTGTTCATTTATACATTCAGACTTTACTAGCATTCAATAAAGGGTTATTAGATGTTTCATTTTATCCAAGTGCAGGCCCGTAGCCAGCCTTGTGGAGGGGGGGGGGTCTTTTTATTCTAAAAAGTGGACTTCACCACCCGCCCCCCCCTAAATACACAAGCACATTTCATACGTTTTAATTTATGCTTTTTATTGATTAGACCTTCGCTTTTACATGACATTTCTCTCCCCAGTTGTCTCTCTGTTTTCATCTATACCTCTCTGTTGCTCTCCTCTGCTGACATGAATGAATATGAATTAATTAAATTTAAGTGTACTACCATAAACTTTCTTTTAACGTGAATTAATTAATTGAATTAAATTTAAGTGTACTGTCTCTATATCATTCAAATTTTCCTTCAAATGTTGTGATGTGACCATTTTTGGCCACTATAGGCATACTTTCTCTTCTAATGTGGCAGTGGATGAGCTGGTACTCATCACATTGGTACAGGTGATTATTTTTAGATCAATGTTCAAATTCCAAACACAGCCTATTACAGCCATTTTCACCATGTAATGAAAATAATCTGATAATGGCCACTTTTCAAATGTATAATTTCCTATTTTCAACCCTGTCAGTCCCAGTGTTTCTGTGGCTTTCTCCTTGTCTGTCTCTCTGTTGCTCACCTCTGCTGTCTGTTGTCTGTCTCTGCTTCTCTCTTCTGCTGCATGTCTCTGTTAACATGCATTAATTCATTGAATGAATAAACATCTCTATTATCATCCAAACATTCCTTTTACTGTGAATCAATGAATTGAATTAAATTTAGGTGTACTATTTCTCTATCGGACAGTTATCTTTCTCTTAGTTGTAGCTCTCCTTGTGTCTCTGTTGCTCTCTTTTGTTGTCTGTCCATCTCTGTTGCTCACCTTGCTCATTTCAAAATTAATTTGAAATTAAATTAATTAATTTTAATTTTAAAATTAAAATTAATTTCACACACATACAGATGGTAAACACACAGAAAATTATTATGAAGTTGTTTTAAAATGTTATATCTTAATGTGTGTGTGTGTGTATATATATATATATAATAAACATCTTCAGCTATTACATAACATCTATCCTACTGATGTATACATATCCAGATTTTCTGATATCGATGACAGCTGTACCTTCTGTAAAAAAGATCAAGAAAGCATCATCCATTTATTTTATAAATGTCCATTTTGCATCACCTTTTGGAAAGATTTGGGACATTTTCTTTTTGTTAAAACTACAGTCAAGTATCACTTTTATGAGAAAAAAATCATTTTTGGCTCCTTCTCTCAAAATAATAAATTTAACATAATTAATCTCTTCATATTACTTGATAAATTACATATACATAAAGTCAGAATATCCAAGGCAACCCCCTCGTTCCCATTATTTTTAATTGAATTTAAATTTTAATTTGAGTGTGTCACATATCAAATCCAACAAAAAATGCTTATCAGCTATTCAATTTTATTCCAATTACATTAAGTGAAGTTGTCTGTCATGTTAATTTGAACGTGTTTAATTTCCATTTCTTTCTCTACATTTATTTACATTTACCACTTTATGTACAAATATATATTTTATCATTTCTATATTATCTATATAAGTTATCAATAATTGTACATTATTTATTTATTCATCTGCCCCCTGGTTGTGCGCACATCTTAGTGATGACGTTGGACAGAAACCCGTCTATTGTCTACTGATAATAAGGTTTTTTTAAAAAAATGAAGCTAACAGAGCTAACGGAGCTAACGATCGCTAATCGATACACGTCAGTCGGTGCCTGGACTTAGCACCTTACCCAATTTTGCTCTTTTTCGGAAATTCTCGCCGATATTTTGGGACATAATAGCCGCAGTTTTCTTTCGTTTTCTTTATCTCCCTTTATAACCATTTTCTCGTTTTCCTCTTCTTCTTCTTCTTCGTCTTCTGCGGTTATAGGGGCATTACCGCCACCCACTGGACTGGAGTGTGAACAGGAGCACAGGAGAAATAGACGTTTGTTTTTGCAACGTTACAGTTGTCTGTCAACTCATCATGCCCCAAGGTCCCCAGACTCGGTGCTAGGGCTGCGATCTGCTTAATTACCTTTCCTTTTTGATCAGGTTAGAATGATTTGGAAAAGTTATTGAAAAGGTGACAGACATTTATATTTATTTATATGACATGACAGAAAACCTTCACCGAGGCGGGGGGGGGGGGGGGGGGGGGTTCGAACGAACCCTCCGATCCCCCTTGCCTACGGGCCAGAAGTGTAAAACATGACTTCAGAAATTCAAGGAAACATCAAAAATGCCTTACTCTTTACACTTCATATTTTAGTCGACTAAATTTACAGCAGATTTCATCGACTAAAACTAGAATAAAATTAAAACAATTTAGAGACTAAATTATGACTAAAACTAAAAGATATTTTAGGCAAAAGACTAAAACTAAAACTAAATTAGAAAGTGCTGTCTAAACCAACACTGCAGAATAATCTTATAAGACAGAAGATAATCTGGAGTTTGCCGTCCTTGGTTGGGAAGGGGGAAAGTCAGAAGAAATACAGCCTGATGAACTTCATGTGTGTACCCCTCTTTAGCTGAGGCCGGCTCCCTGACATAGACCACATCAGACCAGAAAGTTCTCCTGATGTAACATCAACATCTCTACCAAAAAACGTTGATTTTACAGATTGAAGCTTACATTCAGACTGCCATTTCTCCTGATTTATTAAGTAAAAAACACATTCTGAATCAGTGATAAAGAGATTTAATGGGTATTTTATAAGATGGTCCTAATAACAAACAGAAGTTGATATCTAAGTTATATTTTTATCATTGTGAATATAAAACATCTAGTCTTTGTGGTGTGTTTAATTGAATTAAGGTCAAAAAAGGTTTGTACATCATTGTTCTGTTTATAGTAACGTTTTACACAATGTCCCAACGTCACTGGAGCTGGGATTTGTAGATTTGCAGATCATTATGGGTGTGCTGTGAGTACGGTCTGCTTCCATAATAATTTAGCTGGACACTAAGTGCTTTCTTCTTACTCATATCTTGTTCTTAATTGTTTACATGCCAGAACACGGTGTCAGTGTTTGAGGTTTTTGTTCCAGCCTCGTCCGTGTGAAATATGGCCACAAGCTTCAGGTTTTCCCGGAACAGTGGGGTGAGATTTGGACATGTACTTCATTAGCTTAACAAAGCATAAACATCACAGTCATCAGTGTGAAAAAGGTGCCTGGATAATGTCGAGTTGCACAGCAATTCAGGTCTCACTGACTTGGAACAGAAGAATTATCATTTAATCAGTTAACAAAACAAAATTTACCACGTGTTCATTTTTCTCCAGTGAAGAAAGACCAAATATCCAAAGTCCTCAGTGCTTTATGAGGGTGTTCAATTATATTTAATTAATCAAACTGTGTAAAAGTTGCTCAGAATGGCCTGAAACATAGCCTCTGTGCAAATGATCCTTTTAAATTACTGTAGAAAAGATATGATATGGAGCTTTTCTGTCTTTATTCAGAGAGAGAGGACAGTGGATATCACTCAGTTTTAGAGTTTTAACTGAAAATATTCAAACACCTCCTGCTGGCCCTGCTTCAACTCCAACACAGGGCATTTACATCAGATCACTTTACTATTTAGTTCTCCCAAGGTCACACCGGTTTGCTGCATGACCTTGCATACAAGTCCTGCAATCTTCCTGATGACCTTTTCTGCACCTCTGGCAGGTGGGCAGCACTTGTGTGTAAGGTGGACAAATGAGCCTGTGGACGTGTCGTGGATGAGGAGTGGGCCAGCTGCGTTGCACATAATTGACACACAGTGGAGCCCAAAGTGCTACCATGGAGTTGCTAAGCCAGCCAACCGTTTTCTAGAGATGTACTTCCTGTTGTTGATGGATGGTCGGGTTGCATGGGGAGCACTGCAGAGCTCTGTATTCTCAATTAAATATAAAAATATTAAATAATAAAATATTAAGTATAAAGTGACAGCAGGACAGCCTCCAGGTCACATGGTCAAAGTTCAGGACACTTATTGACTTTAAATATTAACAGCAGAGTAACACAGAATTTCAATAATTATGATGGTAGTAACATTTTTAAAGATTTGATGCTGATATTGGCTGGACAACAAAACAGCAATGATATTAAATAACATAAAGAAAAGTTTTGTCTTGACAAAGTTGTAAATCTTCAATCACTAGAAAGCACTTAGAGAGCACAAACCTTCACCAAGGTAGCTCACATATCACTATTACATCTCTGAGCAATAGTTCATGATGAAGTTACCATCATAGTGATCATGACCCTGAAAACACACACCTAGCGCTCAGAGTCATGTTGATATCATTATTAGTTCGACAGTTATTCAGCAAAACAATCATTCACTAATGGAGGTTATCTGGATCACCACCAAAATCTACTCATTTTTAAGTTTAAGTTGGGCCATTACCAACGTCTCCTGGACATTTCAGAAAAATCTGTCCAGTAGTTTTTGTGTAAACTTGCTAACAAACAAACAAACAAACAAACATAAAAATACAGACAAACAAACAGACAAACACACAATCAAACAGACAAACACACAGACAGACAAAAACAGACAAACAAAAGCAAACAGACAGATGAACAAAACAAACAGAAAAACAAACAGAAAAACAAACAGAAAAAGAAAAAACAGACACGAAAAAACAGACAAACAAACAAACAGAAAAACAAACAAACAAAAACAAACAAACGAACAAACAGACAAACAAACAGACAAATAGACAGAAAAACAGACAGAAAAACAAACAGAAAAACAGACTAACAAACAGACAAACAAACCAACAGAAGAGCAAACAAACAGAAAAACTAACAAACAAAAACAAACAGACAAACAGACAAACCAACAGAAAAACAAACAAACAAACATATGCAAATGCAAAAGCATGACCTCCTTGGCGGAGGTAATAAGGACGAAGCAGGGTCCTGAACTCCCGGGGTCGGGGCAGGGCACTCCTCGTTTTTTGCCGTTGTTCCCTGATTTTGGCCGAACACCAGAATTTCTGACAGCTCCGTCATGTTTTCTCTCTTTTCTGCACCAGCGCTCAGCACACATGGTTGCTATTTGTGGACAAAGTAGTAAACAGAAAACAGTCTCTGCTCTTGGGTTTCAGGAGGGCCATGAGGGGAGCGCTCTGACAGCCGGCAGGTCTCTGCTCCCCCCCCGGCCTGTGCGAGGCCTCGTGGAGGACTGTGATCGTACATCGCTCAGACTGACGGGGCTCTTAGCTGTGCGCCATATCAAATGGAGAAACAGTAAGACGTCAAGGCCGGCCATCCATGAATGTCGGGGGAGGGGGAGACTGTGAGCTGGAGTAAGATGGATGAGGTGAGAAGTCCATTTCATTACAGAAACCAGAGAGTCAAACAGTTTGGTGTTTCTTTCTGCCCTGCAGACTGAATTCTTCACACATGTGCAGGCCGTGGACGTCTGAATCAGCAGCGTCACAGCGCTTCAGTCAGCTGATACGGACATGATCTGTGCTCTGAGGTGGTCGGCAGCTTCAGAAATCATTTCACATTTTTATAGAAGATCATTTTTCTCATTCACTCAAAGTCTTCAGAGACAGGATTGGTGCAAACGTAGCGTAGCATTGAGACTGTAAACAGAAGGAAGCACACCTCGTGTCTTTAACACCACTGTGACTAAATCTGTTCTCATTAAATGTGTTAGTTATTAAAGCAGGAGTAGTCCAACTCCTTTAAAGGGATACGTCAAATTCTAATTCTTTTCTTGTCTTGTCTCACTCCCGAGTCCATGACAAGCAGATAGACACCATTCTTTAGACTGTGCTGCAGTAACAAGGAAGAGACGGCCAGAGCTCACCCACTGCTAGTTAGCTTAGCTCAAACACTGGGAGTCAATGGGTATAGCTACCCTGCTAGACTGCAAGCACAGTCTAAAGAATGGTGTCTATCTGCTTGTCATGGACTCAGGAGAGAGGCAAGACACAAAAAGAATAATAACGTTGGCATATTCCTTTAAAAGTTTGTTGTCCTCGCGCTGTACATATTGTCCGTGTAGGCATCAGTGCGTATGACGAAATCACGTTGGGGCAAGCCCTCCCGGAGCCCACAGAAATGCACTGTAAGGTCCAAAATTTGAAGAAAGAGTCTCAACATGTACGTCTATGAGAGCGCCTGGGGCGAATTTCAACCTGACTGAAATCACTCAAAGGGGGCGGGGCTGCTGGTTGGACAGTGACATCACAGTGATATTCAGGCTGCCGATTGGACAATAATATTGAGGCTTAGACAGTGCAGAAAACTCTTTTCTCTCTCTTTTTTCGTGTGGCTTAAGGGGAGCGCTGCACCATCGCCCACTATGGGCCAGCCCTGGGTTTGAGCCCGACTGCGATAGACTCAGAGGTCAGGTTTGTTAAATAAAGGACACAGAGAGGGTTGGTCTTAAATTAGATCCATATCTGCTGACCTTGCAGTTGATATTGAGCTGATGTCTGCAGACAAAGAAGCACAGAAGCAGCATAATTTCTTGTTTGTGCTCTTTCCTCTTTGAATAATGGGCACATGGGCGTCTGCTAACAATAGAATCGCCCGCTCCATTAATCACAGCTAAAAATAAACACATGCATTATTGTAAGTGATGGAGAAGGTGACTAAAGCAGAGACTCTCTGGAGAGTTGTTGAAAACAGCTTCATCATTTCCTCCTGTGGATGTGTGTGTGGCTGTGCAGAGCTCATGGAGCCTTGGCTTTAAGCTTCTGGACCAAAAACAAGCTCTGATGGTATCTTACACTTAAACATGCGTACAGATCTTTTTACAGTTATCTCAGGAGTGAAGGCAGCTCCTAGACTCCCACACTCTCTTCACACGCAGAGTCCAGACAGAAGATGTTTCACCCATGTTTGTTTTTAGACTTGGAGCTGAGATCACCCGTTTGGCTCTCGGTTTAATGGAGCTTGACCAAATTGAGTTGTCGCCGCCAGCCACAATCCTGTACGCTCTGTGTGGACATTTTTCAACAGTACAGGCCTGTAACGTGTGCCCCACACTCCGCCTCCACCCGTCAAATGATCTGATATATTCTCGCTGTTTTGGATGTGGAACATTTTCAGTGTGCAAGCTCACAGTGTTCATCTATTCATGTAGTTCACAAAAAATAATGCTGTGCACCATGTGAGTCTCACTCAAACATTGTGTAATATTCCATAACTGATTTTTGAGAGCTGATAACTGATTTGATCAGAGTGTATCCGGAGGACTGGCTGTCTGTCAGGGAAGTTCTGCGCTGACAACATTCACAGTAAGAAGCAAGAGGCTTTGTGATGTTGTCAAACTTACTTATTCACTACGTTGGACTAAAGACGTCACACAAGCCCTTTTTCTTTGTCTCTTCTTGTGTCGTGACCCTCTGCTTCAGTGAGTAAAGGTGTACTTAATATTCTGGCCATGCTGAGCTGGTCTGTGACTCACTGATGGATCTACAGCACAATGTGACCAATCTGTGTGTTTATCAGGGAGGTAGTGGTCATAGAGAGGCTCTGTGTGTCTGAATAGATGTTTGTGTGCTCCGTCGTGGTCTTCAGTGGTTCTGAGCTCTGCTGCTGTTGTTGTTGTTTGTTGGCCCATGAGGATAAAATATTATATTTCTAATTTAGGCTGCAGCAGGACAAACAGAAGGAAAACTCTCTCTCTCTGTCTGTTGATGTGTTTGTCATTTCAGCAGCCATTTTGTGGAGTGTTTTGTGAAGCAGTGACCGACCGAGGAGGTTATGAAATATTAATGTGATGATATGATGGTTCATTTCCTCGATCTTTTTAAAAACCAGAGGAGATCGAGCCTTCGTAGTTGCAGCTCCCTCTCTGTGGACTGCGAATAGCCTCTCCACTTTTTTTTGTGTGTGTTTTTATTTCACAAAAGAAAGATCTGTCTGATACAGTCTAAGTACTAATAGGCCATACAATTTTCCTTTGGGCTCATGTGTTTGCCCCTCCCCCCCAGAAAAAAATAAAATAAAATAAAATAAAATAAAATAAAATTAAGATAGAAAAAATAGAAAAGAAAGAAGAAAAGAGAAGAGACAAAAAGATAAAGGAGAGAAAAAAATTATAATAAGATAAATAAATAAATAACAATAACAACAGGGCAGCAACAAATTACATTGTTAATGTCTATAAAGTATGCACATGTGTCTTGTACCTAGTTACATGCAGATTACATATATTCTGTCATCTTATAAATTCATACATATAGCACACATTTAAAGTAGGGTTTACAGAAGTGTGTCAGGACAATAATAGGCTAGACCGGTCCTTGTGCTTGATCCCTTTTGGCGAGGTTAAATTCACAATAAAGATGGCTGCGATTATATTTTTCCAGGGTGAGTCTCTCCAAAGCTAAAAAAGCTGAAAGTTGATCAATGAAGAGTCTCCACTTTTAAAACACTGCTGAAGATGCAGTTATTCACTTTGGTGGAGTATAGTCGCTTTATTGGGTCTTTTATTTGTTGTGTTGTGTTTTAGTTGTTGCTGCCTATTTTGCTGTAAAGCACTTTGGTCGGCAACTGGCTGTTTTCAATGTGCTATATAAATAAAGCTGACACTGACATTTATTTAACTTCAGTTTTGAACACGTTCTGTTATTTGTTGACTTTGATACGACAGTGTTGAAACAATCAAGGATTTACGTTTTTCTTCTTAATAATAAACCAAAATAATCATTTGTTTGTGTCTGTCTGCTGGAGCCACAGCTTTGGGAACATTAAGATGATTTTTCTGTGAATATTTGATGATCATATTTCAGATTGTGTAAAACTTTAAGGGTGTCTGACTGCATCCTCCTCTCTCTGTGATGGTGAAATCCTCGAGCTAAGACGTCCCTCGTGCTGCAGTGGCTCTCGTGTCTTGGTCCAGATCTCGTCCTGGCAGCACCCCCGACTCAAAGATAAATAACACGCTTGCTTATTTTCCTCACTTTGCGTCCCGGATCCTCTTACACACCAGCATTCAACAAACATCATTCTTGTCATGTCAAATAAACTGGAGCGGCATTGTGAGCCGTGAGCCGATGTTA
The DNA here is from genome assembly GCA_037902135.1 of Cetoscarus ocellatus. Taxonomy (NCBI): domain Eukaryota; kingdom Metazoa; phylum Chordata; class Actinopteri; order Labriformes; family Labridae; genus Cetoscarus; species Cetoscarus ocellatus. Next base: position 57,876 of record JBAMNC010001872.1, read on the forward strand.
TTGTGTCCGGGTCCAGCAGGGCTGTCAGCTGACCCCTGCTGAACCCGAGTCCTCATTGTTTAGCTGCAGTGTTGAAGCAGACGGCTTGTTGTTTTTGGTTTTGAGGTTTCTCTCACGCTCGCCCCATCACTGCTGAGGGTCTGTCCAATCGCTGACCTCACACGGCGGCCCGTGATGCACTGTTCTCCGTGACGGTCTCAGGTGTCTGCGGTCCTGTAGGTGTGCTCTCACAGTTCTGGGTCAAACCGAAGGCCCTGAATGCAGGTTGAAGGAAACTGGACGGAGCTCAGGAGCTGCGAGCGGAGCAAACACAAGTCCAAGACTTCAAGTGGAAACTATTCCAGACTGAAGTCCATCTGCTTTCACTTTAGGGTCTGACTCCTAAACTAAATAAAGATCCCTCATGAAGGCTTTTATTGCCCTTCTCCTTCAATCCGTCCTCCTCTCTCTCATCCAAGTCTCTCTGCATATCTCCTTTCCTCCGCTCACACTCGCCTCGCTGTCTTTGCCTCAGATACTCCAGTGAGGAGGGCTAAACCATATCCATACCACCACCCCCCTCCTGATGCAGATAAAACTGCTCCATGGTGTTATGAGTTAAATCGTCCTCTGGAAGGATCAGATCTGACTCCACTGTACGCAGCACAAAGGAGATTCTGACCTGGATACTTATCTGTTTTTCTCTCTTTTGGCAGGGATGGGAATGTGATACCAGTGCCGTTAACTGTTGTGCTTACTGATTCAATTCCTTTCTCAGAAACACTTGCCTATGCTGGTTTTCAGTGGCAAAAACACGCCACACTCCTGATTTCACATGGACAAATTCTTCTGCAAGTTGCCAGTGTTTCTACTCACCGAAAAATTAGCAGTAAATGACATTTTGTCATGAATTAAGCCGTCGTTTTGGCCTCTTCTGCCCACTGTCCCCATGAGATTTGACTTCTTTATTGTTCCTGCAGACGACCTCTGATGAGAGCTCGGCCTCCTTGATTTGCATGCAGAAAAATTGGAATTAATCCACGAGAGAGTTTATAAGCAGAAAGACTAATGATATCGATTCTGCAGAGGAACTGGTTTGTGTTTACAATAGTCAGCAAGAAGGTGGCGCGGTGGTGCAGCAGGCAGTGCACATGCCTCACAGCAAGAAGGTTTGTATGCTCTCTCCAGGACCTGAAACAAGCTCATTAGGTTGATTGGTGACTCTATATAACCCTCAAGTATGAGTGTCAGTCTCTCTATATGGCCCTGTGATTGGCTGGTGACTGCTCAAGGGTATACCCCGCCTGTCGCCCAATGTCAGCTGGAATAGGCTCCGCCCTAACACACAGGCCCTGTGATCCTAAAATCATGTGAGATTTTGAAAATGGCTTGAATTCAAAGCCTTTTTTTGACATAAAATAAAATAAAGACTTAAAATAACCATTTACTGGATAATGTGTATTTCCCCCTTTTCAACAGAGAAGATATTTTCATGATAAATTAAACACTTCAAATTCAGCATTTTAATGATTTGGTGACTTGGGTTATGCAAAGTATTTTTTCATGGACGTGGCTGAGGTGGCAAAATTCTGGGAAATTTCAAAGCTGGAAACTTTACACTAGAATAAACGTGAATAAACCTTGAATTTACAAAACAAAGGTTGGCTCTAAACAGAGGTTTTAAATATAGTTGGGAAATTATATTTTATCTTAATCCTGACTTAAACAACCAGATGTCATGCAGGCATACTTAAGAAGATCTCTGCTGTTCCTCCGTCACATGCACAAAGCATGGACATAAAGTGAAGCTGAATTTAATTGTTCAGTAAAATAATTCAAACTTGATCAACTTCTACTTACAAATAAGTCTATTAAAATGCTTTTAATTGTATTAATTAGCATGGATGTCTGCCTATGACAAAACAAGATGTTTAAATTGAAGTTTGGAGATGATACAAGTCATTTCAATTACCCCTTATTTACAGTAAATCCTCATAAAGTCCCATGATTATTATCATATTTTGTAAGTATTTAGTATTCAATTCAATGTATTTCTTGTGGTCCTGTGCTTTAGTTATTCTTCCCTGTAAAGCACTTTGTAACCATGTTTTACAATGATATATACAATAAATAAAGTTTATTATTCATTTATATTCATAATTTCAATAATTCCTGAAAAAAGTTTAAATCTGAAAAATTTCCAAAGTTCAGCAGCTTAACTTCCCGTGGAAAGTTTCTGGAAATTTTCTGCCCCTTTGCAGCCCTGGGCGTGACCCTCATACTCAGCTGAGCAGATCATCCCACATGTTTCTGACGAATGTGGCTCCATCTAAAAGGACAAAAACAGACTGAACAACAGGGCAAGAGTTATTGACAAGAAGGACTGTAAGTACGAAGAAATGATCTCACAAACACTCATTTACTCTATCCATCCATCCATCTATGAAAATATCTGTCTATCTGTCTAACTGACTGTCTACCGCTAAATAATTACAGTTTTATTTTATTTTATCAAAAAGACAGATGTCATAGCTTGTGTACATTTCCTCTCTCCTCCTGATGTTTGCCCGTCAGCAGAGGAAACCTGCTGGTATAAAATCAGGTCTGAAGTGTGTGATGAATCCTCTTCTCAGACTCTGGTGTGTTTTCAGCCTGTTTGTGCTGCTGTGTTTCACATCATCCAGTTTCCTCTGTAATGTTCAGAGCTCATCGGGAGAGTGGACGAGCCAACAGGCCGACTGAAAACCATCTGATCCTGTCCTGGTTATGGAGTCTGACTCAGAGAATGAAAGGAGCACATGTTTAAGGACGGGATTCAGCAGCCCTGCGCTCCAACAGCATCATTTTAATAATCCCTTTCACTCTTTATTGTGGAGGCTGCATCGTGTTGAAGCAGCTCTGAGGCTGGAGCGCTAACAGAGCGTTTATTAAAGACATAATTGGTCCAAATCTCTTTCTCCTCCAAGCCACAGAGCAGCACAGCAGCATTTAATATTCCAATCAACCTCACAAACAGCCGTGGAGTCACAATGAAGAGCTGCCAGCTCCAGACCAAAGCCTGAGACCACCAGGCCCAGACCATGAGGGTCTCCATGATAAAGAGCTCACAGACCGCCGAGGGAGCTCCCTCACGGAGAATCACGTCAAAACATATCTGCAAAAATCCAATATGGTGCATCCCTAATTTATATTAATAAAATATAATATCTAATTAATTCCAAACATATATAATATATAATGTATTCATTTTAGACAGGCACTGGCAGATAAAGAGGAAGCACAGGGAGAGCAGGCACGATCGTGCACTGGGAGACAGATTATTCTGCGGTGCTCCCCTCTCCACGCCACCTCGAGTAGATGTGACTTTTTGCTGGTTTTCCCGTACACAGCATCACGTAAAGACAACAAGACGTGTGTCCATCATGAGAACACCAACGATCTTAGCCTTCACCTGCAGATGGAGCGATGGTCTGGCTCGACAGTGTTTGTTCTGGAGAGACTGAAACTGAAAGCAGAAACAGCGCTGTGGGCGGGGCCGTGCGGGGCCATGCGGGGCCGCCCGGCCCTCAAAGGGTTAAACGGCGCTCCTGGCTGCAGGATCTGGAGCATCTGGTTGAGGTTGGACCGAGCGTTGGACCTCCTCACAGGCGAGGAGGCGTCAGGTGTGTGAGCAGCTCTCTAAATCACGTCTGTGGAGTTTGATGCTTTCTTTGACTTTCTGCACATTTTAGACATAAATTACCTCCAAAGGGCATCGGGTTACTGTTTAAGTTTGTTTTCTTACCGCTCGTAGTCAATCATCCATGCTCCAGCACTCTGTATTCTGACCTTTGACCTCTTAACCCTCAGCTCGTCCCTGGGGGCTCTGCAGGAGTAAAAAACACAAAACAGCATCAGGCTCAAATCCATCTGCATCCACACCAGAAAAATACCAAACAACCACATCACGCATGAGCCCCACTTTCCTTTAGTGAGTCCTGAACCAGCTCTCCAGATCCAGATCCAGATCCAGATCCAGGTTACAGCAGCCCCCCCACATGGGTCCAACACACAAACGAGTAAATCAATACCTGCTTAACTGCTCTCTTCACCATGAGAGCACCCAGAGGAGACGCAGAGGAGGGCGAGTTAAAGACATCAGCACCTGAACCAGAGACCAGTCCTGATGGGGGGGGTCTCTGAATCTAAACCAGGGAGGGTAGGAAGACGGATCAGAAAGAGGAGCGTTATCTCAGACAATAGATGCCTTCATGACTTATTCATGGACCTGCTTGAAGTCCCGGGGAGAGAATCAGATGGGGGGGAGCTGAAGTCTGAGGCTCTCTGAGGGCAGTCTGCTCGTTCTTCACCAAAAACCAACCAGAGGAAGAAGAACCTCCTCCTAAAAATACAAGAAATGTCCCTTTAGGGTGTGCACTGAGCCACAAGTCTGAGTTTGTTAAGGATGCACCACATTGGATTTTGCTGATATGCCGATATTTTTTGATTCATTATCGCTGATACCGATATTTCTGGTCAAGAGCTCAAGCTCTGTACTGAACATAAATGGACTTGTTTCTTCAGTGTTATAGTTTATTTCTGCGAGGAACAGATGTTAAACAAGAAAAACAGGATTTAACTCTTGCAAAAATAAAACCATTGATTTCTAAATGTACCCATGCAGTGATGAGAAGGTGCATCAATATTGTACATTTGTGTAATTTGCTGATATTCCAGCCGTTATGTGTGGCCAATATTTCTGCTGTAAATATGTGCAATAGTTTCAGTTTTTCCATGTGCTCTTGTTTTTATTAGTTACTGTCTAGTTTTCGTCAGGGGAAAAAAGGTTGTTGATGGAAACTATGATGAAAATAATTAGTCAACAGAATCAGCGCTGACTAATATCCACTTTTTTTAGGTTGTGTAGATTCCAGGAATATAAAACATTTGAAGATACTCCAGGAAAAAGGCATAACAATAAGCAAAAAAACAAATGTATGCACTGGCGAACCATTTCTGTTGCAGTTTTCAGAGGGCTAAAGCAGCCACAGCTCTTAGTTTGAGGGAGGACGGGGAATAAACAGATCAGTTTGGACAGACGATGTCAAAACCTGCTGCAAGGGTCGAGCGACTCTTCCTGCATCCTCTCTGAACCTTTGAGTCCATTCACACCTCCTGAATATGTGATTTTATTTGGCTAAAACCATCAATTCTGCGAGAAAGAAACTGAGTTTCTGTTTTTTTCTCACAAGCTTGGCACAGCGAGGCGAGGATGAAATGTACAGTGAGTGATGACAGGAGGTAATAAATCAGTGAAATATGTGCAGGATGCTGTGAGTGTGTGTTCGGCTGTTTGAACATGAATGCAGGCTGATCACAAATCTGCCGTCCTCCACACCGAGGAGGAGACGCAGGGGAAGCCGTTTGTCTGGGTTTCTCTGACTGAGTTCATCCGGTTTCATGTGATTGTGACACCACAGTGCTGCAACACTGAGGCTGTTTGGTTTGCAGGGGACCTACGAGGGCATTGGAAACAGGCCGAGGGAGGTCAGAGGTCGCATGTTCTCCCCTTGCATGCCTGGGTCCTCTTGAGTCCTCCAGCTTCATCCCACAGACCAACATCATAGGCATAAACTCCAGCTCCCACGACCCTGGAAAGGATCAGCTGCAGTGTTCATTCTGTCAACTAATTATTTTCATCATAGTTTTCATCAACAACCTTTTTTCCCCTGATGAAAACTAGACAGTAACTAATAAAAACAAGTGCACATGGACAAAAACTCAAACTAAATTAACTGACATTTTCATCAACAAATAAAAACTAGACTAAAATGTTTGACAGAGACTTAATCCAATCAGACCTAATGTGGTCATGTAGAAAGTAGAGACAAGTTAGGAATATATCCAATCACAGCTACTTTGGTTGTGTGGAAAGGTTGGATGAGTTAAGAGGGACATCCAATCACAGCTGCCTTAGCTTGGTGGTGGTGGGATAAGTTGTGGAGCGATCCAATCAGAGCTCCTCTCTTATGAATTGATATATTCATGTAGAGCAGGTTCACTGTTTGTTGTCAGTTCTGGTATTGTAACTGAGATGCTCTGCCAGGTAGCCTAAATAAAGGTGACTGCATTTCACACAAAAGTTCAATTTGTTTCTGTTCATTTATACATTCAGACTTTACTAGCTTTCAATAAAGGGTTATTAGATGTTTGATTTTATCCAAGTGTAAAACATGACTTCAGAAATTCAAGGAAACATAAAAAATGCTGTCAACATTAACACTGATCAGCTGTATTAATAATGAATCTAAAACAGTTGATTTGCATTTGAATCAAATTCCACCAGAGGGCGCTAAAGCCCTCATCCTGTCTGTAACTACCTGTGGTGTGAGGAGTAAACTGCAAACATGGTGAAAAATAGGTTGTTTTGAAGCGTCGATCATCAACATCATAAGATATGTGTTAGTAACTGCTGACCAGTGGGCCACTGTCTGTGTGCTGTGGTTATCACAGTGTTATGGTCTAAAGCAGGGCGGGAAAATGGCGGCCCTGGGGCCACATGGGGGCCTTCACCTCACTCGATGCGGCCCAACAATCATTTTTTTAAAAAAAGTAAATATCAAGGAAAACACAACAGCTGCTAAATATGATTGATCATGAGTAACCAGCACTACATAACGCATGAATTAGGATAAATAATCAAATATTTTCTGTTTTTTTACAAGTCATTGAAGAACTTCCTTTGCTATGATTGTATCTCTAAGCATCTTTCATGAGGCATTAAAATATAATATGTAGTGTTAGTAAAAACTATATTTGGAAACAGTGGTAAATGTAATACATTTGTGCTTTAAAAACTCTTAAACATTCAGTCTTTAATGGCATTAAAAAGCTTAAGTTGTCTTTCGTTATGAGTTATGCTCATTTAATCATGATTTTTGAATTGTGTTTTAGTTAAAATATATTAATGCTGGTATGATCCTTTTTGAAGCTTTATATTGGCTGTTTCTGTCTGTTTATGTATTATTTTCTTCATTCAGAGTGCCTGAAAATATGTGACAGTGTGACCCTCTTGGTTATCATGTTGTCCACCTCCTGCTCTAAAATCTTCCTCGGGTCAAAGTGGACGTGTGCAAAACTCAAGGAAGTCCTTCGAAGCATATTTATTCACAGGAGGTCAGAAGTAAACTGCAAACATGGTGGTAATTCTGAGAGTATAAGTAACAGCACTAAGTCAATATCATCATCCTCAGATATTATTCAACAGCTGAGGACCAGTGATCAGTCCTCATGATCAGTCTCAGTGTTATGGTCTAACGAGTGACCGTGTTAACTGATGTCTTCTGGCTGTGCTGATAGATGTGGTGGTTAAAGCAGAGGGGGAACTCTCTGAGGCTTCACTGTGAAGTGTTTTTATCACATCAGTGCCACCAGGTGAATATAATCATTGTTCGATGAAGTGAATGAGGATAAACAGCCAAAGACAGGTCTTCGGATTTTTAAATACAGCAATATGGTGACAGAACAGTCAACCAAGCGGTTACAATGCCAGTCAAAGGGTTAATAACTTCTCATATCCATCCTTTTCCCTTTTGACCATTTGACCCACTTTAGAGTCTGAGGGAGAGAGAGAGAGTTCACTGAGGGCTCTGAGGAGAAGACGCTGAAGTTTTCTTTGTACATCCTGGTTATAATTCAGGATAAAAAGCCTCTTTGCTGTATCTGAGCGCTGGCAGGCTAAAGCCATGGGAGCTTGGAGCAGTCAAAGGAATTAAAGTGGTCCTTAAGCTTCCACACATGGATCTGCAGCAGTAAGACCCTCTGTGCTTTAGCGGGATATACTGTACATACTCTGAGATGAGCCGGATGTGACTGCAGGGCACAATAAACACCGAGCCCAGCGTTTGTCTAATATGAAGGACAGATGTCTGCGAACATCGCCGTGCTAAGACCAGCAGCTCTCACTGTAAGCCTCGGTGAAAGGACAGGGTGGAGCCCAGAGTGATTGTCAGGGTTCTTCCTTCAGGAGGACGAGGATTCAGGAGAAGGAGACCGGGTTTGGTTCAGTTTGGTTTAATCTCCACAGCTGATCCACTCATTGTCATTACGAGGACAGAGAGGGAGATTTAAGTCCTGAGCTGAGCTGAAATGGACCAAAAAGTAAAAACTGTGCCACATGTGGCCTTGATTCAGGGTACAATCAGAGCGTTTTCTCCAGCTGCTGGTTGTGTTTGACACTGCAGGCACCTCCAACAGCGTCTCAAACCAGAGACGATGTTCTTCGTGTTGTTCTGCAAAGTGAAGTCGATTCGTAGCAGATCCTCCAGCAGCATGACTGATTCTGAGGAATTTCAGCTCCCTCACATTTCATTTGGCGATAAATCTACAGTGGGGCAGGAGGGTCAGTCAGTCTGCCCCAGCAGGCAGATGAATTTACGGTATGCCAGAAATTTTGGTTGACCCCCCCCCCCCCCCCCCAGTGAAGCAGAGCTGCAGACCAAATCCACCAAATGAATGTGTGCCTCTGCCTGAGTCAAGCATGGTGGCACCACGCTCCCCCACCATCATCAACGTCTGAATAACCAGACTGAACAGACATGGCTGATCATCAGGAGATCCTCCTGCAGAGTGTGGGATTAGTTAGGTGTCAGAAATCAGCTGGTGACTGTGTAGATTGGTGACTTGAAGTTGATACTTGCTTCTTTGGTTGTTTATGATTTTCTCACATTTAAACTGAAGATCTTTGAGTCACCGATTAATAAAAGTGAAGCACTGAAGGGTTCACCCTCTGCTTTGACTACCACATCTATCAACACAGTCGACCACGAGTCACCAGTCAACACGGTAACTCACTAGACCATAACACTGAGACAGTTCTGACGCTGATTTTTAGGTCTGACCTGGTCATCAGCTGTCGAATAATATTTGAGGATGATGATATTGACTTAATGCGATAAAAAAATGACTGTTTACCAGTTTTTTAAAACACAAATATATGACCTTTACCATTGTTTCCAAATACAGGTTTTTCTATTAATATGTATTGTGTTTTAATGCCTCATACAAGATATTTAGAGATATACACTTTAACTGATTTTTGTAAACCTAACTATTTTACCATAATATCTACAGCTACCTACTGTAAAAAAAAATCTATGCAGTAACTTACTGTTAAAGGTTGTGGGAAAACATACTGGTTTTTGTCAAATTAACAGCATTTAACCATGAAATCTACAGTAACCTACTGTAAAATGTCTATACAGTGGTTACTATAAAGGGTAATGGGTCAAGAGAACATTTCATTTTTTCCCAGGAAACTGACCAATAGCCAGTAAGATTAATAAACATCTTTGTAAATGTAAGAAATGTTTTATATTTTTGGGTGAAACAAATGTTTGAGTAAATGTAAATTAATGATGTATGTTTCTTTTTATTTTTTTATTTTTTTTTTACAGAACAATATCTTCATAATAAATGATCCATAGAATAGTAAAATATATAGTTATATAAATTCAAATACAGCGAGTTCACTGTAATTTAAAATACATTAAAAAAGTTGTAGAATAAAATATGGTAATGCTTCTGTAAATGAAAAAACAGTAGGATGCTGTTTTTGATAATACAGTAATTATGCTGTAAATTGAAAGGCCTTAATGATACCTTGATTAAGAGACACAGTAGTAAAACTATATAAATACAGTTATAATGCTGTAAATTAAAATACAGTTAAGAGATTTACAGTAACTTACTGCATCTTGTTGCCTGTGAGTTACTGTAAAATTTACAGCAACCTTTTTACAGTGCAATCATAGCAAAGTAAGTTCTTATATATATAATATTTGATCACCTATCCTAGTCCGTGCATTTTGTATTTATTAGTTATGAATCATATTTAGCAGTTGTTGTGATGTTGTCTTTATATTTTTGGCAGTTGCCCACAGAGCTGAGCCTCCTTCTCTACTTGTGAACTTGATATTTCAGTAATTATTTGAGGGGTTTCTGTCAAATTTGGCTCAAATCTTCTCTTTGATGTGACGATTAACTGATTTCATTTTGAAGGTTAAAGGTCATAAAGCAGGGTAAGTAGTCTCATGTTCATCCTCTCTCTGCAAACACAAAAACCACCTCCACCCTTCTTCTTGGCTGGTCACTGTGCTGTTACTGTCTGGCTGTTAAAAGCCTGAGACATGAAACCACCAGGCTGCAGTCCTAGCTCGACTGTTCTGGATCAGAGTTTCTGGTCAGGAAGTGTTCGAAGTCTTATTCATGTTTGTGAGGGACGTGCTGATCATGTGATTTGTGTTTTTCTGTCTGTTTTCAGCAGACTTTGGCATTTTATTCAGCACAACCTTTGATTCCTGAAAGTGGGATTAAAAACTTTTCCCAAGCCGCGCTCTGATCGTCAGTCCGAGCCAGAGTGCCAATAAAAGAAATCAGCGGACGTCCCAGCAGAGCATATTTCTTAATTTTACAGTGTCACATGAGGCACCTTAACTCCAAACCTGTCAGAATCAAGCTCTAATGCTCCAAAAAGGCAACAATATCTCATCCACCTGAAGCTTTTCTGGACTCTCTGTGCACAGTGTTTTTAAAGGGGTCCGTCAGGGATGGGCCGTGGGACGGGGGCTTTTTGGAGGGAAACTGAGAACGTGTAAAATACTGCAAGCTGGAGGGAAAACAGGTCTGAGCTGTAAAACTCACTTCAGGAGAACGGAGGTTTTACTGCGCCAAATCTGACTCACTGTACTTCACACTGAGGGTGGCGAGGGTCACGAGTGTGGTCACCCTGGATCTGCTTCAGGACGGTCCCACAGACGGACCCGGGCGGAGATTGAGGCCTCAGATCGGAGAATCTGGAATCAGGTCTTCAGGGCGGAGGTCCTCAAATGGTGAAACCAAGTCTATACCACACGTTAACACTACAACACTGCAGATTTGATGTTTAATTCACTATTTTAGAGTTTAGTCCTCTCCCCAGCTTTCCCTGGATGTTGAGCATGATTGTTCCTCACTAACGTGCAGTAACTGAAATTATTCACATATTTCACTGTGCAGTGAAAACACGATCTTAAAGCCACAGCTGTGTGTGGAGGCTCAGTCTGTGGCTCCAGGCATGTGTTTTTATCCAGCCATATAGAGCCGCGTTTTCTCTACATTTTGATATTTTATATCCAAAAAGGTGAATTATAAGTGAGTCTGTTGTTATGAGACCTGCATTTTTATCTGTTGACCAATCAGATGCATCAAGCTCTTGTTTTCTTGATGGAATCATCCAATCAGGAGCTGCCAAGAGTCTACAAGAGACAGGATGGTTTTGTTCGTTTACATGGGACAGTATGGATTAAAGGACATTTAATTATTTTACATTTCGATATTAAATTGTAGTATTTGATACATTTAATTACCGAGGAGAACGGCAGGATAATAATTGTATCTGTATTCATTGTCAGTGTTTTATTTTTCTGCAGAGGCGGGGTTATAAGATATAGTACATAGTTAAACTGTCAAGAGAAACATATGATGAGACAAAAATCTTCCTGATAAGAATTTAGTTGAAATATTATTTTGAGGTTTCTCCCCAAAATGTAACTGTATTAGTGAAATAATATTTTACTAATATTCATTTATATTCATTCTTTATTCATTCTTGAGCTCATTAGCATTAAACACTTTTTTAATGTTGTCCTTAACGGGGACTTTTTCCTTGATGCTTTGACTATCTTTCAGAGCTAAAAATGAACAAATGCTCTTCGCATTTTATCTTCATTTTATCTTCTGATGCAAGACCCCAAATATTTTTTGGAACTTTGTCAATAAAAAATGTAAAGACTCTCAGGGTCTTGTGATTAAAAAAGCATTTTTTAAAGGGACTGACAGGGAATTTCCCTGAGGGAGTCTTCCAAAGGGAATCATAAAATTCTATGTAATCTTAATTAATTTACATGTTAATACATGGGATTATAGCCAAGTAGATAATTTCCATCCCCAGTCCCATTTGCAGGTTGGTGTCCATGTGCACTTGTTTTCATTACTGTCTAGTTTTCATCAGGGGAAAAAAGGTTGTTGATGAAAACTATGACAATAACCTTGAATTTCCACCGGAGTGCCGTGCTGCACCACAGAGCGCTCAGATCACAGGAGACTTACAAATTCATGTGAGAGATCAGGCAATAAAAACCATGGAAACAGAGAAACAGAAGACTCAGCTCACCTGACGAATGGTCACTTGTGTTGCTGTGAGTCCATCCTGGAATGTAGAAACTTTAATTTGAGGAGACTGAATCTCTGTGTTGGTTATTTTTGTGTCTGACTTGCTGGTTATCCAATATTAAGACAAAAAAAATCTCATTAGACTTATTCTAATCCACAATTTCCTTACACGTCTGGCTTAAGATCTTATTCAAAGACATAAAAACTAAAAATAAGGCCTGAGTTGCTTGTAATAATAAGTAAAATAATCTGCCAATAAGATGAGACAGCTTTAACTTGAGCAGATATTAAACCTTAAGTTAAGACCCTCACTGAGTCAAACTTTGTTTCATTGGCAGATTTTTTCTCTGCATTACAAACAATTCAATGGCTTATTTTTGCCTTTAATTCCTTAAAGTAAGATATTTATCTGGGCTGGTTAAGTGAATGTGGGTTAGAATAAGTGTTTAGATATTTTTGACTTGAAGATGAACACACTTGCCCATATCTTTGCAGTGCGTGTGGTAAAATGGTGTCCTTAAAAGAGTTTTAATGGTCAATGGATCCCACAGTGAGTTTGATGGGGCGGCGTGTCCACAGGAAGAGGCTTTCTGGGTGGCTGTGCCCCCAAACCCTCATGAGCTCTCTGTAAACTCACTCTGTCGGGGATTCACCTCCAGACCAGCTCCTCCTCAAAGTGAGCGGGAGTTCCTGCGCTCCTCCATCACAGGTGATTTACTGAGGTGCTTCGGCCAGCTGGTTGTGCTTTTGTAGGTTTTGGCCTTTAACGTGATGGTGACTGATTTTTTTTCTGTTCGAGCTAAAAGGCAGCATCCTGTGCTTGGAGATGGATGCACTGTGCTCCTGATCACTCCAGCAGCAGCTAACATGCAGGCCAACCACGGGTTTGACTCCAGCACAGGTGGAGGTGGAGCGAGGAGGAAGGCCCCGCACATGAGGACATTAATGAGGAGCAGGAGATGCTGTTTTCCTCCTCTTTCTGCGAACGGGAGAGATGGTCCTGTCATTTTAAAGGGTTGCAAGGGGATGTTTGCTCACCCTCTTAATGTCTTAAAAGGACTTGAAGCATCCATCTTTCTCTCTGCACTTTCCAGGAGAGGAAAGCCCAAGGGGAATGGACACCATTCTGCCCGGTGACTGATTACACAAAGTCCTGCAGACATGCCCCGCCAGCACACATGGAAAAATACCATTATTATAGCCAATATCACAGCGCAGTTTCCATAACGCTGACATCCAGGAGGGTTATTCACTATATTAATGGAACCCCATGGAACCAGTTTACATTTTCAGCACTCATCAGGAGATCAGAAGTGCAGGAATCTGGGTTTTATGGACGTTGGTCTTTGGGAATCCTCGTAGATAAACACGATATTACTCTAACTTCTCACAGGAATGATGTAAGCAGACTATGAGTGTGTGAACATTAGTCTCTGTGTTTGGATGAGGGTCTGAACTACATATTAACAGCACATGTCACAGCATATGGCTCTGAACACGCAAAAACTCAGATATGGGCGTTTGTCTATTTTTGAGTCAGAAATATCTAAAACATTTATTCTAATCCACATTCACTTAACCAGTCCAGATAAATATCTTATTTTAAGGAATAAAAGGCAAAAATAAGGCATTGAATTGCTTGTAATGAAGAGAAAATGTCTACCAATGAAACAAGGACAGTTTGACTCAGTGAGGGTCTAAAATTAAGGTTTAATATTTGCTCAAGTTGAATTTGTCTTGTCTTATTGGCCTCAAAATGTGCAGTGACCTGTCATGAAAAACAGCTTCACAACCCGAAGAAAGTTTCCGTTGGCATCTGCTGCACTGCATACTAGCATGTCGTTGTTTAGCTGGGGTGAAGGGGGCGGTCCTTAGCTCTAGCAGCGTATCGGCGATGAGGCCACGATCATGAATTCATGGACAGAATCACAGAATTGGACATGGAAAGTGGAATTCAATATAAACACAGAGTATCATGGGAATGGATGACATTTTACATAAGAGGGTTTTTTTCAGAATTAAAAGGAACGTATGTTTGAAAAAATACTCCGAGGGGGTCACTAAAGCTGGGGACAATAGACCCTTCACTCCCTCCATTAACAATGACAACATGTCAAAGCGGCCGCCTCAGACACTGGTTAGCAAAGAAGCTAACGAAACTCCCGGCTAACTCCAGGTTCAGGGCAGAGCATTTTCTCAACGACTATTATGAGTTAGAGGATCAAGTGTTCTGCAGATTTATCAACATACTGTTGACTGGACCATAAAGATACGTGTGAATTCTTAAAAAATCAAACCGAAGAAAAGGGAATATGGGAAAAACTAACACCGATTTTAGGGCCCTACATTTGGTCTGAGTTATTAAACATTAAATTAAAGACTTTACTTCTCTGTGGCCCGGGACCAAATGATCTACAGCCTAGTGACTGGGACCTCTGCTCTGCTCTAATGAAAGCTTGGTTTAGGGAAGAGTAATGCAGCAAGAATACGGAGGAATGATGATGATATAGTAAATGTAAGACACCCAAACACTGAGCATGCCCAGTGACATCAGTGTCTGCCAGGCCTCCATCACATGGAGCCTGGCACTGGTCTGACAGACTGCTCTGAAACATGTGGACTTGGGGGGTCTCTGAGGCTGCTGGATTGGATCTCTCTGCACCTCCAGGTCCCACATCTGGCCGCGGGGGGGCCAGAGGTGAGCAGAGGGGGACTGTTGTGCTGTGGGACGAGGAGCCAGCAGCTGGTCTGCGGTCTTTGTCTTTGTAAGAGGATTAGGTCTGCTCACACTGAGGAGGAACTGTTCTAGTTTTAAGTCTAAGCTGAGTCCTGTTAGTGGTGCCGGGGCCTGTCCGTGGTCTGTCTGACTTTTATTTGGATGGTATCCTCTGAGTGAAAAATCCTCCACCGGGGGCTCATATTCTGCTGCTGTTGCCTCGTACAGTCAGCAGACACTTTTTTGGCATCCTGGGCACATAACTGAGTGAAACACTGATTCAGTGAGGTTGCTGTGCTCGTGCTGAGTTTCTCTTTGGACTTTATTGACTTGTTCCAATGAAATGCTGACTTAAGGTTAATCTGCTGCTCATTGGTTGATGTGGAGGTAACAGCATCACAGCTGCTCCTGCATTTGAAAGGCCTTTGGTTGTTTGGTTAAATGGCCTTAAGTGCTTTGATTGGTTGGTTGTTAGATTTCTCATTGGTGAATGAAGTTAGTTGCTTGGTCAGTATGTTCGTGGACTGGTTGGTTGCTTGACTACAAAGTTTCTTTGTTGGTAAGTTGAGGAACTGATTAGTTGATGGAACTGTGAGTGAGTTGGTTGGTTGCACTGGCTTGTCACTGGGTTGGTTGTTAGATTGCTTTTTTTGGGGTTGATTGACTGGTTTGTTTGGTTAATTTGTTGTTGGATCACTTGGACAGTTGGTTGGTTAGTTGGCTAGCTTGCTGACTGGCAGGTAGGTAGGTAAGTTGGTTGGTTGTCTTTTATTGGATAATTCACTGATTGGTTGGCTTGCTGGCTAGCTTGCTGGTTGAACCTGGTGTCTTGAACACTTTGAACCTCGGAAATTTTGGTCAATTCATTGATTGACTGGTAGGATGATTGGTTGATTGGTTGGAGGGTTAAACAGTTGGCTGGTTGGTTGGTTGTTGGTTGATAGTTAAGCCTTTTTTCAGGTTGATTACTGGCCGGTTGGAGAGATGATTGGTTCATTTACTTTTTCTGGGTAATTAGTTGGATGACTGTTAGGTGGTTGGTTGGTTGATTGGTTTGTTGGTAGGATGTTGGTGTGTTGTTTGGTTAGTTAGTTGGTTTGCTAGCTTGTTACGCACCATCTAGGTACAAAACATATTTGAAAGGGAAAAAGAGAAAAAAGAAAATCACTCTCGGTCTGCTGTGAGGATGAGCTCAGCCCTGTGACAACAAAAGACAAGTCTGCATCAGGCCGCAGATTATTTAACTTGATTTTCACTTTTTACAGTGTTGTCACCACAGAACATGAATGAATCAGACAAATCCGTGACGTCAGCACATTTACGCACCTGAACGCGGGTGACGGCACAAGCAGGAAAACAGAGGACGGTCTGACAGCAGCAGGGTAGAGACAGGCATATCCACAATAGGATCTTCAATCACTTCAGGGGTCGGAAAAACTCTATTTCCCGCGAGATCATTGCCCAAAATGAGCACAACACCGCACACGGGTAAACGAGAGCGAATTTTTACCTGTCCGGAGACGAGAGGTGAACGCAGAAACAGAGCGCAGCGGTGCTCTTAACACGCTCATTTTAACTCCCAGAGGAGGGCATCAGAACCACAAAACGAACCATCAGAAAAAGGCAAAACATCATCCAAAATGAAGGACTGCTTCGCCCCGGTGTCGCGCAAAATAGTGATTGGACCCTGATCCCCCCCCCATCAGAGAGACTGAGCCTCTGAATGAATGGGCGATCAGCCTCATCACCTCACTCTCAGTCAGCTTTACAGAGCAGGAGCTGAACAAAACCCACACTTTTAGGTTTTTTCACAGACTGTTTTTGTTCTTTGCGCTGCAGCGCCAGGCATTTAGAAATCAGGTGCCCAGGCTCGTGCCAATGAAAGCAGTCACGCTTCTCCGCGAACACGGGGTTTGACTGCGGAGGAGATTTAGGAGGGCGCGCTGAGGTTTACCCGCACCAGCAGGGATCTCACAGTGCACTGTCGGAAACACAACGCGGTGCGTTAACACAAATTCATCAGAGAGCACGGCAGCTTTAGACAGAGAATCAACTTTTTGTTCGTTCAGATAAACAACAGTTTTATCTGGAAGACATGTTTTGAATTCTTCCAACAGGAACAGTTCGCGGAGCTGTGCGAAATTTGTCACTTTGCTCGCTGTAGAATATATTTTGGATGCTGGCGTACACAGTCTGGCCTTAGTCTTCGATCAGAACAACTACAGCTACTTCAGATATGTCCGTTACCCTCCTTTATTAACTTCACACAGGAACAGTGTACAGGGTGTGTTTGTTGTGGTTTCCTGAAGCATACAAATAATGAACAATAATTACTTTAGTATGTTAGAGAAATAAAATAATCTGACTGTGAGGTAAAAGATACATCAATTACTCAAATAATACAGGGAAATAATGTCAGAGGTAAAAATAATACTGTGGCATGTCCACCACAGGCCGTCTGAGACCGCATCATCATCATGTAACAACAATGACTATAATAAATGTATATATAGTCAGATTTAAACCCCATCCATGGCATTAACCACTCCATCAGAGCAGTGTTAAATGTTTAGAACACATATATATATACAAAGTCAAACATATCAATCAGTCCGTGATAATATATCTGACACAAAAGCTCCATGTGAGTATAATAATATAGCAGCAGGTGCGTATCTATGCCACAAACTTCGGAGAACAGCATAAACTATAAAAACCTAATGTGACTTACTTTGTACTCAAGCACAACAGACACAGGGTGACGACGGAGGTAATTATGACTGTGTTCAGCTTAAGGCTCTCATAACCGTAGCGGCGGTGCACAGCCGTGGTACCGCTCTTTTCTCCTCGTGCTCCTTCGGAACTAATCGGGTCCTTCCGGTGACGCTCGGCTCCTTCCGAACATGGCAGAGCAGGGAAGTTTGCACACTCGCCGAGCATCATTTATCAAAAAGTAAAGTTTTTTCTCACCAAACTCCACATGTGTTTGGTTGCAATTTCATTGTACTTGTTGCTTGCAATTTTGTTGTACTTGTTGCAATGACAAATAAAGTTCTATTCTATTCTATTCTATTTCAGAGATCAAAATTTTTGGTGGTAAGCCTCAGGCACCAGTTCATAAGCCCTTAACACAGTGGCTTTCACATCTTCATAATCGAGAGATAAACTCGCACAAACCTCCTGCACTGCACACAGAGACATTAAAAAAGTTTCCAATCAGCAACAAATCAGCCTTGGTGCACCGATCCAATTTCTCAAGTGAGGGATGTTGTGCAAACTCATCTAAACCAAACACTTTTTTTTAATTTATAGAGACAAAAATACCAACCAAGACAATGTAGAGAAAAAAATTGTAATACTCACCGAAGGCACAATACAACAACGACAACAGGACAAGCCCCCAAAATTATGTTATTCACCCGTCTAGGGGGAAGGTACAAAACATATTTAAAGAGAAAAAAGAAAATCACTCTCGGTCTCCAAATCTTAAATAACCAAACAATTATCAAAAGTTTACACAATTTATTTACAGAACAAAAAAACAAGCCAGAGGCAAAAAGGTTTGTAAAAGAAAACAAACTAAAAAGCCGAGATCTTAAACAAAAGGGTACAAAAACAGAGAGAGAGCATCTCCACAAATAATAACAACCTTATCTTTCAGTACTTCTCCTTGTATCCTGCAGCTGCTGTATATTTTTGGAATTTCCCCCTGTGGGACTAATAAAGGTTATCTTATCTTATCTTATCTTATCTTATCTTATAACACACGGCCAGGGCCGAAACATAGCTGCTTGGTTAGATGGTTGATTTTTTAGGTTGATTTTGGTCATTTGGATTTGTTGCCCAGTTAGTTAATGGGTTAATACTGAATGGTGCTGATTCTTAATTGGTGAGTTTGCTAACTGAATGGGTGGATGTAGATGTTGTTGGTTGCCTGATTGGTTGGTTGGTAGGTTTGTCTGATTGGCTGGCTGTTAGAATGAACTCTTTCTTGGTTGTTAGGTTAGTTGATGTTTGTTCATTATTCTGCTGCTTGTCTTGGGTTCAGATGTTGATCCACTTGCTGGTTGGTTACTGTTCGGTCGGCTGCTCCCTTGGTTGGTTCACAGAATGATTTATAGGTTGTAGCCTTTGTTAGTTCGTTGGTTGGTGAGTGATTCAAACGAAAGTTATTTTGCCAGTTGTTTGTTTATCAGGTTTAATCCGTGGGAGTGCTCATGCTTGGCAGGATGATAAGTGGGATGTTGGTCTCAGTGTTTCTTTGGTTTGTTAGGTGGTTGGTTGACGTGTTGGAGGTCTTGTGGGTTAGTTGGTTGAGCACTTGCTTTCTTGGTAGTTTGGTTACGCATGTGTTTCCTTGATCCTGAACTTTGAAGACATGACAGACTGTTGAAGGTTTTCCCAGCAAAAGGAAAAAACACGGACTTAAAGAGAGACAGTTAAACTTTGGTTATAAGATTTTAGCTCACCAAGTTCTCCGTCCTTACTCTTGTTCTTTCGCCCACTTTAGTCTCCTCTTTCCCACAGGAGCTTCAAAAAGGTCCAGCTGACCCGTGAGAGGGGAAATTTCACACTGAGGGGGACTGGACTCGGCCCGGGGTAATGAGCCCCACAGGGCTGCATGAATAAATGTCCTGAAGGAGCTCAGAGAGAGGCCGGAGTGCCAGTGTCTCACAGCTCAGTCATGCTGTGAGGTTTTTTATCTCAGCAAATACTTTCATTAAATATTTACTCATCATTCCTTTATAATAAAGATGGGTCTGTGTTTTTATGGAACAAATGAGAAAGCAGAGTGTGCGGAGGTGTTTTCTTTCATTGTTAGCGGTGGCCTCATAAACCCTGGGAGCACTCGGCTTCTGCGTCAGTGTTTGATTCCCCCTCCCGCAGCCCCACCAGGTGGCTGCTCGGCCCCCCTCCTCGCTGGACCGTCCCACAGAGCTCAAAGCTCCCGAAGGCACAGAGCTTGGTTTTGGGGCTTCTTGGCATAAAAAAGGGACTCTTCAGATCTGGAGAGTTCAAAGTCCTGATGGGAGAAGAGTTTTCTCAGAGTATACAGAATGTTGGAGGTCCCTGAAGTGAGGTGAAATATTGATCTGAAGGGAATCATGGAGATTCAGGGGTTTTCCAAGGACTCTGGCAAACTGAGATGTTTGGTTATGGACTGTGGTTGCAGGTTAGAGCTCAGCACCTGCTGCCACATGTCGATGTGTCCTTGGGCAAGACACTAAATTCTAAGTTGCTCCCACTGCTGTGTGAGTGGTGTGTAAATGTGTTTGACAAGATATTTAATGATCAAACTGATGAACTATTTTTTCATCACTCATTTTGAATTTGATGCCTGTGACATGTCACAGAAAAGCTGGGACAGGAGCATGTTTACCTCTGTGTTGTCGAAGCTTGGTAGGACCTCACACTGTGAGTGGACACAGGTGTGGACTGCAGCAGGTCAGTCTAGTCCCTGTATGTACCTTCAGCATTAATGGAGCCTTCACAGATGTGCAGGTTACCCATGCCATGGGCACTAACACCCCCCCATACCATCACAGATGCTGTCTTTTGACCTTTGCTCTGATAACAGTCTGGATGGTCCTTTTCCTCTTTGGTCCGGAGGACACCACGTCCATGATGCCCAATAACAGTCTGACATGTGGACTCAGACCACAGCAGACTTTTCCACTTTGCCTCAGTCCATCTCAGATGAGCTCGGCTCAGAGAAGCCGGCGGTGTTTCTGGGTGTTGTTGATATTTGGCTTTGTCTTTGCATGGAAGAGTTTGACCTTGACCTTGTAGATGTAGAGATGAACTGTGTTAACTGACAATGGTTTTCTGAAGTGTTCCTGAGCCCACGTGCTGATATCCTTTACAGAATGATGCTGCTTTGGGATCAGAGGTCACAGGCATTCAGTGTTGGTTTTCAGCCTTGCTGTTTATGTGCAGAGATTTCTCTGTTTCTCTGAATCTTTTGATGATATTATGAACTGTAGAGGATGAAATCTATAATTTACTTGTTTTTTAGCATTCATCAACTTTCAGTCTTTTGTCGACCCTGTTCCAGCTTTTTTGGAACATGTTGCAGGTATCAAGTTCAAAATGAGTGAATATTTGCAAACTACAGTTAATCAGTGTGAACATTAAATACCTTGGTTAGTAGTGTGTTCAGCTGAATTTCGGTCAAACAGAATTTGAAATCGTTGTGTCCTGTTTTTATTTATGTTTTAAACGACGTCCCAGCTTTATTGAAACAGGGGTTTGTACTTTTGTATGACCATTCTTGAATTTTAAGCATGTCTGGTCAGAAGATTTTGCTTTTCTCATGCAGAATAACTCCAGCATGAGCTCACTGTCCAGGACGAATAATCCTGAAGTCTCTTAAAATGTCACAACAAGCCTGAGAAAGTACCTCGGCGCCCTCACTGACTCCTGATGAGCCTCGGCTGGTGTAAATATTTAGCTGATAATTCTTATTTATTTGATTTCAATGCGTTCTCCCCCTCGTGACGGGGCCTCCCTGTTTCCTGGTGGGATTAGCGTGTCCACTTTGATGTGGGCTGTGCCCCCGTGCATGTGTGTGGCAATGCTGAGGTGAGGGGGTGCACGCCGCCCACCCGTCACTGTGGCGGCGTTTGGATGTGGTGTGTGACCCGGGGTGCACTGTAAAGGGAACAGATGCAGCTGGAAAACACCAAACCTGGCAACCGGAGCAAACACTTCTGATCACAGCTCGCTCATTCGGCCACATCTGTCTGAACATGGGGAGGGTGTCCTGTTATGTGGACCCACGGCGTGTCTGTAACATCTTCGGTGCTCTGCTGTGGACAGGGAGCTGATGTCTACGTCAACATGAAGTCAGGAAGTGTTAATAACACTCTGCACACACCGAGACACCCGATACCCCAACCTGCAGAGGCACACGTGTTCTTTAGGGGAGAGACAAACCAGCAAATCCTAAAGTTAATGCCTGCAACCTGTTCCAAAAAGCTGGGACAGAGGCAACAAATCGGCTGAGTAAGCTGATGAATGCTGAAGAGACACCTGTTGAACAGGTGAGAGTCATGACTGGTATAAAAGGAGCATCACTGAAAGGCTCAGTCAATCACAACTTACTGTTTCAAAGAATTTAAAGATTTTATCATCTACAGTCCAGTCAAAAGATTCAGAGAAGTTTTTGCACATAAACAGCAAGGCTGAAACCAACACTGAATGCCTGTGACCTCTGATCCCAAAGCAGCATCATTCTGTAAAGGATATCAGCACGTGGGCTCAGGAACACTTCAGAAAACCATTGTCAGTTAACACAGTTCATCTCTACATCTACAAGGTCAAGGTCAAACTCTACCATGCAAAGACAAAGACAAATATCAACAACACCCAGAAACACCGCCGGCTTCTCTGGGCCGAGCTCATCTGAGATGGACTGAGGCAAAGTGGAAAAGTCTGCTGTGGTCTGAGTCCACATCCATCTTTTTCGGGGACGTCCCTGCTTATTTGAGAAACAATGAAGACACATTCTGCTCGAGTTACAACAGCGTGACTTCAGAGTGAAAGAGTGCAGAGACTAGACTGTGACGGAGACCCTGGACTGTTGGGACACTGAAGTCAAACATCAAGAGATCACGAGAAAGAATTCACCTACAAAGCTTCAACAGTTAGAGTCCTCAGTTCACTTATTCAGTGTTTTAATTAAAGGTAGTGTCACAGTAGTAAAAATGCTCCTGTCCAGCTTTTTTGGAACATGTTGCAGGCATCATTCACAACAACAAAGAAAATTCACTGTTTTCTGCTTTTACTTATGTTTTACACAATGTCCCAACATCACTGAAACTGTTATTTTATTTATCTTGATTTACAAAAAGAAACCCTCAAAGTTTATTCTCTCACTGAACATGTGAAGCAACACACAGTCCAGCCTTCTGTCTTCTTCAGCTCTGCTGGTTCAGCTGATGAAGCTGAAGGTTCACTAACATCCTGACAAATGCTTTCAGATGAATCCCATGATTTTCCCCCATAGATGAAGTTTATACAGGCATGTTTCAGTCATGATTAAAGCATACGTTCTGCTGAGGAGTGCTGGATAAGGAACATGTCCAGGTTGACCGTGATATGTCAGAGGCTGGAGGAGCATTGAGATCAAACTTTAACAAAAGATCTCCAAGGTTGAAGTCAATTCAGCTGCTCATAAAATAATGACCTTCACCAGTATCTGCTGAGCATATCCAGCCCATGGTGTCTGAAATGTTCCCTTAAAGGAGCTCAGAGGTCAGTGTAGATGTGAGTAAATGGAGTTTCAGCAGCAGGCTCTTGTGCCACAGCCCTACAGAAACAGGAGCAGGACGTCCTGCAGGGCGAAGGCAAAGCTTGGCTGCAGTGACCTGAGGTATTTTAGCAGAGCTACTCCTGAATGACTCACTCACAGCGACAGAGGGCCGAGCCTCGGGGCCGGGGCCGCTGTTTTTGTTTCTGCTGATGCAGAACAGATGAAAAGGACGTTTGGGGAAATTTTTACTGACTGTGGAGATCGTCACAGCCTCCATTCAGAAGCTCAAGAACAGGACAGAGGAGCACATTGTGGGATTAGAGGAGAGTTTAAACAGAACATCAGCTGATCAGAGGACTCCTGGTTATCAGTTAACTGTTAACCTCCTGCTCACATCCTGATGAGAAAAACACCTGATAATGTTATTTTGGTCAATTATATCTCCCCTTTAATAATTATTGTACTTTATAGAGTTGAAAGGCCTGATGAGTCACCTTCACAATGAGGTACGTGTAAGGATCCTGCACACACTGGTGTTCTGGTACGCAGAGCTGCTGGATTATCTGGTGTCAGCCCTAGTACCATTTCCAAATTTAGGACCACAAGACAATGAACTGAGCCTCCTAAGAAGACTAGAACCATAGGCCTTCCTCCAGGATTTTGTTTGGGCACTACCAGAGCCGGCCCTACCCAATGTTGTGCCCGAGGCGAGATTTTATATGGGCCCCCCCCATCAGCAATTTATATACACTTACTAAAGAACTCCAATAGCATTGATTTTACCATTGTCTTTAATTTACAAGATAAAATGTCACCTAATATACATGCTTTAAAAATTACAAATAAATACAAGGTTTTTAGTAAGTATGTTTATGAAAAGGGCTTCATTTCATTTTAAAGTTACTTGTTTTAATCTTCTAAAATGTATGGATTTATAGATTATGTATGTTTTATGTAAGGGGGGGGCTGGTCTTGATAAGCTTAGCTTCCTTCAGTCCCTTCTCACACTTTTTCACAGTTCTGCCATTTTTAGTTTTTTTTTTTTTTTTACCTCCAAATTACATCTACAGTTTGTTTTTATGTTTGTATGGGACAAATAAAAATCAAATCACATCAAATCATAACAGTATTTATGGTTTAAACAAAGCATTTGATAGAAACAGTAAAAGGAGTCAGAAACTAAATATTAATTCATTCAAAGCAGTCAGAATACGGGCATATTTTCACTCATAGATGAGATTTTAAAACCTTGTGAGCATCTAAACATGGGCCTAAACATTTTGTTACATTGCAGTGACCTAGAGAAGATCTTCCTTATTATAACAATAATCTTTATTAATATGTCACTTTTCTTCAGAAGGTTTAAAAGTGCTTTACAAAGGGACATAAAGAGAACAAAACGTATTTATCTATAAAGCACAGACCTCCTCTAAGCAGCTCAGTGGCTTTTCCACAACCCCTGAAAAAGATACAATCCTGGATCACTGGATCCAGAACAGAGCCAGGATCCAGAACAAAGCCAGGATCCAGAACAGAGCCAGGATCCAGACCAAACTCAGCACATACATGCAGGTTGTTATCCTGTATGAACACGACAACTTTTGGGAAGATCACTGAATATTTTGATTATTTATGAATTTCTGAAAGTCGTCAATGGGATTTCCCATTATAAAGTTCAATGTTTTTTGTGACATCAATCTGGATCAGATCCAGATGAAATTTACCTTGATGACAGAGACATGGACCCCATATTATCCTGTAAAACTGGAAGCAAATCCTTTAAGAAACGGCAGAGATATGATTTTTTTTTTAATTCTGCTCAATGTGAACTTGGGATTTTTTGAAATTATGTGAAATTTTTGCATTTAGACAAATATACATAACACCACCAAAATCTAATCTTTTCTAAGCTGGGCCATTACCAACATCTCCTGAAAATTTCAGCAAAATCTGTCCAGTAGTATTTGAGTAGTCTTGTTAACAAACAAACAAACCCCGGTAAAAACAGAAGCTCCTTGGCAGAGGTTTTTATATGCGTATTAGCTGCATAAATGAAAATATAAAAGCAGGGGCAATAATTCATACATAATTTCAGTAAGTATTGCCATTGGCAGGGATTTGTTCAAGGTGGACAACGACGTGCCAGGAGTGACCCACTCACTATGATCCCAGAAACGTCCACTGCGGCGCAGGTGAGATGTGACATGCAGTATCAGGTAACGGGACGGCACCTGTCCTCGGTAGGAGCTGAGTAGAGCCTTTTAGCCAGTCTGCTTGGCATAGTCCTCTTCTGCCAAATTCATCGTTGAGATCAAGGGTGCTCTTCTTCTGCTTAGATTTGACTGTGTACCTGCTAGTTAACCCATAGTTGGCGCTCTTACAGGTGCTATCGCTCCGGGCCTGAGTGAACCTGGGAGCAATGACCCTGAAGGGTCGACTCACACTCCCCAGAACACCAGCTCTCCTGAGCTAGTTTACTGTCGTACCCAGGGCTGCATGCATAAAAACAAACATTATTAAAACAGCACAGGAGTTCACAGCTGGTTAAAGATGTTTTAAGGAGAGACGGAGTCTGCAAACCGGATTTCAGCTCTCAGGTCTTTCCAGAGTCTCTGTAGGAAAAACCCTGACACCTCTTCGTCTGTAATCCGGCTCTGGGCTCCAGCAGTAAATCCTGATCAGCTGGTCTGAGGGCATCCAGGCTCAGAGCGGGTCAGCAGGTCAGGGATCAAACCAGGGCCTGATCATTCAGCAGAGGCTGTCGGGGTCACTGCAGCTCTGAGGCCTGGGGTTTGGCGCCATCATGAGGACACAGCAGGAACAGGATGACCTTCATCACAGCCTTAATGATGGTGCTGGGAAATCAAACACGTCTGATTTACGGTCACGTTCAGTTTCTGCGTCTGCACGACACTTTCCACTCATGCATGATTCAACAGGTGAGTCTGTGCCCTGCAGACTGAGTAAGACCAAAACATCCCCTGATTCCAGGAACAAGCTGTCCAAGGCCAAACTCACACTTCATGTGGTCAGTGACTAACAGAGGGATCAAAAACTCTCTCCATGACTTTCTCCAGCGAGGACGCTTCAGAGAAACGCTTCGCACTGCTGACTCTGCACCAGACATAATCGGCTGCATGTTACAGCGAGGGCGGAGTCCTGTTCACCTCCTGTTTTCATTCAAACACATGATTACAGAGTTTGAAACAAATAAATACAGCTTATGATGGACTGAGCAAACTCTGAGCTATACATCAGCAGAGCATGATCACTGTAATACTGAGCTAATGAGGTTTTTAATTACTGTTAGCAAAAAGTCGTGTATCTTTAGCTCCACATGGGCATGAGATCCCTCTTGAAAATGAGGTGTCACATCTCAAGAGGTCTACCATTAATACATTTATACTTAACGGAGACAAATATGGTGGGGATGCACTTGTGGTCTGGGCACTCATGAGTTCATCACTACCATAAATTCTTATTTTCAGTCAGACTTTTATTGATTATACTTCTATAAAATTATCACCACAACCACACAGACATGAGGACCCTCCTCTAATAAATTTGTTTGCAGCAGAAACAAATTTGACGACGACAGGTCTATGATTGGTCCATTGATCTGTCTCTAGCTTTAGTTCTTACTTTAGTCCACTTGTCTCCACTTACCTCCCTCCCTTTGCCCACACACCCAACACAGCATCGTGTGGATTTGCTGTTCATCATGAGACTGGGGTCCACATTCAAGATTTCCTGCTGCTTAACAGAAGGTTTTTTCTTGCCGCCATGATGGAGGGATTCATGATTGGCTATATGGATTCATGTTGGGTGTTGGATGTATATATTTGTATATATATGTATATGTGTATTTTTATATGTATATATGTATCTATGCATATATGTGTATCCATAATATGAAGAGCTTTGTGCTGTATTGTAAAGTGTCTTGAGATGACACTTGTTATGAATTGGTGCTATACAAATAAAGATTGATTGATTGATTGAAGATTGATACTTGAAGTTCAGTTTATTAAGTATGCTTGAGTATAAGTATAACACGTATACTACAGGCAATGTACTTGTAGTGCACTAGAAAGTATAATAACTATATTAATTAACTAGTTTATAAGGGCTTCTCAGACTGTCCTGTAGAATATTAAAGGCCTCCTGCAAGAGACAAAGTGCCTGATCCTGTGTGAAGGCCGAGCATTAAATAACTGCATCGTCTGCGTATAAATGAAAATTACTGCAGATGCTGCTAATATTCAGGGTAAATAAAGGGGTCCAGACATGATGATATTCCTGTTTGATGATAACTTTAAACAAAGAGGGTAAGAATAAGAATATTCATGTATAAAATGTTATATATACATATATATATATATACTCTAATCCTCAAGTGAATTTGGAAATGTTATTTTGGTAAATATTTTTCTCCTTTAATGACCAAATTGGTCCATACAGACAGAAAGACTCAGATTCTTTAGGTCTGACTAAGTTAAAACTTTCTTGCACACTTGGATAAGGCCAGTGTGGATGGATATTGTCTGTGTGCAAACATATTTTATCTCTACATTTATATTTCCATTTGTATGTATCCGTTACTCGCTGCCTCACAATTTGATGCACAGCATTTGGAGTCACACTGTTTGACTTTAACTTTGCACTTCATTTTCCTTTTTAACCAAATTGGTTTGATACCAATTTTATTGTGTTTTATATCACTGGAAAGCCTGATTAGTCGATTAGTTACGATGAGGTAGCACGTGTCAGGAAGGAATATTTATATATTTTATATATTTCTTATATATTTATTAAGAAAAGTATTAAATACATACTCCGTGTTGAGACACACACACACACCTTTGATTTCGAATACTTGGGCTTTTATTTTGACAGGACTGGGAGTTTTAGCAGCAGGTGTTATGGGTGTAGTCAGGGCAGGATTTGGAGCACATGATGAAGTTTAAGGGCTCGAACCCGACACCCCGAGGGTTGAATGCACAGAGAGCCAACCCCTTCAGCTGCGATAACAACTGCTGTAAGCAGGTTGTTGTAACACCCTCCTGTCCCCAGCCCAAGCCTTTACAGCCTGAGCTGCGCTGCTGGATGGGTACAGGTGTGCAGGTGAGACAGGAGGGGCGGGCACGAGGACGCCATTTTGTTTGTTATCTTCAGTAAACAGGAACTCTTTTGGCTCCTGTGTGAGGTCCACAGTGGCCATTTTGAGTGCTGTGGTTGTTTGTAATCATGAGACCAAATGGCTGACTAGGGGTTATTTAGTCTTGTCCCGGGGCAGTCTGGTCTGAGTCTGACGTGTCTGCTCTTCGTCCCCTGGTCAGTAGACCTGGTCCTGTTCTGAGGTGGCTGAGGGTCAGAATCAGAGTGAGATCAGCCTGGGCGTCCCTGAGCTCTCACATCTGCAGTAGCAGCAGCTGTGGCCCATTATGCTGCCTGTTATTATAACGTGCACGTGTCCACGAGCTGTAGGTCACCTGAGCTGTGTTCAGGTGCTCAGCGTGCAGGACGTCCTGCAGAATAACACTGAAGGCCGGCACAGAGAGGGGATCCCATACGGTGTTCACAGCTGTCCAGAAACACCGTCAGAGTTTCTTTTGGCTTTGAGACTCTCTCAGCGTCCAGCCTGTCCATTAATAAAAATGTTGACTGTTCACCTCCTCCATCAGACTGAGGCTGTTCGAGTCTCCTCAGGCTGAGCGTGGAGGAGCTCGTCCAGCTCTGCTGCTGCAGTCAGAGCTGAAGCAGCTCCTCTAACCCTGGGCAACAGGTAGTTTATTCAAGAAGTATACTTATTTTATACTAAAACTGAGGCTGTCATGATCCTGTGCTTTGTTGTCAAGTCACCTTGCTTGTGTTCTTGTTTTATGTTTGTCTGTGTGCTTCCTGTTTTATTTTGAATCTCACTTTGTTTTCTTGTCTCCCCAGGCTTTACTTCCTGTTCCGGCTTGTCACACCCGCTCCCTGATTGTCCCTCCCCAGCTGTCTGTCATTACCCAAATTACCGCTTGTATTTAACCCTCGTGTCTTCCCCTGTCTTGTTGTACTGTTAAAGTCACTCTCTAGGCGTTATCTTAAGTCACAGTCTGATCTTGACCTCCTTTGTTCATCGACCTAGTTTTTTGCCTCTGCCCTTTTTTGGATCTCTTCGCCTGTTCAATTGATCTTCGTGTACCAAACCTTGTTTGTCTGACTACCACCTCTGTTGCCGACCTCTGCCTGTTTGAGAACCTGCCTAGTGTACCGAACCCAGACTGTAAATAAAGACCTTGATTTTTGCTCACTGGACCTGCCTCATCTGCCTCTTTGGGTTGCTTTGCCATTGTTCATGATAGAGGCAGTATACTTGAGGTTTACTTTTTAGGTACTATATTTTACATACTTAAGAATAGTATAATGAAGTATACTTGGCTTATACTGAAAAGTATAAAGAAAAGTTTAAGACTAAGTACATTAATACTAAGACTTACACGTATACTTTAATACTAAAACTTATACTTTTTACTTCTTTCTGCCAAAGTACTAATACTTATATATCTTGATCCAGGTACAGAATAAGGTCAAGTCATTGTGCTTTCATTTAATTTAGCAGAATAAAAAATGTTTTTCATTCACACATTTGCTTTGAGGTATTACCCCTGTTATAAACTTTACATGTCCAAGATCATAATGAGCTGGAGCTTAAAAGTTTACAGTAAACAGTCTGTGTGCTCAATGCCATTATCTTCATGTACCTTAAAAACATAAACAGAGAAACATTTGACTTTATCGATTAAGTTCTAGTCCCTTTCATAAGGGTTTGGCACTGGTGTTATGTGCACAGCGTCATCTGTTTCAACAAGAAGACATTTTGTTTAAATCATTTCAGGCCAGACAGCATTAACAGTCTGTTTTTAACCTCATATATGAAAGTATTTTGTTCACTGATCTGTGAATCTTTACATACAGGCCTGTCTGATTCAGTAAGTACCTCACCTAAAACACAACAGAGTTTGGCACATGGACAAAAATGGACATGTGCACACGTTTGTTTAAAAATAAAAAAGTCATTCATTAAACCAAATGTACCATCTTTCAGTCAAACAGCTCTGCTGTATCTCTGCTTTAGTCTGTCAGAGTTTGACTGTGATACAGAACTTTTGGTTTAATCTGTGCATGAAGGAGAACTACAAGAAAGAAGAACTTACAAGTACACTAGTAAAATAGCAAAAAAAAAAAAAGTATTTTTAGTTCATTAAAATATACCTAAAGTATACTTCAATAAACTAAAATGTGGACTAGAAGTATATCCCTAGCACACTAGTAGTATGTATGTCAGTGTACTTGTTGTATACTCGAAAGTGTACTTCTGTAAACTTTATAAACTTAAAAATGTTCTGATTTAGTCCAAAGGAGTATTAAATTAGTATACTTTCTAGTGCACTACAAGTTCATGGTCCTTAGTGTACTTGCTATACTTACTCTTTACACTCAGGCATAATTAATAAAATGAACTTCAGGTATAATATTGTTTGCTGAGGGAAGGCGAAGACTGTTGTGGTAGAACAGGATGCATATCAATATTAGTATAGCATACAAAGTCCTGTAGCACAGAGTGCTTTACATAAAAAAAGAAAATAAATAAAATAAAACAAATAAAAAGTAGAAAATGTAATACAACAAAAATATAAGACCCTACACACCCTCACTGTCCACATCCAGCACACACACAGACATGAAGAGATTCAGACAGAAACAGAGAGAGAGGACTGAGGAAACACTATATACTCAACAGGAGCTAAGGCTAAAATGACAATAAAAACATCATAAGTAACTAGATGAAAAAAAATACTAAAGAAAAATAAATAAAAAGTAATCAAACAGAATTTAAAATAATAATATGCTAAAATGAGATAGCCAAACACCAAATGTGTACTAAAGTCTGCTAAAGTAGGACAATGAAACAAACATCTACTGACAGAGAATAAAATTCCAAACTGTAAATCTGAACTGACATAAGGAAATTAAACAGATTAAGAGGGTTAAAATGAATAAATGAAAATCTTTAATATTTATAATAAACATAATCAGCTAAAAGCCAGACTAGAAAAGCTGGTCTTGAGTTTGCCTTTATTAATATGAACAGTAGGTGCTGCCTTTATATCAGACACGGGGTGGAATAAGTGCAGTAAATCATCACATTTCTGTGTCTATTGTTTTCTGTTGTGATAATTGTCCTGTTTTTATGATAGTTTTTATGGTCTTTTTATTGTTTGTATTGTGAGTTTTTTCTGTGAGTGTTTCTGTGATCAGCTGCTGCACACCAACTCGGCCTTTAAGGGACATCAGGCTGAAATGATCCTGGTGTTAAACACTATATTTCTCTGAGTCAGTGAATAAAAGATTTATTTACAAGAAAAGCCTTTTAATAAACTCAGACCACCTCCTGTGAAGGCCTCACCTGCACCAGCAGAGGGCAGCGCTGCAGAGTCCATCATGGCACCTGTCTGATTCTCTGCAGCCCCATCAGGGCGTTCAAGGTCCTGTATGCAAATGATGGGCTCTCTGTTTGAGCTGAAGGAGGAGTGGTGTTTACGAGTTTGTCTCCATTTAATTAAGAATATTAATAATATTTGTTTAACACAGGGAGGGCAAAGGGATGCATGTTTGGGACTCCTCTCAAAAATTTCCTAATAAATAAGTCTGGAAAACAAATGTTTCATTAATCAGTTTTAATTTAATCCTTTTCAATATTTAATTTGATATTTACTTAAGTTATTGAACAAAATATTTATGACATTAAACTTGAAACAAAGTCCAAACACAGAGCAGTTTAAGAAAAAGTTTGAAACATGATTTTTAAAAAGTACAAGGATGAGACTGTAAAGATCACCGAGTTTCTCTACTTCCTTTTCTTTATTTATTTGTCTTTATTATATTATTACTATTTGGTTTATTTCGTTTATGTCTGATTATTTTCTTGATTATCATCATTATTATTTGGAAGTGGGCTGATTATTGACTTCTTGTGTAAGGTGAAGTGGTGGGACCAGATAGGTTTGGACGTCCTCCTACTGCTTTTTGAACAATGGCAAATTTATTTAGGGCTTTGGTTGCTGTTGTTTTCATTTTTGTTCTATTTTTGATTATTTGTTCTTGTTAAAAAAACAATAATAACTTTTATAATGAAGTCAAAGTTAAAGTTGTGACCTCAGGGGTCGTTGTGTCTTGGACTCAAACATCAAACTTTATCTTAGTCATAAATATTAATATTTCTTAAAGTAAATTTAAAAGATTAATTTTACACCTGGTGGCGCGGTGGTGCCTCGCAGCAGGATGGTAGCTGGTTGGATCCGGGTGTCAGTCAGTGAGTTTGCATGTTCTCCCCGTGCATGTGTGGGCACTCCCACAGATCTGAAACACCCTCATTCAGTTAACTTGACCCCAAGTACTGTATGAGTGTGAGCCTGTCTCTCTGTGTGGCCCTGTGATTGGCTGGTGTACCCCGCCTCTCGCCCACTGTCAGCTGGGATAGGCTCAGCCCCTGTGACCCTGAGAGGGGTCAGCTGTGAAGATAACGATGGTTAGAAGTTCACACCTGAGTTAATGAGCAGCCACCTGCAGCAGAGCTGGAGAAAAAGTAAGAGCTCTCACTCCTTCACAGGATCAGACGCCACTTCACTTCAGTGCCCCTCATGTAGTTTCATCTCTCGGTATAATGCCAAATACATGAAACAAGAACATAAAAACATAAATCTGTTAGTTTACAGGATTCAAATATGCTGATTCCCCTCTGGGGATCAATAAAGGTTTATCTAATCTTATGTACTGAAAACAAACAATATAATGATATAATATAATCATATAATAATTCATTTAGTATGAGCTCTCTTTACATTTAAACACAACAGAAGAGAAAGTTCTTTGATAAATTACAAATATAACCTGTTACACATTGAGATGTAAACCAACACAGGGGTCATTCCAGAGCTGGCCACTGGACATTTTGGTCATTAAAAAAAATAATTCAAAAACTCAGCTTTTTTCCAGAACTTTCTGTTAAATATAAAGATATAGGTGATAAACCTTCACATGTGGCACAGACAAATTAATCCTGTCAGAGTTAAAATGAACCCTTCTTATCTCTCATTAGTGTAATTGTTGACTCTTTTTGGAGTTGAATTTAAAATTATGTAACACTTAACACTTTTGCTCAAAACTTCTAAGTAGTTTTATAAATGCACTCTCTCATGATAATGGGGAAATGAGCTGAAATAAAGATATATTTGGTCAGAACACATATATTAAAAGCCTCACAGACTCATATCAGATTTAGCATCATTAACAGTGGGATAAACTCTTCAACAAAGTTCTATTAAGACTTAAAATGAGCACAGGTTGTTAGCTTGATGCTAACACAAAATGGAAAATCCCATATACATGCTAACATAAGTTAGCATTGCTGTTGAAGGCATTTTACTAAGCAACATGATTGACCTGAGGGGTTTGCTGATGGTTGAGGGTTCAAACTAGTGTACTTCTAGTTTGTTGAGGCTCCTGTCTAATGCCGGTGGCCTGGGCTTTAGTCCAGCCTCTGGTCCTTAAAAGGTCTGTGAAACTAAAAATGCAAACCAAAATATGAATGATCACCTCACAGAGTTATAACATCCGATGTAGCATCATTAAACAGTGGGATATACTCCCCAACAAAGCTCTATAAAGCACTCTCACAAGCTGCATTCATGTGTTCAAAATGAGCAACAAGGTTGTTAGCTTGATGCTAACACATAATGGAAAATCCCATATACATGCTAACAAAAATTAGCATTGCTATTAAGGGTATTTGGCTCAGAGATATGATTGACCTGAAGGGTCAGTGATATCAACCGTTGTTCAGCTCTACTAGTACTCAAATTTGGAGTACATGTACTCAATTTTGGTCAACTAGTGCATGAGAAGACTTTACTAGGAAAAATGTTCACTAGTACTACTAGTAAGCCTTATATGCTAATATATATGGGGAAAAGCAAATTCAGGCTTCTCATTGGGTTTTAAAAATATTACAACCAATCAGGGTTCTGGATTTGGTTCTAATCCCTCCTACTTCATTTACATTTAGTTTATTAGTACTACTAGTGAGACATTTTGAGAAAAAAATTGTTTAACTACTAAAGGTTTTTGGCGCATTAGTATACGAGTATACCTTACTTGTACAGCACAATCGCCTACGAGTAAACTGTTATGTGCTACTATTACTACTAGCAAAGCTTTGAGTTTCACGAGTGACACAAAATTGTCATATCTGAGTCCTACTAGAGCTGAGCTACAGATGATATCACAGATATCAATTTATGCCCAAACATCTTTCCATAACAGACTTTTGCTGCATGGTGAAAATGTGCCAAACAGAGACTTCCTGGAGGAAAATCAAGGCTCTCTGAAATGATTGTAAACTCGACCCTTCATCGCCTCATGGCCTGTTTTTATGTCAGACTCACACATTCAGGGGCACAGGCAGCAGCAGTGGTTCACTTAATTCCAGGTTAAAAAGATTAATGAAAATGTTTGACTGTGCTGTCATAGAGTCAGTCATGACCTTCTCTGTTATTTTGCTGGTATGGCAGTCTGTCTATAGAGATAAGAACTCCCTCAGGAAGATCATAAAAGCTTTGGAGATATCTGAAGTAAACTTTAACGACCTAGATTACATCTTCAACAAACAAGAAGTCCATCCTCTGTGCCCGAGTACATGCTGTTCTCCTCGCCGCTCCCTCAGACAGAAACTCTCCTCACTGCCTGTCCCTAATTTTATTAGCATGTATATGGGATTTTCCATTATGTGTTAGCATCAAGCTAACACTGCGGCTCATTTTGAACACATGGATGCAGCTTGTCAGCGAGCTTTGTTGAAGAGTATATCCCACTGTTTAGTGAAGCTGAATCTGATTTTATAAGTCTGTACGTTTTTTTTAATATATGTGCTGCTGTTTTTGTTATTTTCTAACCATGTCATTTTACATGTGACCTTGTGACCTGTAATTACTCATTTTATGTCTTTTAACAAACTTTTTAATGCGTAGATTCATGTGATTACCTTATTGTTTCTGTTGAGCTGTGTGTATGGCTGTGCTCTGTGTTTTTTATCTCACAGTAAACCAGTAAATTGAGCTGAACTGTTCCCTCCAACAGCAGTGTACCTTACCTGTAGTCTCAGCTGGTTCTCCTTAAAGGTGCTTCTGGAAACGCTTTCAGTCATTTTACTGACTGTTGTCAAGAGCCTCAAATAATTTGACTTGAAATACTGAAATGTTCAAAACAGGGTTCAGCCAGAGCCCATGACAGCCTTTTTTGGTGTAGTGAGAGAGAACAACAAAAATCTTTCTGTAACCAACCTGGAAATGACAAAATCCGTCACTCTGTTAGCACGAAAACTGAACTGAGCCGGACTCAGTGGCTGAGGGAAATTATACAGATCCTCACACTTGAAAAATTGAGATCACCACCACCCCCACCCCCCAATTGCTTATTAGTTTTGTTGTTGTTGTTTGTTTGTTTTTATTTATTTTTGTTATTCTATGTAAGGTTTTTGCCCTTAAGCCACATAAACTGTATTCACCCACACACTCAAGCAACAGTATTCTTTGTCATATGAACACTTGTGACTTGTGACAGTACAAGGGTAGTAACATGCTGAACGGTCAAAAGGATAACATAATATAATAGCTGTAGGTCAATAAACTGCGAAAATAGCAACAAACAAAATAGAATAAGTGGAGGTATTTACAATTATTAAAATAAATTAAAAGTAATAAAAATTAAAGGAGTAAGTTCCATTCAAGACAGCCGACAATAGACCTCTACAACTATTTATCCTGTATCCGTTTGCCTCATAGCCCATCATTTTTTGGAACTGCTAATGTTTCACTGAGATGTCCCTTTAATCACTCAGCAGCTCAGCACAAGGGTTGTCGTTTCTAAGCAGAGACACGTCATCACGTTCATAGACGATCTTTGTCACGCTGCGCGGTGACGACAGTTCCGGAAAGCGTTGCTCCTGGCTTCATAGCGGAGCAGGACCGAGCTGGATCGAGGAGTCTTCACGCAGAGACCGGGGACAGTGACAGTCTGAACCGGGTTTTTGTGGGCCATGTCGTTCGGGACTCTTCGGTAGGAGCTCTGCGGGGTTTGTGTCCTCACAGGACGGACGGAGAGGCGCAGCAGCCCCGGGGAGAACCGCCGCTAGCTTGTTATTAGCTCTCCACGCTAGCAGCTCCATCAGATCGGCTCGAAGGACCAGGACCGGGACCAGGACCTGGGCCACCGTAAGTCCACCGTGTCGGTGTGATTGAAGGTCTGTGTGTGTGTGTCGGGGGGGGGGGGGGGGGGGGGGGGGGGGGGGGAGGGTAACCCTGCGTCAGAGCCTGAGAGCATGAACAGGTGTGTTTGTTAATATCAGATGTTTTTATGAATGAGGGAGGCCTGTCCTTAATCCGGATCACTGTAGACCAAAATCTGCATCCACACCAAGTCCTGGTCTTTCTGTCTGACCCTCCAACATGTCAGACCTGAGTCCAGCCTTACCTACTGGAGAGAGCACCTGTGCAGGTACACCTGTCCTGCTGCGTCATCAGGACATAGGGCTGGAAAACATGGACTGAATTATACCAGACAGTGTAGATGAATTTGTCCTTCATAGTGATGCAGGATCTAGAAGTTAATTTGTTTTTTTGCTTTAAAAACTTGATTCATTAAACTAGACTTTGTTCACATCCACATGGGTCATTATTACATGTCACACAGACTAGGGATGTACCATGCTGGGTTTTTGCCGATATCGATATTTTGTGTGAAGAGGGCAAAGTCTCTACTATATTAAAATGACTTGTTTCTTTACGGTTACAGTCTATCTGTGTTAGAAACTGATGTACAGGTAGAAAAACAACATTTCATTCTTTAATAAAGGTCATTTTAGATTCATAGAGGTGGTGATGAGATAAAAATTGTATATTGTAGGTTTTTGCCAGTATTACCGACAATATCCAGGATTTTTATGGCCTATTTGTATGGTCAAAATATTAGCATACATTTTCATATCTGCTGAGACCAGTATTGGTTCGATAAAATCATGCAGCCCTTAACTTAACAGGCATGTTTTTGGGAGGAAGCTGGAGTGAACAAGAATCCATGCATGCACAAGGAGAATATGGAAACCCTGACCGACAGGGATCGAACTGTACTGGTTTTGGGATCCCATTTATGGAGTAAAAATGTTCAGTAAAGGAAATAATTCATTGTTCC
Source organism: Cetoscarus ocellatus (assembly GCA_037902135.1). Classification (NCBI taxonomy): domain Eukaryota; kingdom Metazoa; phylum Chordata; class Actinopteri; order Labriformes; family Labridae; genus Cetoscarus; species Cetoscarus ocellatus. Next base: position 95,306 of record JBAMNC010001872.1, read on the forward strand.
TTGAAGAGAGCTGGCTTATTTTCTGTTTTGTTTGTTACTGATGCTTTAAATAAAGCTAAAGGGAGTCAGTGTGTGACAAACTGCAGTGTGTGCATGTATCTCTTAACCAATTACTCGATTAATCACCAGAATAACTGATAGAATACTTGATTACTAGAAGAGTCGATAACTGCAGCCCTAGAGTGTACCTAATAAAATGGCCAGTGAGTGTATATTGATATATTCAAGAATGCTGATACAACACAGCCCTATGGAGACTTTTATTACTCCAGCTTCCTGTTTGTTATAAGCATTTTTAAAGCTGTCTTTTCTTTATGTTTAACAGTCATTTAGTGAAATTTTTTGTAGATTTAAAAGTTTAAGCTCAAGATTTCACATTCCTGTACTTTAGTTTTTTTAAACTACAAACTAAGTGTTTCTGTACTGAGGCCCTGCAGCTTACTAAGACGTCTTCAGGTGCTTACGTAGTTTTATTAAATTAAATATAAATAAGAGGAACAGTTGAGTCGTTCTTCTTAATCCTAACATTGATTTAGGGCAGTTATTACTGTTTTTCCTGATTATGGTGGTTTGAAAGAGAACTTCCCAAACAGACAATGAGTGTGTTAAAATGGCTCTGCCTGTCAAACGGGCTGTGGAGCTGTTCAGTCTCAGTCACACAGGTGGCAGAGAATCTTCTAGACTTCATTTATTATGTTAACAAATCAAATATTTGCTCACGCAGTAGGAAACAGTTTGGTGACGCTCATAAGAGTCACATCCGGCTTTTGCTTGTTTGTTTTTCTGTCCTTGTTGAAGTTGAATTAAAAAAATGTTGATCCTGTTCTATGATAGGTCTGTTTAACAGCTCTGTAGTAATGCTTAGTCACATTGATGCCATTTTTGACTTGTATTTGATTATCATAAACATATTTATTAATGGCCTTGATGAAGAAAACCTACATTTAAAGCCGTTTGGGCATAAAATTGGTATCAGTGATATCAGCGTAGTTCAGCTGTACTAGTTACTCAAATTTGGAGAACATGTACTAAATTTAGGTCAACTAGTTCACTAGTAGACTTTACTAATGAAGCAAGAAATGTCACTAGTACTACTGGTAGATCATAAACAATGTTCCAGGTAAAAACTTGAAGCTTTTCTAGTACTGCTATTAACACTAAATCAACTACTAGTAGGTGATTCTGATTTTCTAGTAAGGTCATCCTCGCGCACTAGTGCACCAAAAACCTTTACTAGTAAAACTTTATTCACTAGTGAACTCAAAATATCTCCCTAGTACTTTCAATAGACTGTTTTTAGTCTATTAGTAGTACTAGTAAAGCTAAAAGATTCACTAGTAGTACTAGCAGACCTAAAGCAAATGAAGTGAGAGGGATTATAACCAAATCCAGCGCCCTGATTGGTTGTAATATTTTCCAAAGCCAGTGGACAGCCTGAATTTGCTTCCCCTCCCCTTATTAGCATATACGGCTTACTTGTATTACAAGTGAACATTTTTAAGTCTGCTTGTAGTACGAGTAAACCCAAAACAGTCTACAAGCAGTACTAGTGTCACTTTTCGCTTCCCTAGTAAAGTCTACTCGAGCACTAGTTGACCTAAATTGAGCACATATACTCATAGTAGAGCTGAACTACAGTTGATGTCACAGATATCTATTTTATGCCCAAACAGCTTTCCATAAACTTATTAATAAAGACACCACGGTACAAAGAGCGGGAAAGTGGGAGCGGATGAATTCAGTCGACTCCTCTGGAGAAGGTGAGGGAGAAGTAACGAGAGGATTAAAAGCGAAGCACCTGTTTGGCTTCGTCAACTACAAACAACTATTAAAGTCAACATGGCCGCTGTGGCAGAGAGCGGATCTTACACAGGATCAAAAACGTCAGTGTTGGAGCCACAGGATCGTTTCTTTATGCATTTACTGAGGATCACAGACACACCGGCGTCCATGTAAATAACCTTTCACCCGCCCAGGTGCCCACCTACCTGTCTTACCTGCCCGTCTATATCCAAACAATCAAACCTATCAAAATAAAAGCCTAAATATATCCCTGAATGTTCTGAATAATACAATTGGCAAGAACAAACATATTTCTCCTGTCATATTTAAACTAGACAACAGCGACTAAGTTAATAAATAAATTTAAATAACAAAATTTTGCAAAAAACTCTGAATAGCTCCAACAAAAAGTTAAAACTGCTAAATCAGGGATCTACATTGGTGTCTCCCAATATTAGCCCTTTTTACAGACATTTTAAAATTAATGTGTGAATAACACACATCTTTATTTATTCATCAGTGTTAGAATATAAGGTTGGTCAAAGCGCACACAGAGAAAGAGAAAACTGACATTATGATGCACGGTATTGGATTTTTGCTGATATCAGATATTCTGGAAAAGTCTCTGCTAAACTAAAATAGACCTGTTTCCTCCATGGTTACAGTTCACTTGTGTTAGAAACAGAGGTGGAGCAAGAAAAACATCATTTTAGTTTTTAATAAATTACACTTTTGATTCATAAAATCCGACATTGCCTGATGATGGGTAAACAGTTATGGTATATTGTACATTTCGGCAATAATACAGCCAATATTTTATTTATTTTATTTTTTATGGCCAATTTGTATGCTTCAAATATCAGCAATAAATGTTAATATCTACAGAAACAGACATTGATCTGATAATGTCGTGCATCCCCATCAGTTTCAGATGTTTTTCTGTTGTTGTGCGTATTTAATCCTAAAACTCGGGGTGGGAATGGAAACCCGATTCAGCTAAGAATAACAGCTCCTTCCCCTTTGCTCTGCACGTGCTGCAAATCAAAAACATCTAGACCAGCCAGCAGAAATGAGAAGAGAGAAGTCAAAAATCATGACAAAGATGGACATATAAAGGTTAATTTTATTTTATTTGTTAAAAATACATTTTGCATATGACAAAGATGTAACCTTAAAAGAACTTCAGCTTTAGTTATTTCTGTATGTTGGTATCAGTATCTGCAAAAATCCAACATCCTGCATCCTGAGCTAGTTTACAGTTTGTTTAGATCAGCCCCAGTTTCTATGCAGTTACCATAAAGTCCAATAATTATTATAGAAAGTTTCTGGAAAGTTCTCTGAGGTCCTGTTAATCTAACTATTGTCAATCCAGTACTGTAAATAAGCTATTAGTTAGGACAGTCTTCTCTTATCTCTTATTCTGCCATAATTATTGTCATTCTTTGTTATTCATTATATTCTTAAAGTGATTTAGGAATTTATTTCAGATTTTTTTATTTACTTGTTTATTTAGAATTATTTGAACACTTTCTATGTGTGAATGTCTAATGCCTGAAACTGCTTTAATAAAAATATCTGACGGAGAGAAAGTTTCCGGAAGTGTTCCAGTGCTCTTCACACTGTTGTTCAGTAAAAATGAGCCGAAGGACTAACTGTAATCTGTTTTCATGATCGAGCAGGAGAGAAATTATTGACATTGTAGGAGAATCACGCAAACAGACAACGAGAAAAACATCTTTATTGGCATCGATATCAGCTGAAATGATTCATTTAAGCATTGGTATGGACGTCAGCCCTGAATCTCACAGTCAGTGCATCACTGTATTTAATGATTATGATATGATTGTAAAAAAAAATTAAAGCTGATTTCATGTATTTGGATCATAGAAATTGCAAATAAATCTCTTAGATTATATATATGTGGCGCATTTGATCATGACTGGGATGTAAATGTTTAAAGCTCTTTAAATAGTTTGCTGTAAAATCCTTCATGAACCACAGCATTAGATTTACACAGTTTATTTAAGCCCAGCTTCGTCCAGGTCCATGTGGTTCTTGCTGAGTTAGCAGCCTCTGTATTTCTCTCCTTGTGCGTGCCGAAGTTTCCCTGCTGTCTAGTTTTCCAGGTAAACTGGTGCCCCTGTGCCACTGCGCTAAAAACCACAACCAGAGGCTTAAATGTTCTCACATTAGCCTCGATGTAAACGTGTCTGTGGTCACATCTCTCACAAAACCACAGCACACTTGGATCGGTCGTCTCCAGAGTCTGTGGGAGTGAATGCAGGAGGCTGTGAATTCATTATTTCAGTCTGAGTAAAAATAGGAGCAGGACTAGTGCTGTGATCATGTTTTTGTTTATGACTTTGGGCTGCCTAATTATGGTCAAGAATGAGCTCCGTTTTCTTGTTTCCTATTGAATAATTTGAAGGAGATGACTCAATTGCCTTGCAGCAGCTTTGCATGTAAATATATGGAAATAAAGACAGAGACACAGCTGAGATGCCTGGTTTTAGAGCATGGTACCAGTGTGGCACCCCTACATACATGTCCAGTACCTACTGAGCAGGATCCATGGCTGAGGTCTCACAGGGCCGATGGGGAGTGGGCTTCACATATCCACATGATACCGATATTTGTCCGATAATCTCATGCACCCCTCATTTATTTAAGTTGATCCATCCTTATTTTTAACAGTCTGAACACTGTGGAAAACGAACGTGAACAAAGTCAATGAGACAAAGATAAAAACATATAACTGTGATTTGAAAGCCATCATGACTTGTGGCTAAAATTAAGAAACAAACTTTAAAGTATTTCCTATAACAAATAAATAAACTTTAAGCATATTTCCTGAAATAAATAAATAAACTTTAAGGTATTTCCTATAATAAATAAATAAGCTTTAAAAATATTTCCTGAAATAAATAAATAAACTTTAAGCATATTTCCTGAGATGAAGAACAGCACCACAGCTCCTGTTAAAGGTGTGCCGCAGCCTCGGCCTGTAAAAACCTCCTGGTCTGTGTTTCTGCTCAGTGAAGATCTCTTAACTCCTCACAGTCTCCTGTGCGTGCTGCAGTTCCTCCTCTGATTCCCTCTTCTCGTCTTTCCCACAGGCTCAGTGCATTATGACCGACAGCATCTTGAGCAAAGCTGCCACCATGGAGATCCCCATCAACAGTAACGGGGACACGGGGACTCTGCCGGAGGACGACAGCCTGGAACAGGTGAGTCAGAGGATCTGGACCAGGTGAGGCCTCTCTGCAGGTGTGGGTGACCCACATCTTTCTGAAGGTGTGAGACAGGCCTCCACACTGACAATGTTTAAATCTAGGCTCAAAACAAGTCTATTTAGCTGTGCATATGACTGAAGGGATCTTATCTGCACTCTTCTCTTTCTTTAAAGTTCATTTTATAATGATTATTTTTGTTTTTATTTTGTTTAGTGATTTTAATGCATTTTTCTTGTTCTGTAAAGCACTTTGAATTACCTTGTGTACGAACTGTGCTCTACAGATAAACTTGCCTTGTCTTGCCTGTGGGTCAAACAGGAGCTGCAGCTCTGGACCCACAGATAACTTATTTTACTTTAGTATGCAGGGTCATTCAACTGTTAGGGATGAGGAAATAAATCCATTAATTTGAATTGTTTTTGTAGAAGATTTAAAAACTAATCTAGATTTTTTCTTGACTTCCGCTCACACTAACTGTAAGTTGTTGCACAGTTTGAAAATATAAATATTGAAAATGTACAGTTTTCATGAAGGTCGGCCCTGTCAGGTTCTGCATGAGTAGTTTCATAGGCCTGTATTGTATTTTAAATGAGATTAAAAACTGATCAGAGTTTTTTGTTAATATTCTGTGAAAACCCCTCAGCCTTCAGTGTTTATGTAGACAAACCTGCCTACGTTTGAACTACATAATCAACTTTTTACGACATGCACTTTAACTTTAAGAGGGAAATTCTGTTGGGAATATGCTTAGATATAAATATGTATACTCTGACAATAATCTGAGAGGGAAAAAAAGATTAGAATTGTAAATCGAGTGTCATGGAAGAAAATTGGGAATTTTATTTTTAGGCCATATCCCCCAGCCCTAGTAGAAACTCATGACTTTTCTGTACATCGAGATATAAAACAAGAGTAAACTGCACAAATCTGCAAAGTAGGGGTGCAGCCCATGCTGTAAATTGTCACTGTTCTACACACTGTTAGGGCTGTACGTCTATTTTAGTGAGCTTCAATACTAATAAGAGTATGTGAGCATATTGTGTTAATAACAGACAGGCCGGCCTTCTCTTCAAATTTACCTGTGAAAAGCAAATAACAGCGCACTCTTACATACTAAGATGAGAATTCACTTCAGTTTTAGGCTACATTCTGACAACACAAAGGTAAATCTTGTTCTGTATCATTTCTGTGGCATAAGGATGCTTTTTTATTTGATAGGGAACAAATCTGTTAAATCAGAAACCGAGTTTTGTGAGAAATAGTCAGGAGTTTTATTTTCAGACTGTATCTCCCGGCCCTAGCACACTTCACTTTATCACCAGGCCAGTTTTCTCAGGCTGTTGTTGTCAAGTCAGTGATGAGGTTGCACTGCAGTCAAAGTGTTTCACAGTCTGTTAGGCTGCTCCTTCTCTGTTAGTCTGGGTTCACGTTAAAGCGTGTGCTCGTGTTTCTTTTATTTAATTATCGTGTTTTTCTTGTGGTTGTAGTTTCTCTTCCACAGAAACAGCAGCTCAATAACACGTTCAGTCATGCCGTTTATTTGAAAGTCAAATTATTCTCACGAGGCTGCACAGAGGAAATAAACCTGAGGTAGTACCTTATCCTGAAGTGATTTGAGTCATCAGGAATAACTTCATATTCTAGCTCCAAATATCTTCATTGTAATACTTCAGGACATTAATTTAATGTCTGTGTTTATTCATGCTGCATTACTTTTGTCAGGTTTGTGTATTTATCTCAACATTTCCACACTATCTCCTACATTAAGTCTAAAACACACTGAATAGGTACAAGTGTTACACTCAGAGTGTTGAGGGCAAAAATGTCCCATTGAAACCCATTCAAACTGCAGTTTTTGACCTCACTGTGATTAAAGCCTAGTATAAGCATTTCATTCTATCTTGATGTCAGTCTGGGTATGGTAACAAAAACCTGGCATTTAGAGGGTGAATTTTATGAATATTTGTTGTTTATAATCACTGACATATCCCAGGCTGTAATGATCCAAAAGCAAAAATCTACTTTGCAGGTAGTAGATTGAAAATAATTCATCTGGAATCGTGGTGGCATCATGCTGTCATTTAAATGGTTCAAATCTTAAAGTCGTTAGTCTTTGATATCACTGATTAGGTCACGTGTAGGTGGAAAACATCTCAATGAAAATATAATATAATGTTAGTGAGTAATGTTTTTTAGCTTGGTTTTAAAAGCTTATTCCCTGTTGTTGGCGGTTGCAGTGAGCTTGTTTCAGGTGTTTTTCTTAAATAAATCCGACCTGTCTGCAGGGCCGATCTCAGACGGACCTCACAGTCGGTGTTACGTCCCCGCTGACCTCAGGGCGATGTAGTTCAGGTGGCGGGCTGATAAAGCAGTTAAAAGCAGCTCCTGGATGTGTCAGTGTAGATTTATCAGTCATCAGCTGTCCTCAGTCTCTCTGGGTGGATTTGGATACCCCGGCCCGTGGGGAGGTCTCCTCCTGGGAAATCAGGTGTTGTGGACCAGCTGTCTCCATGGAAACCTGTTGTTCCCATTAAAGGCTCCTGTGGCCTTGTGTTCAGGTGTGCTGGGTTACCTCTGAACCCTGCGGTGAGTTTGCAGAAATGCATGATGTGTTATTTATTTAAGAGTAATGTTAGCATGACCACATTAATGCCGTAGCACATCAGCACAGTTAGGACAGTCAGGGCCTGGCTGGGGCCACTTTTTAACATATTCTACAGAATTAAATACATATTTTATTTTATTATGTTATGTATTATATCATATTTAATTTATATTTTTTGTTTAGATCTGTCTTTTTTATTTATCTTTCCATCTACTTTTTCAAACTGCTACTGGAATCCTAATTTCCCTGAGGGAGTTTCCCAAAGGGATTAATAAATTCTGTTTAATCTAATCTAATCTAATAATTTCAAACTTTTTGCTGTCAGTAAAGTCAGTGCCTCATTAGCAGGTAGCCCTTACTGAAGTGTGATTATGAACATTAAGTAAAGCATTTAGAAACTCAATTAATGTTTAGGTTTGCAAAAACTTGGATTTTTGCTGATATCCAATATGCCCATATTTCTGAACTCACTATCACCAATGCCTGCTTTACGAAAACTGACTTTTTTCTTTCACTTTTACAGTCAGTTTTTGTTTCAGATATGAAGCAAGAAAATATTTTATCTTTATTTAAAAATACTTTTGGATATTCCGTGATGATGATATAAAGATCATGGAGCAGCTGTACATTTTGCCAATATTAAAGCCAATATACAGGACATATCTGTCTATTTCTGTGTCAACATATTGCCTGTTAATATCTGCAGAAATGGTCAAATCTGCCAATACTGATAATCAACTTTTAGCCAAATATCAGCTGATACTGATATTGATCCAATAATGTTGTGCATCCTTAGTAATCTTATTGCAGGGTGCAGATAAGACGATAGGGCTGAAAGAGTTATTGCTTTTGGATCAAAATCACACTTTCAGGCCACGCAATCGTGATCACCAAAGCTTCTATTTTTTGCAGCACTCCTGACTGACCCAGGATCTGTTGAGTCAAATGTTTGACACATTTGCAGCAGTTTGCACTTACAGAAGTGCTGGTAAGCAGGTCAACAACACAAAGCCTCTGTTTATGAGTAGAAGTTGGAGTATCCCTTAAATAATGAAAACAGATTATTGATGATCAATATCAGATGATGAATAATGTGTTCTGTGCTCTTGATCATTGATTTCCTCACTGTCGTCTGTACTGTAAACATAGTGAATATTGCACTGAAGCTGATTGAAGAAAATCGTGAATCAAATTGAAATCACAACATCTGCCAGAAAAGTCCCAATTAGATCTTTTCCTGAAATCCTTCAGCTCTATAAGCCAGCCACGAGCTTCAAAATCGGTCAGTCACTTTGACACCAGACACCAGATGAAACAGCTGATTTTCATGGCTGATGGGTCCCGAAAAGTCTTCGACTGTTGGACCGTAATCATGCTTAAATCATGTAGTCTGACCTCAGTGACCTCTCAGGACTCAACATGGACTGGTTTGGTTCCCAGAGTTTAGTCCAGCTCACTACACTGACAGTTTCTCTGCAGACACCTCTGCAGGTGTTACGGTGTAATCGGTTACCATGCTGTCTGGTTTCCTCTGCGGTCTGAAGCCCCTCTTCAGGCACATCTATAACTCAGAACTAAATATGTTCATGAGACTTTTGACCTGCTCTATCAAACAACCACTCTTTTTGTTGTTAGCTTAGCCTGCTAGCTTCTTTCCTGTAATGCAGAGCACGTCTCACAGTCATGTAATCAGTGTTGCCAGATTTTTTGACTGAAATAAGCAACCAGGTCATAAAAACAAGCCCAAAACAAGCAACCTCCAGCTACTGTTTTACCGATGTGATAGATTGTTGAGAAATCTACATAAAGTGTTTTGATTTTCATCTACATTACATTTCAATTTCACAGTGACATTTTTTTTCTTATTTGTCTCTTAATTTACTTCTTCAACATCCTTACGTTTGGAGGTGGACATCCTTTTGTTAAAACAGAAGTGAAGGGAGGGGCTGCTGTTATTTATAACTCTGTTATCACTAAACAGTCTAACCTTGATTTTTATAACCAAACAGACATAGTCAGGCTTTTATCTAAGTTTATGCTGATCCTAAACAGCTTTATTATGGTGAAAACAGTAAGAGCTACATTAGAAATTAATTTTATTCTGCCTATAAGGATTTCTTTTTGGTGGAAACTTCATTTTTGTCTCTTTTTACAGTCTAATTTACGTTTGTGTTTGGTGGGAGAAAATAGTTTGAGTAACTTCTGAATTGAGTTTATATTGGTCGTAGAGTGAGCATCAGATTATTTCTGCCTGGAAAAAGTGCAACCTGCAACTGCCAATATTTACAAAAAGAAGACCAAAGTTGCTTATAATAAGCAAACCTGGCAAGTCTGATGGCAACGCTGGCTGTGACGTTACAATGTCAGGAAAAATAAAGATAGGGCTCACTTCATGATACTGCCGAAACGATCCAAAGGAAATATGACCACTTGAAGGTTTTTGTTCAGCAGAACTGGAACAAAACAGCCGAGCTGTGGGAGTGAAGACCACTGAAGTGAAAGGCATTGATAACTAAGAATGGGAGTTGAAAATCAATTCCAGCTGAGAATGAGGACCATCAATCTTTGTGCTTAATAACGCCCTTACCAGCTCCTTCTGCTTTGTCCTGCATGCTGCATGAGTCGACTGCTCAACAATCACTCAAGCATCTGTTAGAGACATTTGACTTTTTGTCAGTAAAAACCTGGAGGTCACATAGAAAATCACAGGGTTAGAAAAGGGATTTGATAGTGGCATGGGTATCCATAAATCTTACCAGTTCCCATCCCTATTGATAATGTTGTTGTTTAACACAAAGGTAATGACAGAGCCCTCTGCTCTCAGGTTAAGGAGCTCCTGATTGTTGCTGTAAATGTTCTTGCAGACTCTGTGGCTGCAGGGTGTCAGTCACAGTGGAGTCACAGCAGAGCTTCAGTGTGTAAAGGTGGAGCAGGTCCTGGGTCCACAGGCACACCTTGTTGGACAAACAGACTGAAGATCCTGGAGGAGGTGCCGTCAGTTGACGTGTTATTTGCTCTCCAAACTCTGAGGCCGTCCGAGCTCACGAGTGCTCAACCGTCTGCTGTTGCTCCCTGTTTAAGCATTCATGGATGAGGAGTGTTTATCTGTGCTGGATATTAACCAGTCGCCATAGCAACTCCTCCATGAATCTGAAAGTGGCGGTGCTTTGTCCTTGGGTGAAAGAGTGTGAATCAGACAGATATCTGCTGGGTAGGGTTTCAGAGTATAGCAGCTCTCTGCTTCCAACTTCTCACAGACTTTACTAGTTATTAACAGCTTTTTGCTTCATGAGTTTAGTCAACTAGTGACCTAAATTGAGTTCATGTACTCCAAATTTGAGTACTAGTAGAGCTGAACTACAGTTGGCATCACAGTTTCTATTTTATGATTTCTGTAATTTCGACTCTTAAAAGTCTGGTCAGTGACATTAGCCTCCCTCTCCCTCAGCCTCTTACTCTCTCTGTCAGGATATGACAGCCTCATGGTTTCACCATGACTCAAAGGTGCTGTAGTTTGCTTTATCTCGGGGAACAGGCTCTGTGTCAACACAGTAACCAGGGAGGGATCAGACCAGGCCGAGCAGATGCCTCAACACCAGGCGAGGGTGAATGAAGCCTGAAGGACGGAGTCAGCTGGCTCAGCTTTAAGGTCCTCTTCAGCCAGGAGATTCAGACGCTGTCAGTGTAAAATGACAAAAAGTCAGGATATTCAGACACTGTTGATGAAATAAAAAAGCCCATGACCATTTCCTGTCCATTAAGCTTTCGCTCCAAAACCCAGCAGCCAATCAGCAGGCAGCTTTCTTAAGCCCCGCCCACGCTCAGAATGGGTCAGAGTTGCAAATAAAAACCAGGGAGCGCAAACAAGTGTTTTATTAAACAAATAATATGGGATAGTTTTGAAAGATTAAATTGATATTTTGTTTACAGTTGGTATATTTTGATTTTTATGGTTGTGTTTTGTTTGCTTAGTTTATAGTGTTGTTAGCTTTGTGAAAGTGTTGTTTGATCTAGTTCTGTGAGTTTTTATAAGTCTTTATAAATGGATTTTATAAAGGAGAGAAACTGCTAAAAGATGATTTATCAACTAATGAATATCATTTATTGATTTAAAAGAAGTGATTCTTCAAAAACTGACTTTAATTCTTCGCTTAGCTCACAATGAAGCATTCATAGCATTTTGTTGGCCACAAACCTATCAACAAAGTCTTCACTTGTCGAGAAATGAAAAAACTACAGTAATAATTGAATTGGTATTGTATTGTCCTGATTACAGATAATTTTTTTTTTACTTTAATTTGGTTAAAAGTAAAAAAACAAAGCAAAAAACATGCACTAACATGGAAGGTGTCTAACAGCACTGTTTAATGACAAAATAAAATTCATAAAACATGGTTATATACATTTTTATTAATATATTTCTTAGATTTTGTTCAACTATAGACTATCAGACTCATTCATTTGAGAGTTTTTGGCCTCTCTGTTATAAGGACAGGATCAGTGTGGTCCTCACTGCATTAAAATGCTTCTTCCTGATCTGTTGCTGTTTTTGTGATTCAGTTTGAAGCCTGAAAGTGTGTCTGCTGATCTCTCATGTTTATTATCCTCTGATGCAGCCCATAAACTTAATTAAACATCTTAACGGCCCGACCTGCTGTGATGTCGGCCATTGCAGCTCCATAGTCATCATTTATGATTTCTCTCAGTTCTGCCCTGTTTCCTGAGTTCAGTCATGGATTTTGTCCTTCTGTCTCTTTCTTTTCCGTCTCTCCCTGGTTGTTTTGTGTTCGTCGGTCCCTCCATCTCTGTGCAGGCTGCTAAGCTGCAGTGGAGCTTAGATGAGAAGGTAGGGAGCTCCAGAAGCACCAGGGTGAGCAGGCCATTCATGAATCTGTCTTTGTGTCTTCATGTCCCCGCTGCTCTCTGGTTTGGTTTATACTGTCCCAGCTTAAGGACAAACCACTGAGCAGCCTCTAATCGGTCCTTACTAACTGTAGAACCAGCCCAACACGTTCTGGGAGGTTTCCCTCAGTAGATTCATTCATTCACAGAAGCTAACACACTGGTTTAACATCATGTCTGTGTCCATGTGTTCAGATTAAATGTGTTGCTGTGTTTGTCCTCAGTAATTTCAGTGATTCAGTGATTCAGTGGGTTCTTGCTGATGAATCAAACTCAGGGTTATAATAAGGGGTCGGGATTTTCTGGAGGGTTATGTTTTGTGTTTTGTTTCAATAACTCATCGAGAGTTTCCTCAACAGAGCAGAGCACAAAGGTCTCAAGGAGTGATGCCATAAGGCCTGATTTACACCAGCATCAACACCAATACAGTGTTGAAACCAGTGTTCATTCTGTTGACGAATTATTTTCATCATAGTTTTCATCAACAACCTTTTTCCCCTGATGAAAGCTAGACAGTAACTCATAAAAACAAGTGCACATGGACAAAAACTCAAACTACATTAACTGACATTTTCATCAACAAATAAAAACTAGACTAAAATGTTTGACAGAGACTTAATACAATCAGACCTAATTTGGTCATGTAGAAAGTAGAGACAAGTTAGGAATATATCCAATCACAGCTACTTTGGTTGTGTGGAAAGGTTGGATGAGTTAAGAGGGACATCCAATCACAGCTGCCTTAGCTTGGTGGTGGTGGGATACGTTGTGGAGCGATCCAATCAGAGCTCCTCTCTTTATGAATTTATACATTCAGACTTTACTAGCATTCAATAAAGGGTTATTAGATGTTTGATTTTATCCAAGTGTAAAACATGACTTCAGAAATTCAAGGAAACATAAAAATGCCTTACCCTTTACACTTCATATTTTAGTCCACTACATTTACAGCAGATTTCATCGACTAAAATGTTGTTAAATTTCATCAATTAACCTAGACTAAAATTAAAACATTTAGATGACTAAATTATGACACAAACTAAAATATATTTTAGACAAAAAAACTCTAAAACTAGATTAAAAAGTGCTGTCAGTGGGACTTCATGGTAGGTTCAAGTTAAGATGAATTAACTGATCAAGAAAACATGGATTTATTTATATATACTCAGCATCCTGGACTTTACAGCATCAGCAGAGGACGGATCACTTTAAGGGGCCGTCTATATGGAGGTGAAGTCAGGTTTATCTGCACCAGTTTTTATTCAAATCGGCGTTTCCCCGACAACAGTATAAAAATGTCTCCACGTTGACGGCGCCCAAGTCCACGGCCCAATCAGCAGACTGCAGCTCTTTAGGCTCCGCCCTTTAGGTCGGTGTGTGTCGCTTGGCCAAACACGAGGTACCTCAGAATCAGAATCAGAACTTGACTTGCTTAATTGATGCAAGATCAATCAACAAATAATTAGAATAAGAATAAAAATAAGGATCAGGAGGAATAAAATAAAGTAAAAGGTGGAAGAAGGGCAAAATTGAATTGAGTATCAACACAAAATATACAGAAGATGCAAAACAGAACAAAAACACAACCAATATATGCAAAAGGTGAACAAAATGATTTGGCTTGGTTGTATGTTTTATTAATACTCCTCTTTTTGCAGTGGAAACACCTGTAATTATTAAAATGTGCTGTCCTGTCACACAGTACTATCACATTATAGTCATATTGTAAATATTAGTAATATTAAAAGTGTAAATTCCTTTGGCCTTGGCAGAGCCTGATATGTAACAACGACCCAAAATGTTCTTTAAAAAAAAATGTAATAAAACCTGAAATGTAATAATTGGTCGATACTGTAACAAAATGCTGAGCCTAAAACGTCATAACTTTATTACATTATGGGGCATAATGTAATAAGTGACCCAAAATGTAACAAGTTATTACATTTTGGGCAAAATCTTATTACTCAGCACCTTGTTACATTATCGACCAGTTATTACATTTTGGGTTTTATTACATTTTTTATGTAACATTTTGGGTCGTTGTTACATATCAGGCTCTAACAGGCCATGTTTTTGACTCACTTTACTTATTTTATTTATTTTTTCCTTTATAAGGAAGTAAATATAGCTTAAAGATTCTGCATGATGCAACCTGCTTACTTAATTTTTTATTCTTTAATCTATTTTGATGTCTTTATTTGATATTCCTACTGCTGTACTGTGTATAAGAGAAACTGAAATAACTGAATTTCCTCCTGGAGATTAATAAAGTATTTCTAAATCTCAATCTGAGTTAAGCACTGTACCAGGCAAGCCAAGCTGAACCGGAAACACAGCTCTCGTATCCTTGAAGACTTGAGCATACACGCTAATATCTATTTATTTTATTTAATGTTTATTTGTATAGGGACAGTATGAAGCAAGAGAATGTTGCCACACACTACAGCATTTATAGCCTGAGCTAATTTGCAATGCCGTCCCTAGCTGGGCCTTTAAAAACATAAACAAAAACAACAATAAACACTGTTAACAAACAGACAAAAAAACCTAACAAGCTCAACAAATACGGACAGAACAATCAAGTATATACAGCAATACAAAAATGGATTAAACAGGACACACATGGTCATTCATGACTACAAGTCTTTGTCCTCTTTAAAAACTGTTTCAGGTTGAGTTTATAATGATTCCAGTTTAAGTTCTGAAGGTAAAGCAGTCCACATGTTCAAGGAAATATAAAAAATAATCAGAGATATTCAAAGAATAGATGTTTTTAATTCATTAATCTTAAGGGGGGGCATTCAATCTCATCATGTCATATCTGAGGTGTGAAATACACCTGCTCAGCCTCTGTTGTGTTAAGAAAAGATCTTTTGGCTCCTGCAAACAGAAATATCCTCACAGAGAAACATTATTATTCATGCAGATTCCTCCGGGATGTTGTTTGAACCTCTGACAGCACAAAGCTCAGCCGTCTTACCTCTGCTCCCCTCTCCCAGCGTCAAACTCACTCTTTGTATTTGCTGCACAAAGGAAGCAGCTCCTTTCCTCGCAGAGCTCCGAGTTTCCTCATCACATTCTTACCAAACAGGGCCGAGCCCGAGGGTCCAGGAAGCATCAGGCCTAAAGCTTCAGGACGGCCGGCGTGCTCCGTCTGCAGACAGGAGCTGAGTTTATCAGTCAGTCAAACTTTATTTATAAAGCACTCTTCATACATAAAATGTAGCACAAAGTGCTGAACATTCAAGTTCACAAGCAGATAAGAGTCAGGGGGAAAATAACAATAATAATAATACTACAATAAAATACAATAAAATCATAAAAAATCCCAAACCCCACCTACCCTCCCAGCCCACATTTAACACAGACAGGCAGTCACGTGCGCACACACACACGCACACACACAGGGACACAGTCAGGACTATTCAACAACAGAGGACTGAGGAAACACAGGAGCTCAGACTAAAAGAATAAAACCATGAAAGGATAACTCAAAGGTAATAAAGTGCTAAAAGTTGATAAAATTAATAAATAAATTAAGCTGTTTAAACCCCAACACTAAAAGGAAATAAGTAAAAAGTGGTTAAACATAAAATAGTAACTCTGAAACTAAAACAGAGTAAAATACATATAGTGCAAATTAAGAGAGTAAAACAGAATTCAGGTAAAAGCCCGACTGAAAAGGTCGGTCTCTTCAGTCAGATTCCCTCTGCATGAGTCCTCCTGCTGCTCGAGGACGACGAACAGGAGGAACGTTCACTCGAGCCACTGAGGATAGAGTAAACAGTTTGGCCGAGCGTTTCCTGCGGAGGCCCTGATCACAGCTGCAGGTTGATCATTTACTCGGCCTGTTGGCTCTGTGTTTGCCGTCTGTTTGCTCCTCCGTCACAGAAAAAGTGTCCCCACTAATCCTCCTAACATGAAGTGTTCGTCTCCCTCTGGTGACTAAACTGCAGCACACACTGTTCCTAATCCTCTGTCCTCTCTAACCAAACCCTACGCCCTCTCTGCCCTTTGTTATCATCTCTGCTCTTGGACTTTGCAGGACTTACAGCAGGTGATGGTTTCAGGTCCCAACCTGAACGAGACCAGCATTGTGTCGGGGGGCTACGGAGGGACGGCCGAGGGAATCATCCCCACCAGCTCCATCAAAGGTACGTCCTGACTTTAACTCCTCTGACCTTCTGACCTCAAACAAGAAGAGGTGTTGGGTTTGACACTGTGCACGCTCTGCTCCAACATCAGACCAGGACAGCTGGACATGAGGGACGTCCCAGTATGGATCAGGAGCATCAGGATTCACACTGAGCCCCCCTGAGTGTTTCCATCGGCTGAGCTTTTCAGCAGGACTGATGAAGCTCTGGAAAGTCTGACATCGGTGATATCAACCATGGTTCAGGTCTAGACCACGACTACTCAGGTTTGGAGAACATGTGCTCAAGTCTGGTCAGCTAGTGCTCGAGTAGACTTGACCAGTACTAATGGAGCTGAGCTATGGTTGATATCCCAGATCTCAGTTTTCTGCCCTCACGTCGTCCCACAGGGTCTAACGTGGTGTCCTGCAGAGTGTGGACAGCGTCATGGAGACACTCACACTAACATCTGTGTCCTCTCCTCAGGCCCCGCCGTACGCTACAACGCAGAGTTTAACAAAAGGATCCCCGTTAAAGGATTAGGTGATCCTAGACCTGAGTGTAAAGACCAGCTTGTTTCCAAAATGAGACGTGACTGTAGAAGCTGAACGTCCACACTTAAACACCCGAGCTGGTCAGAAAGACCTGAAATGATTAAATGAATGAGTTAATGAGTGAAGTGGTCCCTCCCATCAAACAGACTGATCTCCTTTTGGAAAGATGCTTTAGTGGTGTTTCTGTCCATGGGACGTTGGTGTCCTCCTCTGAGTCTGTCCTGTTTGGCTGAATCCTGTCCCTCAGACTGACTCTCTTCAGTCTGAGGACCTCTGTGAGCACAGTCATCTTCATCATCCTAACGATCACGTTTTAGGTCTGTGGCCCAAAGAGAACCCAGGCATGCACAAGGAGAACACAGAGAGGCCCAGACTGACGGGGGATGGTGCTGTGACAGGAAAATAACAATAAATATAACAGACAGAGTCAGATTTCTGAATTTCTATTAATTATTAGATTATAAAATATGGATATTGCATTGGGTCATGAGGTATAACTAAAAAAACAAATTAATGTGTTAATAATTACTTCAACCCAAACTGATGTACTTTACCAAAAGTAAATCCACTTTTAAAATTTACGCCAGATTTATTTTTTTTTTTTAATCAAACCATAAAATTCTCTCATGTTTTTCAGGAGCATTTTTCATCCTAAATAAAAAATTAATTCTTAATAATATTTTTTTTTTTAAGTATTGAACTTTATATTTTTGTGATTTCAAAGTGCTATAGGGTAAGATAAAAATAATTAAAATGTACGCAATAAAAATAATTTATAAAAAAAAGTCAAGATGAATAGATTCTTAAAGGAGGACCTATATAAGAGGAATTAAATTCTTCATTTAAGCATCAAAATATTTATGACTCAGTGTCTTCACTGAGTCCAACAAAGTGTCAGAGGTTTTTGATTCAATTTAGCAGAAATGTAAAGTCTTTTAAAAGTCTGAAAAACCTGAAAATAAAAAAATCTCACAGCTTGTTTTCAGTCAGACTTCCTCCATCGTCTTCATCACTGACTGTCCTCTCATCTCCTCTGTCTTTGTCCTCATCCTCCTCTTCATCATGTCCTGCTTTCCCTCTCCACCCTCCATCTTTGGTTTCACTCCACCTTCATCGCCCCCCCCCGACCCTCTGAAAACAATCCCGTTAATTTAACCCCCCCCCCCCCCCAGGGGGGGTCAACCAGGATGACCTCTGACCCCTGAATGCTCCAGAAACAGTGACTGATACAGATCCAGACTTAAGAGCCGTGATGATTTAGGACTTGATTCTTATTCTCCCTGCTGGCTTCTTCCTCTCGTGCTCCTTCACTCTCCTCTGGACTGATGGTTTGATGGCAGGGGTGGGCAACTGGCGGCCCGGGGGCCACATGCAGCCCGACAGTTCATTTTAAACTCCCCAAAAATCAGCCATAAAGATAAAAAACCATCTGCCATGATGTGTTTAAGTCTGATTTCCCCCTACAACTCCACAGGCAGAATTCATCCCCATGTAAAATAACTCCACATTATTCCTTTTTAAGTGTTTTTGATGAATTAGTAGAAATAATTCTCCATAGAAGTGTCTGTAAAAGTCTTTTATGATGCATTATTAATAATATTTTAGTTTAAAAAGTGAGACGGATATTTTATCTACCACCTTGTCCAGGGTACTTCTCTAAGAGGAATTTAGTTTTCAGTGGGACTTCCTGGTAAATAAAGTTAAGATGAGCTAACTTATCAGGAAACATGGATATATTCATACACAGTGCTTAACTAAGTTATTAGACCACAGCCAAGTGATATTTTAATGCAAAAATGTAATTATTATTGTTCTCCATGAATATAAAAATTTTCTGTTTTATAAAAAACAGCTTTGATATTAAAGCTCATTATTATCTCTTGATTAAGACGTCAGGTTGTAGTCATTGACTTCATTCCTGAAGAGATAAATCAGTTTTACTGGTTGAATGTTCTGATTCATTAATTTCTGACACAGAGATCCCAGTGAGGCTCAGATTTGGGACAAAAATGTGAATTCAGTTTTAATTCTTCATTCCTGTTCAAGATGCATTCTCAGTTTTAAAGAAGTTTTTATATATGTACATATCAGTATTGGCAGATATTTAAATTTTTGACGTTTTTTAAGATAATCGTCCATATATATCCAGTATATTTTGACACTTTTTACTTGTTAATCATGTCCTGCATGGGTATGTTTAAAAGAAGGGATGTTCATTTTTCAAGAGTTAAATGTTGATTTTCTTGTTTTTATCTCTTCCCCACTCAAACAGACTCTTATGGATAAAGCAATAAGTCAGTTTTACGTAAAGTCAAGACTTTGTGCTCTTGACCAAAAATATCTGTATCAGCATCAATGTGTTTGGAAATATGTTCATCCTAATCCAATATGCTGATATTTCCAAACGCATCATTGCTGATACAGATATTTTTGGTCAAGAGCACGAAGTCCCTGCTTCTCTAAAACTTACCTGTTTCCTCCTTGGTTACAGTGTTTGTGTCAGAAGCTGATGTGAAGCAAGAAAAACAAGATTTATTCTCTAATAAATGACACTTTGGGTTCATAAAAGTGGACAAAGTGGTGGTGAATCATGGTAGATTTAATGTCCAGTGCATGTGGTAAATATATCAGAGAAGGTGTTCATATCTGCCGAGGCTGATGATCAGATTTTTAGGCAAATATCTGCTCGTACCGACATTGATCTGATAACATGCATCCTAACATAAATAAACTAGATTATTGAATTAAAACCTTTAATTGGTGTAATTGGGTAGATAGCTGGATAACTGTAGCCTTCCTGTTTGGTTTGGAGCTTAAAAATATAAAAATAATTTCTGATGAGAGTCAGAGCTTCATTATTTTGGTCATTTACATTCTGACTGCATAATTAATAATACCCTTATTGTTAGTGATTGGCTCTCTGTGTCCACATGTAGGCGGCCTTTTAGGTCAATGAAAATGTATTTTTGGAAAACTCCGGCCAAAGTGGAGATGTTTGGGGTGTTTTTGTTTCTCCGTGTGGACGGGGAAAACAGCGTTTCCTTTGTCATTCTGTACAGACTTGGACTGGACTGTTGACTTCCTGTCTCCGCCTCACCGTGACGCTGGATTAAAAACACTCCCGGAGTGTCCACAAAACTGATTAATTACAGGATTTGATCAGGATTCTCAGATATGTCTCCAAATGAAATACACAAAATAAATATTTACTCAATGCTACTGTCACCAGTTAACACAGCCACGAGTTAGACCATCACACCAGTCGGACATGGTGGTTCAGATATGAAAACATGTTAGAAGGTAATAAACGACTTCATACGGTGCTTTTAATTCTGATTCAGAGGGCAGTGCAGCAGCTCAGCATCACAGTCATTTTCTGCTCTTTTATTCATATTTTTATACTTTATTTTCTATTTTGTGGGTCATATTTTTATATTTTTAAACTTGTGTGACTTGTGTTGTTTTTTTTTTAATAATCAGATTTTATTCTGTATTCTCAGCATGCATATAATCACACATCGTTAAGTATTGGTCTGAGCCAGGGGAGAGAATGAATAAGCAAAATTCAAATAAAGTAGAAAATGAAAGGGAAGAAAACTAAAACAAGATAAAAATAAACAAATTAATAAAATAAAAAAGGGGGTGAACACCAGCCTATCAACAAGTCAAGAAATATGTGTCCTTGTACCTGTTAAGAAATATTTTTTATCAGCGGTCAGCTCAGTTTTTTGGTTACGTAAACCGGTGTTTTTGTTGATAAAAGTGTCTTCGTTTCCTTTTACTTTGGCTCTTGGTCTTTCATATGAAAACTCTAAAAATGTCTTTGTCCCACTGAGCTACGGTGTGAGGTTTCCCACTAATCCGGTTAAATAAATATACATTTTCTGGCCAAAAATGAGAGTTTATTGAGTCATTTTGGTCCTTTACATCCAAACTCTGTTCAGAGGTGGCAGCCCCAGTGGAAACTGACCTGTTATCATGTTTTTAAAATTGATTTTATGTTAAAAATCCCCCGTACGTGTGGACAACGGCAGAAACTGAGACTGAAAACAAGGATGTGGCCCTCGAGGTGACCACAGCTGCCCATCCCTGGCTCCTGGGGATGGAGATATGTGGGGAATAGCAGCAGCTCTGAGTTTAACCTGAGCTTCGGTCCATCTTCCTGTTTTAATGTTCACTGTTTGTTTTCAGGCTCCAACATGCACCACAGCAGCAGCAGCTCGTCCATGACGGCTGAAGAAAGCACCCGCGGCGTGGCCGTGGAGAAGCTGGAGACGGTGAAGAAGTGGGGCCTGAACACCTATAAGGTACAGAGGTCATGGGGATCCAGGTTCTGGTCCACGGGGACATCTTAAGGACTGATCACTAAATCAAATATCAGAGGAGGAATAAAAGTTCAAACTCCTCTTCCAAAAGAGTTGGGACAGCTGGAGAAACATTTAAACCTCATCCTTGATCATTTTCTACTCCTAAAAACAAACAAAACTCGTCTGGAATTCTGTTCAAGTCGTGGCCATTGAGGGTAAAACCCAGCCCTATTGCCAGTGTTCATTCTGTTGACGAATCATTTTCATCATAGTTTTCATCAACAACCTTTTTTCCCCTGATGAAAACTAGACAGTAACTCATAAAAACAAGAGCACATGGACAAAAACTCAAACTAAATTAACTGACATTTTCATCAACAAATAAAAACTAGACTAAAATGTCTGACAGAGACTTAATCCAATCAGACCTAATTTGGTCATGTAGAAAGTAGAGACAAGTTAGGAATATATCCAATCACAGCTACTTTGGTTGTGTGGAAAGGTTGGATGAGTTAAGAGGGACATCCAATCACAGCTGCCTTAGCTTGGTGGTGGTGGGATAAGTTGTGGAGCGATCCAATCAGAGCTCCTCTCTTTATGAATTGATATATTCATGTAGAGCAGGTTCACTGTTTGTTGTCAGTTCTGGTATTGTAACTGAGATGCTCTGCCAGGTAGCCTAAATAAAGGTGACTGCATTTCACACAAAAGGAAAATTTGTTTCTGTTCATTTATACATTCAGACTTTACTAGCATTCAATAAAGGGTTATTAGATGTTTGATTTTATCCAAGTGTAAAACATGACTTCAGAAATTCAAGGAAACATAAA
Source organism: Cetoscarus ocellatus (assembly GCA_037902135.1). Taxonomy (NCBI): domain Eukaryota; kingdom Metazoa; phylum Chordata; class Actinopteri; order Labriformes; family Labridae; genus Cetoscarus; species Cetoscarus ocellatus. Next base: position 117,652 of record JBAMNC010001872.1, read on the forward strand.
ACATGCCTTACCCTTTACACTTCATATTTTAGTCGACTAAATCTACAGCAGATTTCATCGACTAAAATGTTGTGAAATTTCATCAACTAAAACTAGACTAAAATTAAAACAGTATAGATGACTAAATTATGACTGAAACTAAAAGATATTTTAGGCAAAAGACTATAAAACTAAAATGAAAAGGGCTGTCAAAATTAACACTGCCTATTGCCTGCCAATCACAGGGCTGCATAGAGACACAGACAACCATTCACGCTCACACTCATACCTAAGGGCAATTTAAAGTCACCAATCAACTTAACGATCACGTATTTGGTCTGTGGCCCAAAGAGAACCCAGGCATGCACGAGGAGAACACGGAAAGGCCCTGGCTGACAGGAGATGGTGCTGTGACAGAAATAATAACAATAAATGTAACAGAGAGTCAAATTGCTGAAATTCTATTCATTATTAGTTTATCAAATATTGGGTCATGAGGTGTAACTACAAATAAATTAATGTGTTAATAATTTCTTCAACCCAAACTGATGTACTTTATAATAAGTAAATGCACTTTAAAATCAATGCCAGAGTTTTTTTTCTTTTTATTTAACCATTAAATTCTCTCGTGTTTTTCAGGAGCATTTTCATCCTCAATAAAAGATTAGTTCTTTCATTAATAATTCAAGTATTTAGGACTCAGGGTATTCACTGAGTCCAACGAAGTGTTAAAGCTTTATTCAGTTTAGCAGAAGGTTAAACTCTTTTAAAGGTCTGAAAAACCTGAAAATACAGTAAATCTCACCGCTGGTTTTCAATCATTTAAATTCTGTTTGGTGCATAAACTAAAGTTCAGAACCTCCTCTCAGCTCTCTGTTCACCGACTGGTCTGTTTGTTTTTGATCTGAATTGGTCCTGTACTATGATTGTATTTCAGCCTTTGGATCCTCGGGTGATTTTATCTAAAATACTTCTTTTCTTGTCTCAGTGCACTAAACAGATGATCTCGGAGCGCTTCGGCCGGGGCTCCCGGACCGTGGACCTGGAGCTGGAGGCCCAGATCGAGGTCCTGAGGGACACGAAGAGAAAATACGAGAATGTGCTGCGGCTGGCCCGAGCGCTGACCAACCACTTCTACAACATGGTGCAGACGCAGCACGCCCTGGGGGACACCTTCGCCGACCTCAGCCAGAAGTCTCCAGAGCTGAGGGTAAGTCTGGGTCTGCTGCTGACGCTTAGGCCGAGTGTGGATGGAGGTCACAGTCACCCCAAGGTCGCAGTGACCTCACAGTGACCCCGCGGTCGCTGGGCCGGGGGCTGCTGTCGGTGGGTTGATGTCTCCCAGTCTGCACACACTAACCATCAATCAATCAAACTAATAATGAGGAAACACAGGAGCTTAGACTAAAACGATATAACGAAAAAAATCATAAGAAATGAGATAAAAATACTTAGGGGAAATAAATACATACATACATACATACATACATACATACATACATAAATACATACATACATACATACATACATACATACACACATACATAAATACATAAATAAATAAGTAAATAAATAAGTAAATAAATAAATAAGGGGTGCTGGTTTTGCAGAGTGCTTAGCAGCCAGGCACGTCCCATATACATACCTCTGCCGGCCCGGGTTCAGATCCAGCCTGTGGCCAGTCTGCAGACCGTCTTCCCCTGATCTCTCACCCCCCCTCACAAGCCTATCCACTGTCACTGTCTCCTATCAATAAAGGCACAAAAAATACATTTATAAATAAATACATACATAAAATAGAATTTAAAATAATAACATGGTAAAATGAGAGAGCCAAAACAAATCGCGTAATAAAATCTGCTAAAGTGATGAAAAAAAATCAATTTACAGAAAATAAAATTCCAAAACAAACTGAGCTGAAACAGAGAAATAAAACAGATTAAGATGTTCCTCCAGAGCAACACAGACGCCCGAAACCATGGTGCTGTATAGTCTTTTATTACCGTAGAGGGACATTTTATTTCATTTCAGCATTAATTATATTTAATCATGATGGTTTTCCTCAAAAGTGTTTGTATTTCTCTCTGGATGTCGTAAACCATCTGAATCTCCTGAATCAGGAGTCCTAGTGTCGAGAACGTCCTCAAACATCTGCTTTATTTCCTTTCCTTCTTTATTTCTTTCCCTCTTTTCAGGACGAGTTCGGCTACAACGCAGAGACTCAGAAGCTGCTGTGTAAGAACGGAGAGACTCTTCTGGGGGCCATCAACTTCTTCGTGTCCAGCATCAACACGTTAGTCAACAAGACCATGGAGGACACCCTGATGACCATCAAGCTGTATGAAGGTGCAAGGTGAGGAGATCCTCCTCCAGCTGTGGACCTCGTGTTAAGACCTCCTGTGACCGTTTGCTCTGCCCCAAACCTCCAGGCTGGAGTTCGACGCCTACCGGTCCGACCTGGAGGAGCTGAGTCTGGGTCCCCGGGACGCCATGGCCATGGCCCGCATCGAGGCGGCGCAGCAGCAGTACCAGGTCCACAAGGACAAGTACGAGCGGCTCCGCTCCGACGTCACCATCAAGCTCAAGTTCCTGGAGGAGAATAAGGTGAGTGCACGGTCAGTCCATCACAAATCAAAATCTTTATTTATACAAGATTTTCATTTTACAACATAAACCCATACAGACTTCAAAGTCAATAAAATAATAATGGTGGAGAAATGTATTTATTTACATAGAAACACACATACAAGTATGAACAAACACATATGTAGTAATTAAAATTAAAATTAAAAAAATCTGTCAAAGTACACAGTGACTGAGATAATTTATAGATGATAGTAAAGAAAATGCATTCTGACTTACAACAGTTAAAGGAAAAACCTCCTGAGAGCTCAGTCAAAGTCCCAGACCAGGTAAACTTTTCACATATTTGCTAAAATCTGTTTTTTAGGTTAAACTAACTCATCAAATAAAGCAGGAAGCCGTGGTTATAACACCAAAAATAAAATCCCTGATTTTTTTTCACAAAACTCGATTTTTTACATTTTTCACTCTCAAGAAAAAACCTCAGAGTGTCACTAAAGTATGAGAATTAAGTTTTACATTTATGTTATAATTTCTTTTTAAACTAAGAAGAATTTCCCTCTGATTGGTCAGCAGCTGCGTGCTGGTATTTTTCATAAATGTTGATAATGTAGTTTGAACGTAGGCAGGTTTGTCTACATGAACACTGTTCTGAGCTGTTTTAACAGTTTATTAATATGAAACTCTCTGATCAGGATTTAACCTCATTTAAAAAAACAAATATATATAAGCTTAAACATGTGCAGAACCTGACGAGGCCGACCATCATGAAAACTCTGAATTTTCAGTATTAATATTTAACTCAGAATGAGAGTAAGAGTTAGTCAAGGAAAAAACAATTATGAGTTTTCTGCAGAAAATAATTCAAATGAATCAATGTAATTGATATATTTCCCAGCCCTAGCAGAAAACCACATGGTCTCTTAAATGCAGAGTTTGACTTCAGTTTCTTTATTTTTTTATTTTATTTTCTCACCTCACCGTCAGCTTTATACATTCTGTGACTGTTGTTTTTGCACAACTCGTCAAAAACTGAAATTAAGACCGAATCAAGTCCCTCAAGAAAAGAGCAGATAAATAATAAAAAATAAATAAATATTTCCAGCACCTAAGTGTCATTTTTGAGATTTTGAAGTTTGAAGCCACCAAACATTTACAGACGACTCCTTGATTTTTCTCTTTCGACTGATTCTTGAAAGCTTCAGTCATTTTTCATTCTGTTGTTTTTATAGTTCTTTATCTGATTTAATGGTTTTAATTTGGGGGGGTATATTTAAAAAATTATAAATAAATATTTGTAATTTGTGTGATGTGATGGATAATCTCTCTCTCTGGCTGCAGTTTACTAATGAGTATGAATAAAGTAACTGCAGTCAAGTCCCGACCCTGGTGATTAAAAATCAGTTTCCTGGTGTTAGTGAGATAAAATCACTCCCTCAGTTTTGTTGTTATGGATTTAAAAATGTGGTTTTTGTCTTTACTCTCCATTTAATTAAAGAAAGTCTTATATTTTCAGTTTAGTCACTGTAAAGTTCTAGATGAATAAATTCTTTTCAGTGCAGAAACATCAGATATTGTCAAGGCCAAAAGCTTTCAGATGAGGTGTTGGTGCTGTTTGTTAGTGCTCTGTGTGGCCACATGGTGGCGCCGTAAACCCAGTTTGTATATGAGGGGCGCTGGTGAGCAGAACAAGAAGAAGAAGAGTCGAGTTTTTGAGAGTTTTAATTATTGTAAATGAATGAAACTGTTTTAGACGGGAAAATAAAACCTGAACACCTGAAAAGGTGCAGACATTAGGGATGTACGATGTTGGATTTTCACTGATATGAAAATATTTCCAAACTCATTATCACTGATGATGATATTTTCTGTCCATGGATGTTTCTCTTGGTTAACGTGCTCCTGTGTTTATTGTTGTGAATGACTTGATGTGTCTGTGTATTAATGTTTTTAAGCCTGTCTGCAAAGCACATTTCCCTGAAGGGACAATAAAGTTAAAGTGAAAGAACAGTTACTTCCCTGAATTACTCTTAGTCAGTGTGGTCCATTTATATGAATACAAGTTAATAAGTATGAAACTTTAGGTCTGAATAGGATCTCCCTTTAGTTTAGGAGCATATTCTAAGTTATTTATACTCATACATGAATTATTTATACTCAACCAAAACCTAAAGTTTGGGGTTGAGACACGAATGAGGAGGTTATTAAGAAAAATCTTAATTATTTGCATATTAGCTGTTTGATGACAGTAAAATAAAGTGTTACCACAAAATGTAATGCCTCAGACAGGTTTGAGCTTTGTTTTCATAGCCCAAACTTTGTTCAGTATTTATGCTTTAAAAAAAGACTAATGGATGTATGTTTGGTTCTGGTTGGTAATTAGCACAAAAGAAAAGTGTTGAAAATGGAGGATGCACAGATTTGGATTTATGCAGATATTTCCAAACTTTCATTGCTGATAGATGTTTTGACACGAGTGTGAGGTGTCTCCTTCAGTATACTAGTACCTCTCAAATAATTAGAATATCATGGAAAGTTCAATAAATTGTGTCTCTCACTGCAGAAAGTGAAGTCCATATATTATAAAGATTAATTACATATAGATCGATAAAAAAGGAGATTTTAAACAGAAATGTCAGGCTCCTGAAAAGTCTTCTTTTCTGTGCACTCAGTACTGTGTTGGGCCTTTTGCATGAAACTGTTTCATGATATTTTTATTTTTTGAGATGTACTAGTAATCGACCTGTTCCTCTCACTGTGACGGCTACAAAGAGAAAAATGACATTTATTCTGTCACAGAAGACATTTTTGTTTTTAAGATGTAAACATTCAGCAGTAACAGGGTGAGTGTGCCACTTTAACTTATTTGACATTTTAATGGGTGTTAATGGGTTACAGCCAATATCTGATCAGTATGGCCAAAACAAGTTTGGATATGCCTACTGTGCATCAACCAAGATTGTGATACTGACCTAAAAATAATGTCTCGTTTTTTCCACATGGCCCACCCCTATGCTAAAGCCAGTATCACAGACATGTTCTGCTGATTCAACTCAATTTGATGTGATTTTAGTGAAATAAAACACCTGTTTGATACCACTGTGAAATATCGAAGTCCAGGAGACCCAGTAAACATGTTAACTGTTTTTAGAGGTTGGCAAACCAATTCCATTGAAGTTGGGACGCTTCATAAAACATAAATAAAATCCAATACAAAAATTTGCCCCTGCTTTTTGTCTTATATTAAATTTAATGCTCAACAAAGTCCAGATATTTAATGTCCTAGCTGATAAACTTTTCTGTTTTCGCTCAAATATTCACTCATTTTGAATCTGATGTCTGCAACACGTTCCTAAGAAGCTGGGACAGTCCCTGTTTGGGACATCCCACAGGTGATCCGGTTACCCACACTCATTAAATCAAACCAACAGTCTGGTTAAATAAAGTGGAGTGTGTTTGTCTCTCTGTCTCTCAGGTGAAGGTGATGCACAAGCAGCTCCTCCTCTTCCACAACGCCATCTCCGCCTACTTCGCCGGTAACCAGCAGCAGCTGGAGCAGACGCTGAGGCAGTTCAACGTCAAGCTGAGGCCCCCAGGGGCCGACAAGCCGTCCTGGTTAGAGGAGCAGTGAGGGGGTCTGCGGGGCCCCCTCCTGGACCACCTCCACCTGTTACCTGCTGAGGCCCCGGACTCACAGAGGGAAGGATAATGGGACAGGTGAAGGACGATGGGACAAGTGAAGACGATGGGACAGGTGGAGGACGATGGGACAGGTGAAGACGATGGGACAGGTGGAGGACGATGGGACAGGTGAAGGATAATGGGACAGGTGAAGACAATGGGACAGGTGAAGACGATGGGACAGGTGAAGACGATGGGACAGGTGGAGGATGATGGGACAGGTGGAGGACGATGGGACAGGTGGAGGACAATGGGACAGATCAGTCATTGTGCTCCTCCAGTGGTTATAGAGATTGGACGCTCTCACATCCTCAGATTGACCTGCGTCCTCACTCTCTTTGATTCTCCCTGTGTGTGCGTGGGTATCCCCGGTCTTCAGGAAACAGCAGATCAGAAAATGTGTCCAACACTAAATCAGAGAAGTAACTGCAGCAGACTGTAGAGGGAGCCAGTCCAGACTTTAATCACAGTAAATCTTAAATTAAATACTATTTCACTCTCTAAACCATCGATTACTTTGACCATAAAAACACAAATCTGTGTTTAATGTCGTTTTAGTTTCAGTTTCCTCTGTTTCAGATGAAGGAACGTTTGGGCTTCATGCTTCATATTCGACTCAGACTCGTTATCAGAGATGCTCATGTTTATAAAAACATACCTGAGAGACTCAAACACCGTTTTTACAGGAGGACGTCCATGATGATGAAGCAGGAGTGAACATAAAGACTGTATTTGACTTTTTGTCCTGATGTGATCTAAACTGTGGCTGTTTCGCCCCCTAGTGGGCACCATGGGTACTGCAGCAGGTCAAAGAGAGGTCATGTGTTTTTAAACAAATCAGCCTCCATTTGACGTCCGTCTAACGTCATACTTCACCTCTACTCTCGTTGCCATGGCTGCTTCCTCGCTCCCTGATTGGCTTTGTCCTTCTGCTCGTAAATATTGAACATGTTGAATATTTTCGATCCTCTTTGTGAACACGCCTCACACCTCAGGACGATCAGGTGAGATCACCTTTAGGACCCCCAGATCATCGGCCTGTGCTGAGTTTGGCCAGAGGCGGAGATCCGAGCCAACAGTCATCCCGATTGTCTCGTTGAGTGTTCCCTGCTTAAAGTAAATCATGAGCATGGTTGAGTTAGGGCTGGGCAATGAATAAGTTCATTTGAATTATTTTTTTCAGGAGATTTAAAAACAATTAATCCAGATTTTCTTCTTGACTCACTCCAATCATAAGGTGTTGCAATGTTTGAAAATACAAATACTGAAAATTCACAGTTTTCATGGTGATAGGCGCTGTCAGGTTTGCACAGGTGGATGTTTATCAGAATCAGAATCAGCTTTATTGTTCAGGTGTGTTTAGACATACAAAGGTTTACTTTACTCTCTAAGTACAGACTAAATACAGAGAGTTTATACATATACTAACAGAACAGAAGCAGAAATCACCAAGCAGGAATTAAACGTTTATGTTAAAATAAAATTAAATTAGAAATTATAGAAATAGAAATTGAATAGAAATAGAATATGTACAATATGTACAAGATAAAAAACAAGAAACAAAGTGCACAGGTGCATAAACGTTCAGGTTTGATATTAAATACAAATCTGAGAGTTTCATGTTCATAAACTGTTAAAACGTTCAGTGTTCATGTAGACAAACCTGCCTACACTCAAACTACAAAATCAACATTTTATAAAAAAATAACAGCATGTAACTGAACTATTTGAGGGAAAGTCTGTTGAGTTTCAGAATATATTTTTATAACATAAAAGCAAAATTTGATTCTTGTGTTTTTGTGTCACTTGGAGGTTTTTTCCTTTGGGAGGGAAAAAAATGATAAAAATCGATTTTTGTGTAAAAAAAAAAAAAAAAAAAACCTAGGGATTTTATTTTCAAGCCATATTTCCCAGCCCTAACTGAAATCCTTAAATGATCTCAAAATACTCAAAAGCCTGTTCCTCACAGTCCAACGACGAATCAGAGACAGGAGATACGGCTAACAGGAGCTATAAAATCAGATAAACAGAAGTTAAAATAGTTAAAATGACTTAAATACTGAGCTGTGCTGCTGGCTCCCTGATTTAAATGTGTGTTTGTGCCTTCAGAGGAAGTCTCTCTGGCTCTGTGAGGGTTTGTGTGAAGCTCTGGATTATTTTATGACTTCAGTTTGAAAAGGTTCAAAATCCTGAGAGGAGCTTTTCAGTCCTAAACAACCTGAGGAAACACGTAAGATATAATCACGGCAGAAAAATCAAGTAGTGGACACGTTTCAGCTGTTCAGACATTTAAGGTCTTTTTAGGAACATATTTGCCCCCTTTTAGGCCCTGACCCTCCAGTTGAGAACCGCTTCTTCAGATTCACAAGTGCTTTGGTTTACGGTGCTTTTCCACCTCGAGGGATCGGCTCAGAGCTCAGGGCTGGATCAGAGATGGAGGAGCGCCGCCCAGTGCCAAACGAACTTCAGTTAAAGGCTGATGGGGTCAGATGTTTATATCCGTCAGTTCACGTCCAACAAACTTGAATCCATTTCAAAGAGTTCATTTTCAATTATGAGTGACCATATTTACCTCCACCAAGGAGGTCATGTTTTTGCCCGCGTTTGTTTGTTTGTTTGTTTGTTTGTTTGTAAGATTACACAAACACTACTGGACGGATTTTGCTGAAATTTTCAGGAGATGTTGGTAATGGCCCACCTTAGACATGATTAGATTTGGTGGTAAAACGTGAATTTGTCTGGATGAAAAAAAATCCCAAAATATGAAAAAATTCTACGAGTCAACATCAGGTGGAATTTAAAAAATCATATCTCTGCCATTTCTTAACGGATTCACTTCCAGTTTCACAGGATAACGTGGGGTCCATGTCTCTATCATCAAGGTAAATTTCAGCTGAATTTGATCCAGACTGACGTCACAAAAAAACACTGAACTTTATAACGGGAAAATGTTGACGACATTCAATAATTCATATGAAATCAAAATATGAAGTTATGTTCCCAAAACTTGTGTTCGTACAGAAATGCAGCCTCCATGTCTGTGATGAGTTTGTTCTGGATCCTGGCTCTGTTCTGGATCCTGGCTCTGTTCTGGATCCTGGCTCTGTTCTGGATCCTGGCTCTGTTGTGGATCCTGGTTCTGTTGTGGATCCTGGTTCTGTTCTGCATCTTGGCTCTGTTCTGGATCCTGGCTCTGTTTCTGGATCCTGGCTCTGTTCTGGATCTTGGCTCTGTTCTGGATCCTGGCTCTGTTTCTGGATCCTGGCTCTGTTCTGGATCCTGGCTCTGTTCTGGATCCTGGCTCTGTTCTGGATCCTGGCTCTGTTGTGGATCTTGGCTCTGTTGTGGATCTTGGCTCTGTTGTGGATCCTGGCTCTGTTCTGGATCTTGGCTCTGTTCTGGATCCTGGCCCTGTTGTGGATCTGGTGGTCCAGGACTGTGTCTTTGACAGGGTTGTAGAAAAGCCCCTGAGCTGCTTGTTGGAGGTCTTTTTTCTAGTTTTTGTCTTTTTATTGAAATGACGGTTCACTCTGTTCTCGTCCTTCAGCCTCCTCGGAGATCTTTTATCTCTAGTCTTACTAATGTGTTAGCATATTGATTATTGATTTGGGGATGGGTCAGCCGTAATAACACCACCTGATGCTTTAGTAATCAATCATTCCTGAGTGACAGGAGGGGGGCGTGGCCTGGTGCTGTTTATAGTCTTCATTATTATCATCTCTCTCTTTGTTGTCGTCCTCTGGAAGACTGAAGCTTCCTGCATCAAAAAATATCACGCATGTATTCGCGTGTTCAACTGGTTCATATTTACTCAGACCAGTTTTAGACCTGATGTGTCCGGAGAAGGGGCGTGGCCTGTCTCCTCGCCATAACAACATGTGTTTGCACCTTCTGGCACAGCAAAGTGATATAAATCCACAGTAAACTGTTGTGAATCCTGTAGGTCTCTGTAGGTATTTACAGCACAATACTGTGATTCTACAACTCTGAACTATAATTTTCCAATATTATTTCATGGTCACTTTAAAAGTACAGCAAAGTGATATTTAAACTGTTTTAAATCCTGTAGGTCTCTGTAGGTATTTTACAGTATAACACTGTGGCCCAACAACATTTGACTAATTTAACAGTAATAAAATTTCTGAGTCACTAAAATTACAATAAATTGTTATAATTTCACCCTTTACTGTAGTAAATTTACATTACTCTGGAGTAACGTTACAGAATAACACTGTGATTCTACATTTCCTTACACTAATTTTCCAATATTATTTCATGGTCACTTTAAAAGTACAGTTAAGTGACATAAATCCACAGTAAACTGTTGTAAATCCTGTAGTTATCTGTAGGTAGAAAATGTTTTCTCTTTTTTTTCTAAAAAATACTCAACTTGATCCCAGAATTTTGTTTTTTTTTCCCTCCAGAATAATGCCATTTTCCCCAGAAATACTAAATTTATTCTTGTTTTTGTTTCTTTTTTGAGCCCCCCCATTCTGATTTTAATGTCAGAATTTTTTTCTTTCCCCAGAATAGTAAATTTATTCTCTTTTTTTATACTTTCTTCTCTCAGAGTTCTAAATATAATCTCAGAATTTTGACTTTTTCCTCTTAAATTTATAAATGTGATCCCAGTGTCAGCTGGGGTAGGCTCCAGGCCCCTAGAGGGATGAATGAAGGAATAATTACAGAGCTACATCTAAGGTATATTTAAACAGTAAAACAATTCTCTTACACTTATTTTAATTCAATATAGCATTTTCATTTTTAAAAAATCAAGAACATACATTGACATTTCAGTTTCAATTCTTCACTCTTTATTTTTTAGTTATTTTACTCTTTCATCCTGGATTTAGCTCGTGTCCTTGGTCACTGCTCACTCTTGATGCTGATTGGCTGTTGCAGCACGGCTTCAGGTGAATTTGTATCCAAACTTTGGCTTTTTCAGCTTGGCAGAGAAAGAGCAGAAAACTCTGGATGAGGCCTGTCGATGGTTTCAGTCTGTAAAGTGTGAAGCCAGAGTGACGGAGATCAGGAGTGTTTGGATTTGCATGTGGGGCAGATCATGTGTCGCTCCGCTGTAATCCTCACAGGCTGCAGAAACTCCAGTTCAAGCTGCTGATCAACAGTTAAACTCAAACTTCATTAATCCGGGATTCCTGTTTTTATTGAATTATTGGACAGCAATATCTAAATGTGGCCCCTGACCCCCAGACTGAAGGCCTCAGCTGTTTCTAAGCTCTGAGGGCGGAGCTTTGTGACTGAGAGATCTGTACAATCATGTTTTTAGGCTGTATTAACCGTGTTTAAGGTGATTCTCTGCCTTCATCCCACTCTGACCTGGGACGTCCCGCCCTGAACCCCTCCCCTCCTTCCAGGAAAAACAAAATTAAAAACCTCATTTTCAAATCCTCTTTTCTCTTCTTGTGTTGTTGTTTCAACAGGTGAGCTCACCGTCACAGTGAAAAACCAACCTGGAAACTTAAAGAAACAAGCGTGACCCTCGCAGATACAAAGTAAACTTTAGTAAATCAACAATAATCTGAAGTAATTTAACAATAATTCTGTGAGTCTACAAAACTTAACTGTGATTTTTATGTCACGGTCGCCGTAAAGTCACAGTTAACTTTAGTAAATTCACATTTCTCTGGAGTAATTCTACAACACTTTACCATAATTTTAAAATAATCTTGTTTCTGGGTCACTACAATAACAGTAAAGTGTCTTCATTTCATAGTTATTTGTTATTTGTTGTAAATTCACAGTACTCTGTAGTAAAGTGCAGTATGACACTGTGAGCCTTCAACATTTTACTGTAATTTTACAGTAATATTACATGGTCTCTGTAAAATTACAGTAAATTGTCATAATTAAGAGCAAATTGACGCTTAATTAACAGCTCTTTGTATCTGACAGTTTAATACTGTGACTCTACGACAGTTCACTGTAATTTTATAACAAAACTATTCTCAGTGTCGCTGTAATTACAGCAAAGTATTGTGAATCCACAGCACTCTGTTAACTTCACAGTTCGATACTATATCAGCCTAAAAAGTTCATAATCAGTATCGGCCCGTGTTGAAATTTACAGCAGCAGATCTATCAGCCACACATATCGGCTGGAATATCAACAAATTACATAAATGTTAAATATCGATGCACCTTCTCATCACTGCATGGGTACATTTACAAATCAAGGGTTTCATTTTTGCAGGAGTTAAATGCTGTTTTTCTTTTTTCACGTCTGGTCCTCAAAAAAATATACTGAAATAACACTGAAAGACACAAGTCCATTTTTGTTAAGGACAGAGCTTGAGCTCTTGAACAGAAATATCTGTATCTGTGATAGTGAATTAAAAAATATCTGCAAAAATCCAACATCGTGCATCCCTATGGCGAAGACTAACTTATACAAAACACCACCTGCACTTCCTGAATGATAATTCTGGGAGGCGACAGGTAACTTCCTTTACTCTTGTTGACCTTTGGCTGCTCCTAATTGGACGCTTCTGTCAGGAACACCAGAGAAGAAGAAAAGGGTGATTCTGATTGGTCCATAAGGCCGACTGTTGTCTCTCTGAGGGTGAAAATACTTTCTAATAACGTCATAACATCCCTGCACTGTAAAAACCAGCAGGTTTATCCCGTAAATGTCACAGTGTGTTATTGCTCTGAGGCGGCTGCAGTGCATGATGGGTAAATACTAGTGTTTCACTGTGGCGTGAATACTGGAAACTCAGGAATTTACTTCCTGCTGAGTTTCGGTGATAAAACAGCAGTGAGGTTAAATTACAGGTGATTGTTGTAAACGAGAGACGGATCGGACTGAAGACTCGTGGTAAAACATTTACAGACCTGCAGGTTTATGGGACAAGGACAAAATATCACAGCACGAGGTTATTAAACAGGATAATTCTGTTTCTACAGCAGTTTTACAATCACATCGTGTCTGGGTCACTAAAGTTACAGTGAATTGTTGTAAATCCACAGTGTTCTGTAGTAATTGTACACAATAATACTGTGATTCCACAACTCTTTACTGTGATTTTACAATATTCCTTTATGGTCACTTTAAAATTACAGCAAAGTGATATAAGTTCACAGTAAACTGTTTTAAATCCTGTAGTTCTCTGTAGGTATTTACAGCACAATACAGTGATTCTACAACACTTTGTAATTTTACACTAACATCATTTCTGGGTCACTAAAATGTTAATAAAGCGTCATAAATTCACAGTACTCTGTAGAAAACTGTGATCTTCAACATTTTACTGTAACGTTAGAATAATAATTACAGTAAAGTTTTATGAATCCTCAGTACTCTGGAGAAATTGGACAGTTTAACACTGTGATTATAACTCTTTACTGTAATTTTATTATAACATGATTATTAATGTGAACTTTGGAGGATGATCAGTAAAACATTAATGTGGATTTTCTCATCCAGAGTTTTTATAGACACCTCTATATCCACAATCTACATATGTACAAACACAAGCACATTTATATATATAATATTTTATATTTAATATTTTGTGAGAATCATTTTACTAAACTCTTTTTTAATCTGTAAGATGTTTGAACCCTCTCAACGATCAGTGTTCAAATATTCAGGTCACCTGACAGTGAGTATATTTACATTTGATTTTACCCTCCGTTATTATTTTTGTTGTTTGAAATTAAACTAAATGACTGAAGTGTAGAATATGAGAGCTTAAATGAACCTGTGAGAGTTTCTTCATTATTAATAATCACTCTGAGGTTAAATATCTGTAACGAACTGAGATAATTAACTTTCACTCTGAGTCTCATCAGCCTGTTTCTTATTATCTGCTGCCTTCATCACTATTATATTATATTATATTATATTATATTATATTATATTATATTATACTAAAGCATCATCCTCATCCTGCAGAGAGTCCTGGTCTGTAAACATGAAACTGTCCCTGAAACCGTCTGAGTCCTTCACAAACACATCACTCCTCCACTCTGAGCGACTCTCTGTCAAACCAGTTCGTCCTGTGGTTTCTGTCTCCATGGAGACGACTGGAGTCCAGAGGGACGCCGGCAAAGTGTGAGGACACATTTAATTTAAAGACACAAAGACACTCCTCACTGTCACAGAGGTTTATTAAGAACATCTTCAGTAATATTCGTCCAAAAATAAGTCACTTTACATGCAACAAAAGCCCAAAATCAGCATTTACAGCTACGACAGCAGGAAACGGTAATCAGAGGGAGAACTCATTCAGGTCCGGGACGCCCCGTCCTCGTCCCACTGCAGCTCAGTCTGAGGTAGCTGGACGGATTCAGTGCACAGAGAGTCCGGACGTCCCACATTAGAAGAGACAGCTCTGATAAAGACTGAAGCAGACTTCACTTCCACCTGGACTCAGTTTTTAGTGCAAAACAAAAACCTGGAGCCCCCCGAAGTCCTCCTGATCAAACCCAGGACACAGACACATCCACAGCCCACCCCACCCCCCCGCCCCCTCAGGTGTGGGGGTCACAGGTAAGTCTTGGCTGGATTCACAGCTGCGTCCTCGTCCTCGCTCCTCACCGACGCCTCGGCCTCGGCCCGTTTCAGCTGAGACTTGGTGGACGGCGCCTGGCTGAGCTCGGACTTGGTCGACTCGGGCCTCTTCATCTGGGACTTGGTCGAGGGCGCCCACGACCTCTCGGACTGCCCCCCCTCTGGCCCCTCCTCCCACGGCGGCCTGGTGTACAGCTGAGGCTTGGTATACGTCCCCTCGTAGCTCTGAGACCTTGGGAAGGCGGCGCCGACGGGCTGGGCCCTCCCCGACGGCACCCTGCTGTGGTGGGACCCGTTGGAGGAGCGGACCACCAGGTAGCGCACAGACGGGCTCTTGTCCTCGCCGTGGGCTTTCAGCGGGCAGTGCGAGCTGATGAATAACCCCCCGCCCAGCATGAGTAGGATGGACGCCCCCCACCCGATGTAGAGGCTGGCACCGATCTCCCTCCGCTGGGCGTCGATGGAGGCGCTGTAGAACTTCCTCACCACGGCGCCGGCCGCCCAGGACGTGGGGATCAAACACAGCAGCCCCGTGGCCATCAACACCGCCCCTGCCGCCACGGCCACCTTCCCCTTCACCCCACCGCCTTCTTCGTCCAGGAAGCGCGTGCACTTCCCCCCAATGAAGGCCAGGATGAGGCCGACGCCGCCGACGGCGATGGCGAGGACGGTGAGGGCCCTGGCCGCCTGCAGGTCGGCGCTGAGGGCGAGCAGAGACTCGTAGGGCTTACACTGCATCTGTCCCGTGCTCTGGACCACGCAGGTCATCCAGATCCCCTCCCAGATGGTCTGAGAGGTGACGATGGTGCTGCCCACGAAGGCCGTGACGCGCCACATGGGCAGGACGCAGCTGACGATGACCCCGGCCCAGCCCAGGAGGCACAGGGCGCTGGCTAACATCTGGATCCCCGTGGAGGCCATGGCGTGGGTCTTCTGTCTGCGTGAGCGTTCTCCTGAAGAGGTCAGTCCCTCATGACCTATGCTCTCAGCTTCTACGCTCCTACATCTTCATTCTGTCTGACAGGAAGTAGCGTTTTCCAGGAAGGCAGCGTCCGTCTGTCTCTGTGAGTGTCGAGCCTCCAAATGCTCACACCGACCTGCAGGTGTGTTGTTTACCTGCTGTCCTCCCCTCCCCCTCGGCCTCCCTCTTTGTCTCTTCACCTGAGAGACTCTCTCCTCTGTCACCTGAGCGGCTGCCTGAGAGCTTCTGGGCAGGTGCAGGTGCACCACACCTGCTCTACTGGGAGGAGGGGGGGAGGGGGGAGGCCGCTGTGGCATCACCTAACTCCTCCCCCTCGTCCTCACAGGTAGATTCTTCTGGAAACAAAGAGCTGTGCTGACGTGGACGGGGAGCGGCCTCAGGCTCTGGAGCTGAGAGAAAACAAAGACAGAAGCTGCTGCTCCAGCGAGCAGATCTCTCAAAGCAGGGCTGGGCGGTGCAGACCAAAACCAGATCCAGATACGAGACCTTGAGTGCCCCCACAGACCAGAAACATGCCTGTTAGTTTAGCCACACTGCAAGAACTCAAATCTAAAGAAGTTTCAGAATCAGAATGGCCTTAATTGTCTTTATACAAAATGTACAGTGAGATTGGAGAGCTTCTCCGTTTTCAGTGCAGTAGATAAGTAAAAAAAAAAGAAAAAAATAGTTATAAGTATAAAAAGGCTGTAAGAAGTATATGTACAAGATATATACAAGATAAAATAAAATCCTACCGGACAGCTCAATTAAAACTCTATGTACAATATGAGATAGAAGAATAAATAGCAAGACTAAAAAATATTTCTAATTTGTATATAGAAATGTATTGCACAGGATGGCTGAATATATACTGAATACTTATAGTGCAAATGGTGATTAGTACTTTCAGATGATAGTATGTCACATATGATTGTATTGCATGTATTGGGTCGTTGCATGTGAGGGTTCAGGGTGGTCAAGGCTCTGTTTTTCAGTCTGTTTGTCCTTGTTTTGATGGACCTGTAGCGCCTGCCAGAGGACAACAGGTCAAACAGCTGGGCACCAGGATGTGAGCTGTCCTTGATGATGTCCTGAGCTCTGCTGACGCACCGGGTGGAGTAGATGTACATCAGGGAGGGGATAGGGCAGCCAATAATCCTCTGTGCTGCACTGACTGTCCACCTCAGTGCATCTCCTGTACCAGGTGGAGACACCGTTCATTCATCCCATTTCAATTCTAAAAATCTCAACACCTATTGTTAGCCAACATTGCCTGACATGTCCAGTTACATATGTTATTTCAGAACTTAAAAACAAAACATTAACCCTAACTTGCTTGTTAAAATATAAGTTAAGTTAAAGTATCTGCCAATGTGGCAACACGAATTTTACTTCCACGATGTCTTGGAGGTAAGAAGTCTATTTTTAGATTCTATTCCTGATTCTGAGGAGTAAAGTTTAGTTTGTTTCAGTGGCAGATTTCTGATAATCACAAGTTATCCAGTGTTTTATTTTTGTTTTTATTCCTTGTAATAAGATATTCATCTGGACTCGTCAATGAAAACATTTCAGTGAGTATTGTGGATATTTTTGACATGAAATTAGACAAACTTACTAAGACCTGAGTTTTTGCAGTGTATGAGTGTGAGCATGGATGACTCCCTGTCTGTCTCTCTATGTAGGCCCTGTGATTGGCTGTTGACTGGTTCAGGGTGTACCCTGCCTCTCGCCCAATGTCAGCTGGATTAGGCTTCATGCCCCCTGACCCTGAAGAGGGAAAGGCCACATAGATAATGGATGGATGGTGATATTTGATACAACTGAACACGGGCACTGAAAAAACATGATCCAGAAAAAATGTGAAAGTTTTCTAAGACTAAAAAGTTTTTTTCCAGCTAAATAATCATAAAAAACACACTTCTGACGCTCTAAGCAAGCAAAGCAATTTTACCATAATATCTACAGCTACCTACAGAAAAATATCTTTACAGTAAATCATGGATCGAGAGAAAATTCCATTAAGGCCGTTAAAACTGACCAATAGCAGGCGAGATTTCTTTAAAGGGATACGCCAACATTGTTTTAGTTCTCATGTCCTCACTCCTGAGTCTGGGACAAGCAGGTAGACGCCATTGACTGTCAATCAATCAATCTATCAATCAATCTTTATTTGTATAGCGCCAGTTCATAACAAGTGTTATCTCAAGACACTTTACAATAGAGCACCGAGCTCTTCATATTATGGATACACATATATGCATAGATACATATATACATATAAAAATACACATATACATATATATACAAATATATACATCCAACACCCAACATGAATCCATATAGCCAATCATGAATCCCTCCATCATGGCGGCAAGAAAAAACCTTCTGTTAAGCAGCAGGAAGTCTTGAATGTGGACCCCAGTCTCATGAAGCATGAAGCTCCTCAACTGTGTAGTTTGTGTTCATGCGGTGCTAACCAAAACTTAGACTGGCGTTAAATAGCGTTTAGAAAGGGATAATGTAGAGTGGGCAGGTTACTACAGAGACATATAAACATCCGATGTGAATAAACTTTTATTGATATGTAACACTAAACGGGCCGTTGTGATAGTGAAATAAGACCGAGGGAAGGGACTTCTTTGTTGTTGTGAAATGAAAATAATGTCTGTGTTCTTTAGGGCCGATCAGGGCCACAGTGTTTTACAGAAATAACATTAATTATGTGACTGACCCATCAGAACACAGCATGTAATAGAGCCATATAGTGCATGGCAGTAACGTGCTGCCACTGAGCAAATGTTTGTCATAACCTGTAATTCTAAGCAATTTTCTCTGAACCATATCCTTAATGTATGCCACACAGTGGCTGTCTTAAACACCTCTTTACTTGCAATATTGTTTATTATTAGACAGCCCTGTGTATATTAGCATTATATTGTCTTAAACAAAAACAAGATATCATGATTGCTTAACTAGTACATTTCCTTTCTATAAAACTTCTACTGAACATCCTGTTTTCACTCTTCTCCTACAGAGGTGCTCCTGTGGCAAAAACATAGAGCCTGAAAATGTCTGCTGCATGGAGATAGCAAAGGTATTGTGAAAACTGAGTGCAAAATAATAATTTTGTACATTACCTTTTTGTACTATGATGTCACTTACTTACCCTTTTTAATTAACTAGGTCAGAGGAAGACTACAGGAACTCCCAGACTCACCATCCTGGACTCGGACCTCTATACTTTAATGTGTTTTTTTCAGTGCAAAATGCATTTATAGAGCAGACTATGGGCCTTTACAAATTAGAAGTACATCACTGTTTCCTCCATCTTACATTTTTACAGTTTATCTCTATAGTTCTTTACTTAATAACATATAACATATGGAACACTAAAAACACTAAATTATAGACATAACATTTAATTTTTTGGAGCTGAAATGTTTATTTCACTTTGGACTGAAATCCAAAAACAACAAAATTTCCATGACATATAAAACATAATTTTTGTGTCTCATTAGATATATTAGGTGTTTCTGGCAACTGTTAATCCACCTGAGTACCTTTTTTATCATTTATCTGATCGTATTCAGATGTTGTTTTTAAGATTTGTTGATCATATTGATCAGACAGAGGTATCATAAAGTATATCAAATATGATACAACAGGCTTTCAAATGTCTCATTAAGTGATACATAACCAAATGTCTATGCCTATATGTTTTTAGTAAATAAATCAGGAGGATAATCATCTCACAGATCTTATTTGACTGCCTCAGTTCCTCCTAACATACTAACGTGCTGTAGTGTTATGTGGCTGTAACTTTTCCTCACAGCTAAACTCCACACAGTCACACAGCTCGTGTGACAGCATCCTGGGGGCATTTCTGAGTCTTTAAACCTACAAAAATCAGATTAAATTAATCTGGTCAAAACGACACTGTGGCCACAAACGCCGGTGACGACGATCACATCTGCAGATGCACTGATTTCCAGCTGTTAAACTCCTCTTGACTAATGTAGGAATATCCATACATCTAAGTTTACGCTGCAGGCTGTCAGAGTAACTTTAACACTGAAGAAAATCTTGAGCTCTTACATCTGGTCCACTTCCCTCTGCTGTTAGCATTAGCTCGTAGCAATAAGCTAAATAAATACCACACAGCATTAAAATTCTCACATGTCCATGGTCCGAGGTTTGGTGGCAGACAGTTGGTGCTGATCCTGGATTCAGGAAAAGTCTAGTTCCCAGTCCTGAGTTGAACTGACTGAAGTTGAAGAAGCAGTCGGTCGTGAAGTGACTGACACACACATACAGGTTTTAGCCGACTGTAGCTGCTCATTCCCTTCAAAAATAAAATTAATCCACTTGGTCCTCTGGTCCTCTGAGGCTGGTAGACTATATGTGAAGATATATGTGTCTGTTTACAGCCAACAACTGAGCAGTGACAGCTCCTGAGCTCAGACATGCTGAACACAGATCTCTGACTAAGAGTGAAAACAACATGGCTGCTCTTCACAGAGGAATCTCTGCAGCAGGGTGGAGGGGTCTACTCAGGTGGACCAATCAGGTTAGGTATGCAAATCAAAACTATACTGTTACGTAAGAGTATATCCACAGACTCAACAGCTCACTGAATACCATGAGTTCACATTTATGCAGCCTGTTAAATACAGGTTTTGTTGTCTAATATCACATTTTGTGCGCTGGGAGGAAGGACAAAGACCCAAAAATGTGTTCAAAAGCCTTAAAAAGTGTTTTTTATATAATATGGGACCTTGAAAAGAGCTGTTCAAAAGACTCGACTCGTTCCTGAACATCACATCTGTACTGCAAACCACCGCAGAAGTAGGTCAACAAGCTAAGCCTCTGTTAGGAGCAGAAGAAGATAATACAGTGACAGTAGATAACATAACATAACACAGTAAAAGAAATGAGTCACAACAAGCACACAGGACCGTTTAGAGCTGCTGAAGAGTTTTTCTGATGACTGTAGGCAGAGGCAGGCTAACACTACCCACTGACTCCCAGTGTTTGAGCTAAGCTAACAAGCGATGGGCCAGCTCTGCCCATCTCTTCCTTGTTACTGCACGAACAGTCTGAAGAATGGAGTCTGTCCGTTTGTCATGGACTCAGGAGTGAGGACAGACATGAGAACAAATAAATGCCTTTAAGGTACCTCGTTTGTCCATCACTGTCAATTTGTCCTTGATTCTGAGAAACTTAACCATAGTTAGCCTGGGTCTTTGTCCTTGACCATGTTTTTTTGCCATTCTGTTTCCCTGTGCTGATGATCAGGTTTTAGACTTTCTGATCTTCTCCTCATCAGGTGACTCTGGGATTACATCAAAACCAGGTTATTACAGTGAGGCAGATTCTCCAGATGCTCTGTTTTCCTCAGTATGGAGCTCAGACTTGATCACACAGTTAGGATTTCATTGTTCATCCACATCGGTTAGGGTGTGCTGTAGGTCCACTTTCAGGTCACAGAGATCATTCAATAGGCCGTCCAGTCTATAATCTATAAGCATTTCTACAAAGCCCTCCTCACTTTGCTCTGACATTTGTTAAAATAAAAGATGTGTGGTTAACCGCCTGCTCTGCAGCCTGGCTGTTTCGATTCCAGGAACAAAAACGTTTGAAAAAAAAAAAAGTCCTCATTTACGTGTCTGTGGTCAAATCTGTGTTTTTTCTTTGCAGATGTTGCACTGAGAGTGAAACTAGTTTGAGGGTTTGGGTTTCACGTCTTTATTCATTGGAAACATAAACTCACTGGCAAAATTACTGTGGCATTGCTCTATTTTAATTTACAGCATAATTACTGTATTATCAAAATCAGCTTCCTTATTTTCATTTACAGTATCAGAACTGTATTTTATTCTACGACCTTTTTAAAGCATTTTAAATTTCAGTGGATTTGCTGTATTTTAGTTTATATTACTATATCTTCAACTTTTTACTGATTGTTTATTAGCAAGGTATAATTTTGTAAAAACATTTACTTAAAGGAACACTCCAACTTTTGTTTTGTTTTCCTGACATTAACTTTTTCACACCATCTAGTATTTATTTCACTGAATCTACATTTAAATCATTTGTTAAATCATTTTCAGTGGATTGTAACTGATTTCAGTATTACATTTAAATTCACACAGTCTACCAAAAACTTATGATCAGTTAATGAATTATTTATCCTCCTAAATCATGACTTTTCTGTTATTGCTCTTCCTGGGACATGGTTTTCAGAGGATGCTTCAGAAACAGGCCTTTATGAGCTGCCTTCATTTTAATCTACTTATTATATAAGGAGGACCTTCTGTCTTTGTCCAACAAACCTTTGAATTCGTTAACCGTAAAGACCTTATTCTTCATTCTGATGAAGCAGGAACTGAATCAGCTTTTATTAAAATTAAATCTTAGGAAAAAAATAAAAAATTGACTTATCGTCCACCTGATACTGATATAACTCATTTTAATAACAGCCTCATGAACACCTCAGAGCTTATCAATAAATAAATAACTCCCAATATTTACTTAGAGATTTCAGTATCAACCTTTTCAAGATTGACATCAATTCCTTTTCTCAGTGAGTTATACACAACTTTTCTCTATCCAACAGTTACTGAGCCTACTCGAGTAACAGACAAATGATCTACATTAATTAATAATTTATTTTACAACAACGTAACTGGTCAAAAAAATCAGGAATTTTAGTTACTAATACATCAAACCACTTTCCTTTTTTGAAAAAAATTTTTTTCCAATGCAAAAAAAAAAATCTTTGGACATTTACAGAAAATTTTAACAAAAGCAATCAATCTAAGTTTAAAGAATGGCTGTTTAAGATTTTATTAAAGTCACTTTGGTTATTAGCTCTCATAAACAAAATGAAAATAACTCTCCATGGTCAAGCAGAGTAAAAAATAAACTGTACAGAAAATATATATTGTCTCCAACACCTTTGAATTTGGCTGCTTACAAAACTTATAAAAACTAATATCTAAATCTTATCAGAGCAGCCAAGGAAAGATATTACAGTGACCAACTATGAAAATCTAAAAATAATATCAAGTCTACCTGAAAAATCTCTCTCACTCTCTCTCTCTCTATATATATATATATATGTATATATATGTGTATATATGTGTGTGTGTATATATATATATATATATATATATATATATATATATATATATATATATATATATATATATATATATATATATATATATATATATATATATATATAGGGAAAAGCCTTCTCCTTCTGTTGTATAAAATATTAATCAAACATTTAGACAAAAAAATTACCCTCTGCCCTCATCAATATGGATTTCACAAAAAGCACTTTCTTATTTAGCACTTTTAGAAGTCACAGACCAAATACATACAACTCTGGATTATAAAGAGTACACAATAGGTGTATTTTTCTTTTTGTCGAAGGCATTTGATACTGTGGATCATATAATTTTGCTTTCAAAGATGTTAAAATGTGGTTTTCATGGTAAAGTCATAAGTGGCTGGGTAATAATGTTCGTAACAGGATGCAATATTTTTTATTTAACGGCCATGAGTCAGGAAGAAATATTATTCATTATGGTATTCCTCAAGGATCAATTTTAGGACCTTTGTTATTTCTTTTTTATGTTTATGACATTTCCTCAGTATCAAATATTTCATTCCCAACGCTCTTTGCAGACGACACCAACCTCCAAGTCTCAGATAAGATTTGACATCCCTCATTAAATTCTTAAATAAAGATATTTATAATTTCTCAACATGGTTTCAAACACATAAATTGGTTAAAGAGTCAAAAAGTCCAATTTTATTCTATGTGCTGGTAACAAGAAATATGACAGTAGACACTCAATCTCTAAATAGATAACAATAAAATTATCACTCTTTATGGTGTTCATATGATCACAGCTGGAGAGAACAGGTTGGTTTTATTTGTCACTAAATCTCTGAATCCTCAGAGAAATAAGAGGACTTGTCAATAACTCTTGCTTCCTGACATTATGTCATAGTTTTATTTATCCGTATTTATCATATTGTTATACTGTTTAGGCACATTTCCCACACATCTCCAAAAATACCGAAGCCACAGAAGTAAACTATTAGAATAGCCCTTCTCCAAATCTTCAGCACCAAGTGCACCTCTTTTTAGAAAAATCCAGTTGTTAAATTTTTGTAACATTCACATTTTCCAAACATGTATTTTTGTCTTTTAAATCTGATATCTAAACTCAGATTTACCATGAACATTAACATGCTTTTTAAATATGTTTTATTGCATTGTGTTTCTATACCTGTGTGAAATAAATTAATACATAACATATGGGGACAATTCACTTTAAGAAGAAACTCTCAACAACTGTGTCAGCTTAATATCAAAGTTTAATCTCCAAAATCATTTCAGAGTGAGGACGTTCATATAACAGGGACAGGAATATTACATGTTGTTGAAGTGAAACAGAGCTCCTCTGAGGTTTTTCCAACAAGATGAAGAACTCTTTCAGCCAGGCTCAGTCCCACTTCTTCTCCTGCTTCATCCTCTCCATATCTAAACCCTTTTCCCCTCATGGATCAGCCCTGTACCTCACACTGTGGTTGGTCTCGTCCCTGGGGAAGCACAAGCTGCACAGGAGGACCCCGCCCAGAAACAGCAGCCCCGCGGTGAGCCAGCCGATGTAGATCGAGGCCCCCAGCTCAATCTTGTTGGCGTTGATCAGCTCCAGGATGTTGGACAGCTGGTTGATGTTGTTGGTGATCCAGCAGACAGAGATGAGCACCATGAGACCTGCGATGATGAAGAGGATCCCTGCAGCGATGGCCACCTTGCACTTCCTCCTCTGGTCCTCTATGAAGGGGGTGCACTTGCCCCCGACCACGCCAAGGACGATCCCGAAGACCCCGAGGATGATGGTGATGATGACCAGAGCTCTGGAGGCCTGCAGGTCTGGAGACAGAGCCAGCGGGGAGTAGGCCAAACACTGTGTCTGGCCCGTTTTCTGCTTTAAACAGATCTTCCACAATCCACCCCAGCTTACCTCACCAGTGGTTAAGGTCATGATTGTCCACCTGGGGAGGGCGCAGATGATGATGCTGCCCAGGAAGCCGATGGTGGCAAGAGCCAGACCCAGGACCTGTCTAACGGAGGACACCATGATCAGGACGAGAGTGAGAGCTGAGAGACAGAGGAACCTCAGAGAGCAATGCTGTCTCTGCTGTCACAGACCTCCCTCTTATAAGACGCACTTCCTCAGTTTTTTATTTTTTGATGTGATGTGTAACAGCTGCTGCAGAGGATGTGGTCGAGCCTGTCTGAAAAAACTAAGGTGGCAGAAACCGTCCTCGAGAAACCATCACGCTTGAAGTGGATTGTCGACTAGAATCAAAGTTACAGATCAATATTTTTGCGCTGACAACATTCACAGGAAGAAGCAAAGAGGCTTTGTGAATTTGTCCAACTTACAAAAATGAATGAGGAGGATTTTTAACTGAAGCTGGAGTTAAAACTTTGAGTTTGTTGGAGATGCTGGAATCAAACAGCCTCTGAGTTCATCAGCAACAGATCACTGCCATCACACAAACTGTTTTTTTCTTTTTTTTTGTCAACTTAATACTAAATTCAATCTCAGAATTTGAACTTCCTCCCCCGAGGTCTAAATTTAATTTCTGGTTTTGACTTTTTTTGACAAATACTAGATTTGACCTCAGAATTTGAACTTTTTTCTCCAGTATTTTAAATTTGATCCCAGAATTATGCCATTAGCCCAAAAAATCTAAATTTAATCTGAAAATTTTTTTGCCCTCCAAAAATACAGTATTCAATCTCTTGAAATTTTTCTCCAGAATTATGAACCTTTTTTCCACAAAATTGTAAATTTGATCTCAGGATTTTGACTTTTTACTAGAATTCTAAATTTAATCTCAGAATTTTTGTTTCGACCCCAAAATTTTTACTTTTAATCTCATATTTTTTGTCATTTTTATTAGCAAAAAAATTTTACATTTGATCTTTTACTCACTATTCTAAATTTACTGTCAGAATTTTTTTGCCCCCAAAATGTTAAATTTGATCCCAGAATTCTGACTTTTCGACTCTGTTAAGGTTAAAAATGTGTTGTTTTATACGACGAGGCTAACAACCTGTCCAAGGAGCAACACTGTGAGCACTGACTGCATCCTCTGGTCACAGCACTCCCTTCATACTCAAAAGACTCCACAGATTTCATTCAATGGATCAAACCTGCTCATCATGCTGAGGACTCACGTGTTTCGGTTACTGTGGACATTGAGTCACTTCATACAGATATTCCCTTTGACGGGGACTCTCAGCTGTTGGCTTGTTTTTAGAGGAGAGACAGGAGTGTGATACTGGCAGGCTCGGGGAGTAATGAATACACGTAACACGTTACGTAATTACGATACGATAAAAAGTAACAGCATACCACTACACTTACAGAAAAAAAGATGTAATCAGATTACAGATACATTTAGTAAAAACTGGGATTATTTCACAGGATTACAATTTTAATGCATTTTAAGATATTATGTATAAATCTGATTTGTGTTTTTGTGCTCAAATGAAAAATGGGATCAACAGATCACAACAGCTTTCATCTGAATTTGATGTTTTCGCCAGATGGAGGTTTATGTGATCTTCATGACATGACCACAGGTCAAATATCAGTCATTTTACAGGTATGTGCAACTTTTCTCTTGAGCGTAAAGGTTGTAATGGGTTGGGCCGGTGAAGTGGAGAGGCCAGCGGCTAGCACCGAAGACCCGGGATAGCAGGTTAGCTCAGACAGGAGATGAGACGTGATAGGGATTTCCACACGGTGCTTAATCTGCAGCTATTCACAAAGACCATATAATGCCAGGAGAAGTGAGACGTAGGCATATCCTGTACCTGCCCGTTACTGGTTAAGAGTTCATTCTCTGCCGTAGAGCATACGAGCATCTCCAATGGCGATGAGAGAGAAAGAGAACGCGCATGCATACAACTCAGATAAAGCGAGGGTGCCATCTAGCGGTATAACCATGTCTCGCAACAGTAATACTCTGGCTCTTACCAGGTACATTTTACCTGAGCTGTCATCTCTGAAGCAGCTAGTAAATAGTTGCTATACAGCTTGCCAGGGGCACTTTGGCATCATTTCTGTTGTCTGTGATGAAGACGCCACCGTGACTGAGCTCTAAATAGCTCAGTTTCCCTGTGTCCACAATGTAAATGATCTAAAGCGCAGGCCTGTGTATTTTTCACTGTTTAAATGGAAACACGTGAAGTTACCTCGTCTACTGAAGACACGATTGCTCCTGAGCTTGTTTTGGGCACAGGACCTTCTTACCAACATTTCAGAAAACCTTGGCACTACTTCCTGCAGCGCGATGGAAATCTCTGCAGGTTGGGTTTTGCCATCCTGACAAAAAGTGCTGTACGAGTGTTGAGTAATTCTCCAGTCCAGCTATGACGCTAAAGCCTATTTCTTGCTCTTGTGATGTCTCAGTGAAGTTCACATCCAGGTCACGCAACTTTCGCCAGACGAAAATGTAGAAACCAGTTAAAACTCTCATTATCCATTTTTCCTGTTTTTCATTTAAGGTCAAAAACAGAAATCAGAAAAAGAGCTGTGATAGATGTTTTCATTTTAAAGACGATTAACAAGATAAAAGGTCATTTTCTGTACCAATATATGCCATATAAAAGAAGCAGTTTTATTTTTGCTTAATAAACTGTACTATGTGATTTAAAGTTGAGCACTTTCATTGTAGGACTGTAAACTACTGCCTTAACTTGTTTCCTCAGTTTCTTTTACAAGGTTACCTTGTTCAGTTGTCTTACAGAAATACAAAAGTTAGTCATTTTAATTATATTTAGTTTCTTTTTTCTTTTTTAGCGTATTTGCTATTGGAGTGATCCAGAAGTAACTGAAAGTAATCAAGTTACATTACTTTATTATTATGGTACTTGGATTAAGTTATTGACTTCATTTTTGATCAGGCAGCTAGGTACTGTATCAGAATACTTTTTTCAAGTAAACCCCCAACCCTGAATACTAACACACAATGTTTACTGGACCTACTCAGTCAAGTTCTAACCTCCAACTTTTCCATCAGGTCTCCAGAGTGGCAGAGGGCTCTAAGATGTCTCCTAGTCTGGCCTCTCTGTTTGTGGGACTTCGTTTAAAGGAAATATCATCTATAACCCCCAGGTGAACCCCTTTATGCACTCTGTATCAGGTTGGAAAAGGTACCTGGACGACATCTTTTTAAGTGGACAGGATCACTACCTTCACTACAGGACTTTCTTAGTTTATTAACTCTAAAAACAAACACCTAAAAATATGTGCAGGGGAAAGATAAATAATTATTTAACATTCTGACACTGGCTCATAAAGAAACAATATTAAGGAAGTGGTATCAAGCTGATCCCCCAACTGTAAATGAATGGATACAGATTATTGAAGAGATTCCTCTGATGGAAAAACTGACTCATACGACACGACTGCAGCAAACCCAGATGAAGGACAGATGGACAAATGGACATGTACAGAAATCAGAACAGCAGCGCTGGAAACTGAGAGACTTGATCGTAAGAACACTGAAGAATGAAGTATCTATGTGTGGCTTATGAAGGGGAAATAACTGCCCTGTGTTGTATTGAGTGATGTTTTCATGATAAAACCAAACACCTACAGTCAGGGCTGGACTGGGAGCAAAATATGACCCCGGCATTTTTGGCCACGGTGGCCCACCACAGTTATTTACACAATATGCCAGAGGTGGGACCAAGTCACTGTTTTGCATGTCTGAATTAAGTCATAAGTCTTTGGTCTCAAGTCCTGAGTCAAGTCGAGTCTGGAGACTGGAAAGTTGAGTCAAGTCTTCAAGTAAAAGCAGGAAAGTCAAGTTCACAGTCTTCAGCTTTAACATTTAGAGTCAGATTATGTCATCGACATTTCTCACCCAATTAAATGCCATTTAAACAATAAAATATTATTTTATACTTTTTATATATTTTCACTGATATAGAAAACCAGTTTGACTGAACTCATCCACACAAAGGAAGTGAATTACTCTCAGAATATTGTTCATTCTCACTTTACAGTTTCACAGGATGGTCATCTGAATTTGTTACAAGGGCCAATTTTTGTACTCCTAACAAAGGCCATAGGGGCGTATTAAACCCCCCAAAACAAAACAGTATAACATTTTTGGTCCAATTTATATATATGTAGTCAGATACTTAATATTTATCCCAATTGTACTTATTTCTTAGCCTACAGAAGCGAAGTCAGTCCTTATCCACCATCCTGCCATCAGACAGCATTATGGGTGACAGGGACACTTGTGATGTCTTGGCTGCATCTCTCTGGTCTGTCCTGTTGTCCATCTTAAAGATACTCATTTTCCTGGATGAATGTTGGCTAATATTGGCTGACAGGTGGATTTCTGTAAATCAAATCCCAGTAGTTTCAGGGGTTGCATTTACAGCTGTAGTTACTTTCCAAACTTCAACTAATGGGGTCGGTTAGGAAGCTGTGGAGGGCCTGATGTGGCCTCAGTCATCCAGTCTGATGACAGATTTGTCAAACAAGGTAGATTCTGGGGCTGACTCAGTCCTCTTGCTGGAAATGTATAAAAGGTTTTAACATTAGTTAATTTGTAAAGTGGAAGGAAACATGGATATTTGGCTCATTTTAGATAAAACATACACTGAAGCGATGGCTCTTACAGCTCTATCCTGAGAACCAGTCACCATCTCAACAGTCATCATGACCCAAATCTTAAAAAGATCAACCGCTTTAATTTGTTCAATAAAAAAATGTTGTAGTTTGAACCTCAGGTGGAAGAAAACATATTTTTGAGCAAAGGGACAGGACAAAAAATGTTATAAATATTGAATAATAACACAAGGCCTGGGAAAACATCCTTAAATCTTACTCACTGTGTTTCCTGTCATAACATTTAGGGTGCATTCACACTAGGGGCCCTGTCCCTGTTTGCTCCTGTACTCGTCTCTGGCTCTGGTCTTTTAGGTGGTCTGGGATCCTTGGTGTAGACTGCCTGCTGCTGTGGAGTCACGAAGCCTCAATAACTACAATTACAGACATAACACATATTTGGCCATCTCACTCCAGTTCATAATCATTATAGCTGTTAATGTTGATATTAACATGATCTTTCTATCCATGGTTGATACATCTATAGCAACTATCTTTAGCTCCACATGGACATGAGATCCCCCTTAAAATGAGGTGTCACATCTCAAGAGGTCTACCATTAATACATTTATACTTAACGGAGACAAATATGGTAGGGATGCACTTGTGGTCTGGGCACCCATGAGTTCATCACTACCATAAATTCTTACTTCCAGTAAGACTTTTATTGATTATACTTCTATAAAATTATCACCACAACCACACAGACATGAGGACCCTCCTCTAATAAATTTGTTTGCAGCAGAAACAAATTTGACGACGACAGGTCTATGATTGGTCCATTGATCTGTCACTAGCTTTAGTTCTTACTTTAGTCCACTTGTCTCCACTTACCTCCCTCCCTTTGCCCACACACCCAACACAGCATGGTGTGGATTTGCTGTTCATCATGAGACTGGGGTCCACATTCAAGATTTCCTGCTGCTTAACAGAAGGTTTTTTCTTGCCGCCATGATGGAGGGATTCATGATTGGCTATATGGATTCATGTTGGGTGTTGGATGTATATATTTGTATATATATGTATATGTGTATTTTTATATGTATATATGTATCTATGCATATATGTGTATCCATAATATGAAGAGCTTTGTGCTCTATTGTAAAGTGTCTTGAGATAACACTTGTTATGAATTGGCGCTATACAAATAAAGATTGATTGATTGATTGATTGGTAATTACTCAACATGGTTTCAAACACATAAATTGGTGAAAATGTCAAAAAGTCCAATTTTATTCCACGTGCTGGTAAAAAGAAATATGAAGTAGACACTCAATCTCTAAATAGATAATGATAAAATGATCACTTTTTTGTGTTCATATGATCACAAACTCAGCTGGAGAGAACAGGTTGATTTTGTCACTAAATCTCTGAATCCTCAGAGAAATAAGGAGACTTGTCAATAACTCTTGCTTCCTAACATTACAGTATAGTTTTATCTATTGATGTTTATCATATTTTAATACTGCACGGGCACATTTCCCACATATCTCCAAAAATATTTAAGATACAGAAACAAACTATTAGATTAGCCCTTCTTCAAATCTTCAGCACCAAGTGCACCTCTTTTTTCTAAAACTCCAGTTATTACCTATTTTTAACATTCACATTTTCCAAACATGTATTTTTGTCTTTAAAATCTCACATCTAAACTCAAATTTACCAGCTTGTTTACAAAATCACAACAAGCTGAATAAAACCAAATTTTTATTATTACTCAATTAGAAAGGCTAATGACCCATATGATCTCTTATATTAAACATCTCCTCATCTATTTTAAATAAAATATCGTGGAGTTATCTTGTGAACAAATACATTCATTTGAGTGTTTCCTCTTTGTCTTTGCCCACACACAAAAATAGACTAAAGATTTTTTTAATGACCTCAATTTGAACAGGAGCAGAAACCACTTCCCTATCTAAACTCAGGTTTACCATGCACATTTACACGCTTTTTAAATATGTTTGTAAGGCACTGTGTTTCTATACCTGTGTAAAATAATTCAATACATAAATAAATGAGAAACATCAAGTTTAAGAAGAAACTCTCAACAACTGTGTCAGCTTAATATCAAAGTTTAATCACCAAAATCATTTCAGAGTGAGGACGTTCATATAACAGGGACAGGAATATTACATGTTGTTGAAGTGAAACAGAGCTCCTCTGAGGTTTTACCAACAAGATGAAGAACTCTTTCAGCCAGGCTCAGTCCCACTTCTTCTCCTGCTTCATCCTCTCCATATCTGTTCAGACTTTAGTTCACAAAGTAAAAAATTACTGGGGTTTAATGGGTCTAAAACATTTGATTTATATTAATTACAATGGGAATTGGTTGTTTCTCTAAGTTCAATTAAATATTCAGATATTTCTGTTTGTCTGTGG
Organism: Cetoscarus ocellatus; assembly: GCA_037902135.1. Lineage (NCBI taxonomy): Eukaryota > Metazoa > Chordata > Actinopteri > Labriformes > Labridae > Cetoscarus > Cetoscarus ocellatus. The sequence goes on from JBAMNC010001872.1 coordinate 149,501, forward strand.
ATGGGTGTAGCGTTAATTACGACGCAGCTGCGTCAGGAAAGTTTACTTGAGGCGGCGGGCAATCATTCCAGTCAGACCATCGTCAGGAGCACACAGCCCGTTGGTATGTAGCCAATGCTTAATTTTAACAGAAGCCTGTTTGCCTGTTTAAATCGTTCATAAGTCAATGTTGTGCCTCATTGTGTGTGTGTTAAACGCGACTACCAGTGTTGATCATGGATGACCGATCGTGTGTTGCGGGCGCTTGGCAACGCGGACGCTGTGTAGCATTATGCTATCGATGTTAGCCCTAAGGGTGTAACGCCAGCTGGTTAGAGATCAGTGTGTTGCAGTCTGTGATGGGGCTAAGCGGTGATTTGATTGATAATCCGTTGTATAGCGTTGCATTGTGCTTGTGTTATATTATATGCTTCCTCTTTCTCCACAAATACGGTGGACGGTGGAGCTCCGCTCTGCGCATGCTCCCTTTATGCTAAGCATTCTGGGTAATTAATAGGATTATGAATGATGGTACAGGCTTGCTTCTGTTTGTCATTATTTTGGTAAATTTATTGAAAGAATATATTGTAATTGGTTTTCTATTTTATTGTGTTTCAGGTTTATGACCTGTGGTTATTGAATCAAATAAAAACAAAGCAATAACAAACACGAGTTATAAAAGTGTGCTTCCTGGTAAGCCTGTTCGGAGGGCTGGGTGAAGAAAATCCAAACAGTCATAAACCACGGCTTTCCCTACAAAGAAAGGTAAGCCAAATAACCTTGGAGAAAGGATAACCCAAAGACCAAAATAATTATAATAGTCATCAGGAGGCTGTTTACCTTCCAATAGAAGCCAGCAGCCCACCTATAAAGCTGTCTGCACATCTACTAATTTTCTAGCTGAAGGATAGAGAAGCAAAAGTCAAAAGAGGACAGAGTCCACGAGTAAAGGACTACTTGAGCCCAGTTGGCAGTAAAAGCTTGTACATTCAGTTAACACTAGAAGAGAAAACAAGATGGCAACAACAGAGGAGGAGCTGGAGAGGCTCAAGCAGAAGCGTTCAGCAGCCCAGACAGCGTTCACTAAAAGAGCCAACCACCTAACCTCCAGAGTGAGCGTACTAGGGGAAAGTGAAATGAGAAGTGAGTGGAGGAACTTTAAAGTGGATCACTCCAGAGTCAGAGATACAGGGTTTGATTATGCCATGGCCCTGAGGGAAGGGGATGATGAAGCAAAAAAGAAGGCGGAGAGCATTGACGAGAAAACTGCGGAGTGCGACCGTAAATTTGATGAAGCTGAACAGATTATCCTGACGAGCTTCTGGACCAGGTTCGCTGAGGAGGAAATTACCACCCTTGCTAAAGAGGCTGAATCAGCCATTGACCAGGCTGAGGCAACGGACCACCAGCAGATGACTAGGAGGCAGAGTGAACTGATGAATAGAAACCTAGAACGAGAGGTTTATGAACTTGAAAAAGGAGTGAATGAGTGGAAAGACCTGATCCCCAGGTCCAAAGCAACGGAGTCAAGAGACCGTACTAGGAAGTTAAAGAAACGGCGTGAGAAACTGTGGGATGAGTGGGCATGGCAAGGCAGTGCTTTAGGTTGGGACCAGTCTGATGATGAAGAGGAGCTACAAAAGGACAAAATTGTGAAGCAGGTGGAGCCAGATGTTGCGGTACAGCAAAATCAGGACAGAGAACTTAATGACATTGGTGAGCAAGCTGCAGCTGTTAGTTCTCAAACTGACACTGATCTGATTCACCCTGTTGATTTCATCCCCCTTCCTGGCAGCGTCCAGCCTAGCTTGCCCAGTGTGCCCCTCAATATTGGTGGTGTACCTCCAAGTGTAGTGAGTATGCCACATGGTGCTATGAACATGCTGCAAGGTGGTTCCGGCTCGTACCCCATGGCTTACAACCTCAGGCCCCAGATCAGTCTAGAACGAGCACGTCTGCCCATGTTTTCTGGTAATATGAGAGATTACTACCGCTGGAAAGCCGAATGGGAGGACCTGCAACAACTAGGAAACCCTCATGGATTGGAAAATGTGAGGAAATTCCATCTTTTAGGCAGCTTGGATGAGAAAGTCAAGAGGGACCTTGTATTGTCCAGCTGTGGTTCTGCTAACGATGTGTTCAGGCTCCTGGATAACAAGTATGGAAACAAGGCTAAAATAGTGCTGCTGATTGCAAAAGAAGTGCAAGGACTCTCCCCTGTCAAAGGGAACCACCCTAGAAAGACAATCGAACTGATTCAGGCTGTGGAGAGAGCTCTTCGTGACCTCCAAGTCCTAGGGGAGGAAGATGCTGTAAAGAATCGAGTGGTGGTGCAATCGATTGAAAGTAAACTACCTGACTCCCTGAAAGAAAAATGGTTAACACACAGAAATGACCCTGGAAGCAGTTTTTCGCCACACAACCACTTTGATTGTCTACTGCGCTACCTGAAGAAACAAGAGGACATTCTCGAGGAGCTTGACCAGCTACAGCCTAGCCCAGCGGACGATACTGAGAGGTCAGCCAACAAGAGAAAGGAAAAGAAGGCATTCACCAAAGCTGCATCGGGAAACCCTCTTAGGGGCTCTCAGCAAAGCTCATGCATTGCGTGTGGAAACAACGAGCATGGGGGTAGACTGTTTGCCTGCAAGGTCTTCAGGAAGCTTAATCTGACAGCCAAGAAGGCTCAGCTCAGGAGAGCAGGAGCCTGTTTTAAATGCTTGTGCCTCCATGATGAAAACGGCTGTTGCACCCAAAAGTATCTCTGCTCTAAAGATGACTGTCAGAAAGAAGGGTTTTCAGACCACAATTACTTGCTCTGTCCGAAGCCACAGACCAAGAAGAACGAAAAACAGATGGGAGAGCAGAGCGACAGAAAAATGGGAAGAAGGGGACTTGGACTGACTGATCAACAAGAGGAGCTCCTTGCTAAACTTTCTCCAGAGCTGAAAGCGGAGTTCAAGGAAGCCTTTTCAAACAAGGTCTCGACGAGAGTATGCACCAGCACTGGTTGTGAGCCAAAAGAGTGCCCTGTCATAATGATGCTACTTAGTGTGACGACAAACTCAGGCCAACTAGTCGGTACACTAATCGACCTCGCTTCAGATACTAATTATATCTCCAATGAAGCTGCAGAGCGTCTCAAGCTGAATGGCGAGAACATTAGGTTGATCGTCCAAGGAGTTGGGGGGATGGAGAAGACAGTTGCTACCAAGAGGTATACCCTGAGGTTAAGAGTAAAAACTCCCAAAGGAACAGTAACGGAGCATAAACTCCTTTGTTACGGCTTGGAAAACATTGCAAAGGTGAACCAGGCAGTCACGCCATGGCAACTCCAGAAGTTCTTCCCAAACGTTGCCCTTAAAGACTTGGTCCGCCCCAAAAAGATTGACCTGTTGATTAGCCACAGGGAAGGTCGACTAGTCCCACAGCCAACCAAAGTGGTGGGAGACCTCGTCCTCTGGGATGGCCCCCTGGGAACGACAGTAGGTGGTACTCATCCTGACCTCTTTGAAGTGGTAGACCTAGTAGTACACCGTTCTGAAATTCACTTTACAAGGTCAATGAGAACAGCTTCGAGGGTATACAGGGAAATTCTTGTGGATCCAGCAGAACCTAGCGAAGCATCGGGGGATAGAGAAACAATCCTCCGAAATACCTCAGCTACCAACAAAGAAGTCTTTGAATGGTTTAAGTGGGACAGTGTTGGCGCTGCCTGTGATCCTCAATGTGGTGGTTGCAAATGCGGCAGGTGTCCACCTGGAGGAAAAGAAATGACCCTTGGAGAAGAAAAAGACTTGGAGAAGATTAAAAAATGCCTCACCTATGTGAAAGCTGACAAGCACAGCGAATCTCCTCACTGGGACGCAGCTTACCCATGGAGAGTAGATCCCTCAACGTTGCCAGACAACCGACGTGCAGTGGAATCAACCTTTCGTAACACTGAGAAACGCCTCGAGAAGGAACCGGAATGGAAGGCTGCATACAGAGAGCAAATCCATGATATGGTGTCAAGAGGAGCTGCCGTTAAACTCGCCAAAGAGGAACTCGACAGCTGGAAGGGACCGAAGTGGTACATCAGTCATTTAGTTGCTCCAAATCCTCACTCAACCACTACCCCTGTGAGGATTGTTTGGAACAGTAGCCAAGAATTCATGGGGCTAAGTTTAAATGACTTACTACACAAGGGTCCAGATGTCCTAAATCAGATCAGAGGCGTCCTTCTGAGATTCAGGAGTGGGTTGTACGCCGCCCTTGGTGATGTGAAGAAAATGTACAACTCTGTCTGGCTAGAAGACAGAGAGGTACATCTCCATCGATTTCTTTGGAGAGACAGCCCAGACGATGAAATCGAAGTCTTCGCTGTTGTCAGGGTCAACATCGGCGATAAACCTGCGGGATGTATTGCTCAGGTGGCCATGAGAGAAACAGCTAACCTGCCCCAGTTTGCAGTCATGGTCGAAGAACGCCAGGTTTTGGTAGAAGATAGTTATGTAGATGACATCTTGACATCCCACAATGACCTTAAGATGCTGGAGAAGATCACCGAAGGGGTGGAAAGGATCTTAAAGGATGGAGGCTTCTCCCTTAAACCGTGGGTCTTATCAGGTCAAAGTGGGAGGTCTGCAGCCACAGCTGATGCCAGCGTTAGTAAAACAATGGTTCGTGTGCCCAAAACTTTAGTGTTGCCCAACCAGATGAGGGACGAGGAAAGCAAAGCACTCGGAGTTGGCTATGAACCAGAGACTGACAAACTTCGCGTAATGACATCCATAAATTTCTCAAAGAAGAGAGGAAAGATGAGGACAGGACTCGACTTGCGCGAAGAGGAAGTCAGAAGTAAAACTCCAAACCCACTGACCCGTAGAATACTGCTAAGCCAGATTGCTGGATTCTACGACCCCATTGGTCTTGCCACACCCGCAAAGCAGAAAGGGGTGATGCTTGTGAGAGATTCTTACCAAGAGGCGAGTATAAACAATCCCCTTAAAGACACTTGGGATGACCCACTCTCACCAAAACTCCGGGAAGCTTCCATAAGACTCTTTGAAGAGTATGTGAGACTTGCCCAGATCAGATTTGAAAGAAGCCTCACACCAACAGAAGCCACAGGTCGGCCGCTGGGAGTCACATTTTCAGATGGGAGTGAGGCCTCCTACGGAGCTGTGCTTTATCTCCGTTGGGAAACGAAGGATGGGGTCGTTGTGAGGTTGGTTGAGTCAAAAGCAAAGCTCACCCCTCTCAACCAAAAAGGAGATGTGATTAAGGCAGAGTTATGTGGTGCTGTCTTTGCGACCCGTCTGAAAAGATACTTCGAGAAGCACTGTCGCATCGAAGTCGCACGCTGGGTTCACTTCGTGGATAGCCAAACAATCCTGGGAGCAATTCACAAGGACAGTTATGGTTTCCAAACCTTCTTTGCCAATCGCATCGGAGAGATCCAGAAGGCTGGACCAGTAGAAGACTGGAGGTGGGTTGAGGGCAACCTCAACATATCGGACATCATCACAAGGGGAGCAACTCCTGAGGAGCTTGATGACAGGTCAGAGTGGCAGCAAGGCCCAGATTTCCTCAGGTGGCCAGAAGCTGAGTGGCCTGTGAAATTAGCTAGTGAGATAGTGACCAGTGTTGCTGATGACGTTAAAAGGTTACAGAGAAAGGCGTTCTCAGCTGTAGTCACCAGGTCTCAAGCAGGAAATGCTGATGACAGTGCAGACTTGGGAGACTCTGCACTGCAACCACCAAAAAACCAGGATCCATCTCCAGCAGAAAAGAGGCCAAAGAGGACACCCTGGGGTGTGGCTCTAGTGCGCCTTGTCAAGCCTGAACGATTCAGCAGCTTGTCTAAACTATGTGGAACAGTCGCCTGGGTGCGAAGAGCTGCAGAATTCTGGCTTAATGCAAACTGCCAAGCATCAAGCTCAGCAAAGTGGAAGGTGAGAGGCCCCAAGCTGTTAGCGGAAGAGAGAAAAGCAGCATTCCAAGATTTAGCAATTGCAGCCCAAACTGGCGTGAACTTCCAAGACACAACCTTGAACCGCCTTGTGGTGATCAAAGACGACAAGAATGGACTCTTACTTTGTGGTGGTAGAGTCCAATCTTGGAATGAAGACGGAACAGCTGTACCACTGATCCCGTTCCAGTCTTGGCTCGGAACATTGCTTGCTAGGGAAGCCCATGAGGCAAATCATGAAGGTGTTGCTGCCACACTGCTGCACACCAGAAGAAAGGCCTGGGTGGTGCAAGGTCGAAGGATGGTCAAGAAGGTGATCAACGACTGCATCACTTGCAAGAAGCAAAGAGCTCAGCTGTGCCAGCAAGTGATGAGCACCCTTCCTCAGGAGCGTACCAGCAGAGCGAACCCATTTGAATACACTACACTGGATCTTTTTGGCCCCTTTGAAGTGAGGGATTCTGTCAAGAAAAGAACAAAGAAAAAGGTCTGGGGAGTCGTGTATTGCTGCATGGCTTCCAGAGCAGTCCACGCTGACCTGGTCGATGACCAATCCTCTGAGAGCTTCCTTCAGGCCTACTCCCGATTCACTGCTCTGAGGGGGCATCCCAAAAAGTTATGGTCAGATAGAGGCACAAACTTCTTGGGCGCTAGGCCCGCTCTGAGAGAGCTTCACAGGCATCTGGCTTGTTTGCAGAAGGCATCAGTTGAGGACAAGGCTGCCAGAAATGGCACAGAGTGGCAATGGGATTTTCATCCTGCAGACTCGCCACACAGGAATGGAGCGGCAGAAGCAGCTGTTAAACTCATTAAAAGAGCTCTCAACAGTCTCTGTGGAATAACTGGCAGCTATACCTGGGGGGAGTTCCAGACCCTTCTCTACTCTGCAGCCAATTTAACAAACGAGCGACCTATCGATGCAAGGGCGCAAGAGCAAGAGGACACAGTGGAGTACTTGACCCCCAACTCCCTTATCCTGGGACGCACCGGACAGAGGGGGGACATGCACGGGATCGATATGGAAACCCGCCCTTGGCGCAGGCTAAGAGCTGTCCAGGCTGGAGTCGACAAGTTCTGGGCGAAATGGAGCGAATTGGCAGGACCAACGTTGTTCATCCGACACAAATGGCACAGAACAGAAAGAAATGTCAAGATTGGAGACATAGTCTGGATTGCCGACCAGAATGCCCTGAGAGGACAGTTCCGGCTCGGCCGGGTCATCAAAACATATCCAGATGAGAAGGGGATTGTCCGGGACGTGGACATAACAACCTGCATGGGCCTCCCTGCGCCCATGGTTTCCAGAGCCCGACGAAAGGATTCTGGCATGCCCGCGACCATCGTCATTCGCAGGGATGTGCGGAGGTTGGTGATTTTGATTCCTGTAGAAGACCGACAGGAGGTAAGATAAGTCCTTGCCATGGGTACCCAGAGACTGTGACTTACTCTGTTTTCAATTTAGTTAGTGGGTAACCCTGGAAGGCAACTGAGTGCTTTAAGGGCAAACCTACACTCAGTAGGAGGAACGGTGGTGGTACCTACCTCCTTAGTTAGCCTTGTACTCGTGATAACAAAAAAAAAAAAAAAAAAAAAAAAAATCAAAAAAAAAAAAAAAAAAAAAAAAGACTATGGACAACGAAAAGACAATGAAAGGACAATTTTGTTCGAGATATCTTAGTTTCCATTGTTGCCAACAAAGGCTGGACTTTAGGTTTACAATTCCTAATAAGAGACTCAAGTGACTGTTGGGTTTATTGTGCCCTCCTTGGATCGTCGATCAGTCGGCCAAGTGGGAGGTGTTCAGACTTTAGTTCACAAAGTAAAAAATTACTGGGGTTTAATGGGTCTAAAACATTTGATTTATATTAATTACAATGGGAATTGGTTGTTTCTCTAAGTTCAATTAAATATTCAGATATTTCTGTTTGTCTGTGGATGGGTGTAGCGTTAATTACGACGCAGCTGCATCAGGAAAGTTTACTTGAGGCGGCGGGCAATCATTCCAGTCAGACCATCGTCAGGAGCACACAGCCCGTTGGTATGTAGCCAATGCTTAATTTTAACAGAAGCCTGTTTGCCTGTTTAAATCGTTCATAAGTCAATGTTGTGCCTCATTGTGTGTGTGTTAAACGCGACTACCAGTGTTGATCATGGATGACCGATCGTGTGTTGCGGGCGCTTGGCAACGCGGACGCTGTGTAGCATTATGCTATCGATGTTAGCCCTAAGGGTGTAACGCCAGCTGGTTAGAGATCAGTGTGTTGCAGTCTGTGATGGGGCTAAGCGGTGATTTGATTGATAATCCGTTGTATAGCGTTGCATTGTGCTTGTGTTATATTATATGCTTCCTCTTTCTCCACAAATACGGTGGACGGTGGAGCTCCGCTCTGCGCATGCTCCCTTTATGCTAAGCATTCTGGGTAATGTAGTCAATATAATTATTCTGAGCCAGCATTAATAGGATTATGAATGATGGTACAGGCTTGCTTCTGTTTGTCATTATTTTGGTAAATTTATTGAAAGAATATATTGTAATTGGTTTTCTATTTTATTGTGTTTCAGGTTTATGACCTGTGGTTATTGAATCAAATAAAAACAAAGCAATAACAAACACGAGTTATAAAAGTGTGCTTCCTGGTAAGCCTGTTCGGAGGGCTGGGTGAAGAAAATCCGAACAATATCTAAACCTTTTCCCCTCATGGATCAGCCCTGTACCTCACACTGTGGTTGGTCTCATCCCTGGGGGGGCAGGAGCTGCACAGGAGGCCCCCGCCCAGAAACAGCAGCCCCGCGGTGAACCAGCTGATGTATATCGAGGCCCCCGACTCAATCTTTATATCGTAACGCATCGGGATGTAGAAGTTCTGGCTGATGATGTAGGTGAAATTGCAGACGGAGATGAGCACCATGAGACCTGCGATGATGAAGAGGATCCCTGCAGCGATGGCCACCTTGCACTTCCTCCTCTGGTCCTTGATGATGGGGGTGCACTTGCCCCCGACCACGCCGAGGACGATCCCGAAGACCCCGAGGATGATGGCAATGATGACCAGAGCTCTGGCGGCCAGCACAGCTCGAGGCAGAGCCAGCGGGGAGTAGGTCTCACACTGCATCTGCATTCCCTGCACCCAACAGATCTTCCACAACCCGGCCCAGCTGACCTCAGCGGGTCTGGAGGCCATGACTTTCCACCAGGGCAGGGCACAGGTGATGATGCTGCCCAGGAAGCCGATGGTGGCCAGAACCAGACCCAGGATCTGTCTAACAGAGGACACCATGATCAGGACGAGGGCGAGTGCTGCTGAGAGACAGAGGAACCTCAGAGAGCAATGCTGTCTCTGCTGTCACAGACCTCCCTCTTATAAAACCCACTGCCTCAGTTTTTTATTTTTTTAATTGGTGAGTGACAGCTGCTGCAGAGGATGTGGTCGAGCTACAGAACCAGCCTGTCTGAAAAAACTAAGGTGACATCCTTTTCACAAGGATGGTTTCTGTCACTGTTGAAGTGGATTGTTGACTATAATCAGAGTTAGAGATCAATATTTTCGCGCTGACAACATTCACAGTAAGAAGCAGAGAGGCTTTGTGATTCTGTCCAACTAACAAAAATGAATGAGGATTTTTAACTGAAGCTGGAGTTAAAACTTTGAGTTTGTTGGAGACGCTGGAATCAAACAGCCTCTGAGTTCATCAGCAACAGAACACTGCCATCACACAAACTGTTTTTTCTTCTTTTTTTTTTCTTTTTTTGCCATCAAAACAGTAAATCTAATCTCAGATTTGGACTTCTTCCCCAGAAGTCTAAATTAAATTTCTGTCCATCCCCAAAGACTACTAAATGTATTCTCAGACTTTTTACAGTTTTCTCCCCACAGTTCAAATTTTTGATCAGAACTTTGACTTTTTTCCCCAATGAATATATACTAATAATATATATAATATATATTATATAATATATAAATACCACATCTGGTGTCAGAATTTGAACTTTTTTCCTCAGAATTCTAAATTTGATCCCAGAATTATGCAATTACCCTTAAAATTCTAAATTTAATCTTAGAATTTTTTGCCCTCCAAAAATACAACATTTAATCTCATAATTTTGACTTTTTCCCCCAGAAATCTGACCTTTTTTTCCACACAGAATTTTAAATTTAATCCCAGATTCTCAGATTTAATCTCATTTTCTTTTGACCCCAAATTCCACATTTAATCTCGGAATTTTGACATTTTTTCAGCAGAATTCTAAATTTATTGTCAGAATTTTTTTGCCCAAATATATTAAATTTGATCCAAGAATTCTGACATTTCGACTCTGTTCAATCTCTTTTTTTTTTTTTTACAATTCTTTTTCTCATTTTCTTTGCTCCTTATCATCTTCCATGTTACCAAAATAAGAAAATGTCAAGGTTTAAAAATGTGTTGATTTAAGGACATCTTTTTGTGGTTAAAGACCTAAAAGATAATGAAACTCCATGTGGCTGATCGGGACTGGTAACTCCTAATGTTTTAACTTGACTGAATTATTTTACCGTCATTGTTTTTAATTATTAATAATGTTTTCTTAAATCTGCCTCCAGAGCATATACTAAGATAAAAGGTGTCTCTTGTTCAGTTGCCCCTGTAGCCTTTTGGCCCCGTGAACCTCACCAACGATGGCCCCAGCCAACGAGACACCTGTCATCTGCCACCTGAACTTCTCAGAATCAGAACCGTTTTTTTTTTTTTTTTTTCATTGCCAAGTATGCGACACATACAAGGAATTTGACTTCGGCAGTTGTTTCCTCTCTAGTACAGTGAACGAGACAAAATAAAAATAAGGTAAATGTAAAAAATTAAAAAAAAAAAAAAAAAATAGAGGATAAGATTAAATAAATAAAATGAAGAAATATAAATGTACAAACCTCTTAACAAATAAAGTGTGTGTGTGAAAATAAAAAATAAAAAATGTGCATCAGGAATATATACAAGCAAGCATCCAGGGATGTTTACAACTGAAGAGAGGAAAGTGCAGCTGTGCAATGATAGTGCAGCTATTAACTGTTTAAAAAGTTGCAGCTCTTATTAATTATGTAGCTATGAGCTGTTTAGAATGGTAAGGGTTAGGGTAGGGTTAGCATATACTAAGATAAAAGGTGTCTCTTGTTCTCCTTTCAGACGCAAACCTACGTTTATACCATTACAGTCAAATGTTTTTCTATTTGCTGGTAACAAGAAATTTGACAGTAAATACTCAAACTCTACATCCATAATGATGAAATTATCAATCCGTTTTTTGGTGTTCATATGATCACAAACTCAGCTGGAGAGAACAGGTTGTTTTTGTTTGTCACTAAATCTCTGAATCCTCAGAGAAATAAGAGGACTTGTCAATAACTCTTGCTTCCTAACATTATTTCACAGTTTTATTTATCCATATTCATCAAATAGTAATATTGTTTGAGCACATTTCCCAGACCTCTCCAAAATACTAAAGCTACAGAAACAATTTGTAAGATAAAACATCTCCTCATCAATTTTAGATTAAATATCGTGGAGTTATCTTGTGAACAAATACATTCATTCGTTTGTTTCCTCTGTCTCTTTGCCCACATATAAAAATAGACCAAAGATTTTTTTTGATGATCTCATTATGAACAGGAGCAGAAACCACAACCCTATTAAAATATCATTTATCGTCCCTAAGCACCTTCGTTGTTCTACTCTGTTACTAAACTTATTGTCTTTGTTTCTTTGTATGAAACTGTTGTACTCTATATGTGATGTTTGATATTTATTTTTGGTGCTTAAGTATTTATCTTCCATTGTCTCTTGGTGTGGTTTACAAAACCCAAAACCAGTGAAGTTGGCACGTTGTGTAAATCGCAAATAAAAACAGAATACAATGATTTGCAAATCCCTTTCAACTTACATTCAATTGAATACACAGCAAAGACAAGATACTTAACGTTCGAACTGGTAAACTGTGTTATTTTTTGCAAATATTAGCTCATTATACAAGCAATTTATCTGCTTCATTTTACTATTTCCCCGCTGCAGCATACAATCCCATACTTTGCTTCTTTTAAAGCTTGCCCTGCATCAGTATCCAAGCTATTTATTTTGCTCATGCTTCTTTGCTCTTGCTTTACCTGCTTCATCAAGCATTTTTCTGCATTTTACTGTCATTCACCTTGCATCTTAGCTTTTTCTGTTGTGCACTTTTCCCCCTGCTTAAATAGCTATCTTAACCTCTTTTAGCTATTCCTATATTACATTGTTTCTCCTGCTTTATCCAGTTCACTGCATCATGATAATTCCTCTGCAGTCTTTAACCTTTCTCTCTTCTTCATAGGTTTCCCCTCTTTTATTCTTCATCGTTTGACAGCAATCCTCGCTTATGGCTTTGCCTAATATCTAAATCCTCTGCTTCTATGGCCTTTCAGCATCCTGCACATTTCTGTGCTTTCAGTTCTACGTTTCTTTTGCTAAGCTATTTGCAAAAGATTTCTATGCGCTTGACCCCTTTAGCTCTCACTTTATCTTCATCTCTATGGATGCTATTCTTTTGTTATTTTATTCTCTATTCTGTGCATCAAATGCAAGCTTCATTAATACTTTCCTTTAATTTCCCTGCTGATTTAGTGTCGCCTCACCAGGTCTGGTATACCTTTATTTTGGGGGGAAGTCTTCTTTCATGGGGAGCATCTTATTCGTCCTGCGGCTTCCTAAGATGATTTACTTCCTGTGGGGTCCAAAGACATTCTCTGTACTCAATAAATCTCATTGCATTCATTCTGTCTTCTCATCATTTATTAGTCTTTCCCGATTGAAATGCTTTTAAAATGTGTTTTTATGGCATTGTGTTTCTATACCTGGGTAAAATAGTTGAATACATAAATAAATGAGAACCATCAAGTTTAAGAAGAAACTCTCAACAACTGTGTCAGCTTAATATCAAAGTTTAATCACCAAAGTCATTTCAGAGACAGAGGACGTTCATATAACAGGGACAGGAATATTACATGTTGTTGAAGTAAAAAAAAACTCTGCTGAGATTTTACCATTAAGATGAACTCTTTCAGCCAGGGTCAGTCCCAGTTCTTCTCCTGCTTCGTCCTCTTCATATCTAAACCTTTTCCCCTCATGGATCAAGTCTTGTACCTCACACTGAGCTTGTTCTCGTCCCTGGGGGACAGGAGCTGCACAGGAGGCCCCCGCCCAGAACCAGCAGCACTGCGGTGAACCAGCCGATGTAGATCGAGGCCCCCAGCTCAGTCTTCAGCTTCGGGTTGTTGGGAAGCTGGTTGATGGTGTTGGTGATCCAGCTGACAGAGATGAGCACCATGAGACCTGAAATGATGAAGAGGATCCCTGCAGCGATGGCCACCTTGCACTTCCTCCTCTGGTCCTCTATGAAGGTGGTGCACTTGCCCCCGACCACACTGAGGACGATCCCGAAGACCCCGAGGATGATGGTGATGACGATGATAGCTCTGATGGCCGGCAGTTCTTGAGGCAGATTCAGGAGCGAGCCGTAGATCTCACACTGGAGCTGGTCCTTGCTCTGCATCTCACATTTTAGCCACAGTCCCTCCCAGATAACCTGAGTGTTGGTGCTGAGGAAGGCCTTGACTTTCCACATGGGGAAGGCGCAGATGATGATGCTGCCTAGAAAGCCGATGGTGGCCAGAGCCTGACCCAGGATCGGTCTAACGGAGGACACCATGATCAGGACGAGAGTGAGAGCTGAGAGACAGAGGAACCTCAGAGAGCTCTGTGCTGTCACAGACCTCCGTCCAATAAGAGACACTTCCTCAGTTTTTTTTTAACTTTCTTATCTGGTTCATCACACCTACTGCAGAGGATGTGGTCTAGAGCTACAGAAATAGCCGCTCTGAGAAACTATCACTGGTGAAGTGGATTTTTGACTATAACTAAAGCGAGGGGTCAATGTTTTGGCACTGACAACATTCACAGTAAGAAGCAGTGAGACATTGTGATGTTGTCCAACTTACAAAAATGAATGAGGAGGATTTATTACCGAAGCTGGAGTTTAAAACTTTGAGTTTGTTTGAGGCGTTGAAATTAAAGAGCCTCTGAGTTCAGCAGCTACAGAATACTGCCATCACCCAAACTGTTTTTTGCCCCCTAAATACTAAATTTAATCTCAGAATCAGGACTTTTTTCTCCAGAAGTCTGATTTAATTTCAGTGGTTTTTTCCCCCAGAATTCTAAATTTGATCCCAGCATTATGCAATTTTCCCAAAAGTTCTAAATTTATCTCAGAATTCTTTTTGCCCTCCAAAATACTGCATTTAATCTCATAATTTTGTACATTTTTTCCAGAGTTTTTTTTTTTTTTTTTATTATTTAACCTTTATTTAACCAGATAAAAGACCCATTGAGATCAAGATCTCTTTCACAAGGGTGACCTGGCCAAGAGGTCAACAGCACATGTCAGAACTGAAAAGAAACATATTAAATGGTGGTAATGTACAATAAGTTAGAATACACATATTTTGTGAGTGCAAGATTTTGCAATAAAGTGCAGTAATTATAACATAAATAACAATTCAGGAACACAGGCACTGGTCAAAGGTCTCACGCTGTTTATCCATCATCATGGACCGAAAGGCTCCAAGTGAGATGAGCTCTGAGAGCTTCAGCTCAGTCTGTAAGAGTTCACTCTGTGGGGGCAGAAAAACTGAACGCTCTCTTCTCCAGATCAGTTCTGACACGAGGAACAGAGAGATGAAGAACGTCACAGGACCGTAAGGCATAGTGGCTTTTAGTTCTCTGAAGAAGAGTACATAAATAAGAAGGAACTAAGCCGAGAAGAGCCTTGTAAATCAGCATCAGCCAGTGCGTATACCTTCACGCACTTAAGGAAGGTAAACCAGATTTGACATACAAGTCACACTGATGCGTGAGGCGGCCATCACCAGTGACAAACCTCACCGCTGTGATAAACAGTGTTCAGGGACTGGAGACATTTAAGTGAAGCACCCAAATACAGCACATCTCCATAATCAATCAAAGGAAGAAATGTTGCTGACACAAGCAGTTTCTGGGCTCTGATTGAAAAACAGGATCTATTTCTGTAGTAGAACCCGATCTTCACCCTGAGTTTGGCAACTAACCTTTTAATGTGTGCTTTGAAAGAGAGCTCACGATCCAGAAGGAAACCCAGGTATTTATAACTGGAGACCAGCTCGACTGGGTTTCCTTGTTGAGTTACAACAGTTAGGATATTCACTGGTAACTCATTTGAATTTGAGAAGACCATGAGCTCAGTCTTCTCTGTGTTTAAAACCAATTTCAAAGTTCTCAGATGAGACTGAACAACATTAAAAGCAGCTTGTAAAAACTCAAAAGCCTGAGTGAGTGAGGATGAACAGCAATAAATAATGGTATCATCTGCATAAAAATGATAAAATGCATTTGACACATTAGCACACAGACTGTTGATATATATTGAAAATAAAATGGGTCCCAGAACTGAGCCTTGGGGCACCCCTTTGGTAACATCCAGAACAGCAGAGGTGGATCCAGCCACCTGCACAAACTGTGTTCTGTTTGTTAAATAATCACTGAACCAATAAGTGGCAGCTTTAGAAATACCAATGCTATGTAAAGTTTTAGTCAAGAGTCTGTGGTCTACTGTGTCAAAGGCTTTAGACAAATCAATAAAAAGAGCAACACAGGATTTTTTACTGTCCAGAGCCTCAATAAAATCATTTAAAACTTTAAGACCAGCTGTAGCAGTGCTATGCTGTTTTCTAAAACCGGATTGGAACAATGATAAAATATTATTTGACTCTAAAAAATCCTTTAATTGATCACTGACGATCCTTTCAAACACTTTAGCTAAAATACATAATTTAGAAATTGGTCTGTAATTATTTACATTAGTGGGTTCACCTCCTTTTAACAGGGGGAGAATGAAAGCAGACTTCCAAACTTTTGGGATTTTATGACTGATAAAACTCAGGTTAAAAATATGTGCCAGAGGCTCAGCAATAAAATCAGCAGCCAATTTTAAAAAGAAAGGATGGACATTATCAGGCCCAGCAGCTTCTCCTGTGTCCAGTCTCTTCAGAGCACTCAGAACCTCAGAGGCAGTCACAGCAGTAAACTCAACAGGACAGGTGATGCCACCACTTGCAGATGTTGGGAACAAGGGTGAGTTTACACTGGGTGGGTCAGCTTTAGTCAGCTCAGGGTGTAACGACTCAAACGAGGAGCCAGCAGAGATAAAATGATCAATAAAACAATTTCAAATAGCTGTCTTATCAGACAGGGGGCCAGAATCTGTAATTAAAGAAACTGGCAGGTCACTAGTCATTTCATGACTATTTGATTTTATGACCTGCCAGAATTTTTTGGGGTCATTCAAATTTTTTGTTGATTCAGTTAGATAAAAATCAGATTTAGCTCTCTTAATGAGAGAGGTACATTTGTTCCTAAGCTGCCAAAAACTGAGCCAATCTGTCTCTGATTTGTTTTTTCGAGCCCTTGCCCAGGCGATGTCCCTCTCCCTGAGGAGGTTTCCTAGGTCAGAGGAAAACCAGGGATTTTTTCGCCCCTTTACCCTGAATTTTCTAATGGGAGCATGTTTATTAATGATGCGACTGAAATCATCATAAAAATACTCTGCGGCCAGCTCGACATCATTAAATAGGGAGATTCTGCTCCATTTGATCATGGTCAAGTCGTGCAGAAAAGCTTGTACACAAAAGTTTTTGTAATCTCTTTTCAGAAGAATATGCGGCTTTGATCTCGGAATTTTTGTATCTCTTATTGCTGCAATGGCGTAGTGATCACTGAGATCATTAACAAATATACCAATGTTTGTGTACTTGTGGGGGGCATTTGTTAAAATCAGGTCGATTAGGGACGATTTTAATGGGTTTTTAGTATTTGGAAGGGTTGGAGAATTGACAAGTTGAGTCAAATTTAATGAATTGCAGACTGATTTGAGATTGTCTGACCATGAGGTTGACCAGTCAAGATTAAGATCGCCAACCAAAAGAAGCTGACTGGAGTTTAATCCAGCCACAAACGACTCAAGAGAGGATAAAGCATCGATGGAGGCAGAGGGGGATCTATAACACCCTATGATTGTAAGTGTCTGACCATGTGCAAAATCCAACCTCAGGGCAAGGGCTTCAAATTTTTTAGCGATTGAAAGTGAGGATAGCAGAGTAACATTATATTTATTTTTAACATATATTGCCACCCCACCACCTTTCCTTGGGCGATCGCACCGAAAACATTATACCCACTGATTGCAATGTCTTTATCGGGGATGGCTTTAGTGAGCCAGGACTCTGACAGAAAAGGGATGTCTGTGTTGGTTGACTGGACCCAAATTCGAACAAGATCCAATTTGGGGACCAGGCTCCTGACATTTAAATGTAATATACCTAATCCTGACCTAGCCCTGAATTCATCAGGACTGCTGATAATATTCAAGGCTGGGCCCGGATTCGGTTCAACATTCCCTGAGAGCAGGAGTAGAAACAAGATAAAGATTTTTTTCTTTGTGTTACAAGATGCCACAGAAACAATATTATCTGGCCTCACAAGTTTAAGAAGTGTATCTTCGTTAAAAGTAAAGCAATTTTTCAGAACAGAAAAACACCATAACCAAAGCTGATTAAAGTCCTTAAAAAATGATTCATAAAAGAGTATAAATGACAGTTCAGCAGGGGGCAAGGATCCAGAGTCTGTGATTGAGTTGGGCAGACACAAAGGTGGGCGGGGCACCTGATCAGGTACACCACCACAGCTGTGGTAAGCTGATCCAGGGAGAAGCACGAGAACCAGCGACAGTACCAGTGTTACAGTCATTGTTATTGATTTGGGTCGGATGAGTTGTTTGAAAGTATCGTTATGGAGAAAGAACAAGAGGGAGAGTCACCTGTTGAGAGTCCAAGAAGAGTCCTGATGTCCTGACGTCGGTGTGGACGAGAGCCACTGCACCTCCGTCAGCGAAGCGGCTGAGAAAGACGGCTAACAGCTAACCGCTAGCAGCTAGCTCTCCAGCTAGCCCTCAGAAGCTAAACGCGCCAGCCAGCCACCGCAAGCCAAGCAGTAGCCTGCCTCCTGGAGCAGAAGGCGCAAAACCAGCCGCTAGGAGCTGACTAGCTGGTTAGTTGCCGGGCCAGCAGATGTAGCTCCCAGAATCCAGTGTTAGCTGCAAACAGGCTAGCAAGCAGCTAACAATGTTGTCATCCTGCGAAGACTGAGCAGCAGAAAATGACAGAGCACCGGAGGATCCAGGTGGGCACCGGCAGCAACAGACGGCCCCTCGGTCCTCACATCCAGAAACCAGCATATAGTGCAGCCAGGAAAACAGGTGGGTAGCGGCAGAAGATGGTATTGGCCACAGCTAGGAGCCACAGCTAGGAGCCCAGCTCCTCCCGGAGCACCTGGAGACGGGGGGCCGGGACAGGTGGAGCCGGCGAGGACTTCGGCTGGTCCGGGTTCGGACGAGAACTCCACAATCCTGCTGGGCTGGTACTGGTCACCCCAGTGAAGACAATAGGATCCAGCAACCAACGATCTCTGACAAAGTGATCACTGCAAGAACACACCCAAAACAAAACCCCAGCCGTAGCCCGACAGCCTGCGGGTGCAACCGGTGAGCTGACAGGTGAGTGCCGGTGGTGGCAAAGTTGAAAAAAAATCGATAAAAATGTTTCGTTGGGTCTCCAGGCAGGTTATTGACAAAGTAACCTTTTGAAAGGTTAAGTAAAAACTTACTGACAGATCTGTAAAAAGGCAATCAAACCAAAAATTCAGAGCTTAAACAACGCGGAGACGTGTGCGTGGCCATCTTGGATTGAGACGAGAGTTCTCTATTTGATCCCCGACTAATTGTTTTTTTTTCCCCAGAAATCAAAATTTAATCAGAACTTTGACCTTTTCTTTTTGACCCCAAAATTCTACATTTAATCTCATAATTTTGACATTTTCTCTGCAGAATTTTAAATTCGATCCAAGAATTTGGACTTTTGTTTTACCCAGAATTCTAAATTTATTGTCAGATTTTTTTTTGCCCCCAAGATATTAAATTTGACCCCAGAATTCTGACTTTTCAGCTCTTACAATTCTTTTCCCTTTTTTCTTTGGTCCCACCATCTTCCGTGTTACCAACATAAGAAAATGTTAAGGTTACAAATGTTTTGTGTTTAGGACATCTTTTTGTGGTTAAATACCTACAACACTCCATGTGGCTGCTTCAGGACTGGTGATAGGGACTGTTGTGGAAGGTTTTCCTGTTTCTGGTGAAGAATGAAATAGAGAATTCTGCCAGTCAACAACGTTTTTATTTTCTTTACAATGAAGGTCAATCAAGACAGAAGCAGTCAGGAATGAAGAAAGACCTCGAACATGAGGAGACATGAACATTTATACAGTGAGGGACATCCCCTAAGTAGGCTTCACACCTCTCTGTCTGCATCAGGAGAGGGTTTGAGAGGTCTACACATGACTATTTAACACATAAATGGGACCTGGTACCTCGGTGAGAGTCAGGGTATGGAGCAAGGAGGGAAGACAAAAGGATTTTAAAAACAAAAGGGCTTGGTATCACGGTAAACCGTCTTCTATAGCTGTTGAAAATTCCCAGATGTTTAAAGGAAGACACAGACAGAATCAATCTGCAGCCTCTTAAGAATTTATTGAGAGAGAACACCTTCAAACCAAATCATAATAGACAGACCTGTGAAACAGCTTCTCTTATGACTTTAAAGTGCTTCAGTGACGTTGGTGCTTCTCAGGCTCAAGCCCACCCATTCCAGTCCGTCTGTCCCCCCTTTTCCTGCTTCCTGATCATCGAAGCAAAGCTGTGCCACTTGTCACTGAGTCATCATGCTCAGCATTTGAGTTCGTTGGAGACCAGGCAAATTGTTCTCTTTCACTCCAAAGTCCACACACACCGTCTCCTCAGCATGGGAATGATGCAACATGTCAAAAGGAAATATAAGTTAGATGTAGCATTCTAGCCCAAACGGCTGTTTCTTTAAATTTGGTCTAACCAATCACATGACACTCCCCCCTTACCCACACTCCCACTGAGTACATACGTAATGCTCCTCAGTCCCGTCTGCTGGCGTGCTTTATTTGTTATAAAATATCGGTGTGTTTAAGGTCAGCTGAGAGTGCTGGCATAAGGTCTAGAATCATGAGATGGTGTGTAGTTGCATCATACTCCCCTGATTCATAAGCTCTGTCTCCTCCATGGTGTGTGGACGTCTGTAGGGCTCAGGCCTCGGGTTTCTTGTTGTTCAGTTTTCCCCTGTGGATCTCGGCTTCTGTTTGTCCTGCGGGCATTCACATCAGAATGTTCAGTACCTTCAGACCCTCTGTCACTGTGTTCATGTTTGCTTTTTAATCAGTACCGCCCTGGTTTTCTGGAGCTTTCGTGCAGTGGGA
Source organism: Cetoscarus ocellatus (assembly GCA_037902135.1). NCBI lineage: Eukaryota > Metazoa > Chordata > Actinopteri > Labriformes > Labridae > Cetoscarus > Cetoscarus ocellatus. The sequence continues at coordinate 169,857 of JBAMNC010001872.1, forward strand.
CGGATGTCTCCATGTCCCCTCCTTCACCTTGGCAGCTGTTGTAGTAGTTCACATGAACATGTACAGTCCTGCTCTCCAGTGTGCAATAAACCACATTTATATTTATATGTGATACCTAAAATGTTTCACTGCAAAATACCAAACATGTACATAGCCACCGTATTTATATTATAATATCACAAATCTCATCCTGTAAAATATCAACATGTACATAACCATCTGCCAAACAACAAACATGTACATCAGGACTGTAAATATGCCACTGACTTTATAGTACATACTTTTTTTACACTTTTTAAAAAAAAATTATTTCTATTTTTTCATTACTGTATTTGATCTGTAATTACCTTATCTTTCAGTACTTCTCTTGTATCCTGCAGCTGCTGTATATTTTGGAATTTCCCCCTGTGGGATTAATAAAGGATATCTTATCTTATCTTATCATAGTTCGTGCCACTCTCTTCAGAAGACCTTAACGTGCACCAGATCACCAGTCCTCTCCTCTTTCCTGTTCGTAGAGTCTCATGCATCACAGTTAGATGGTTCATATCATCTCTAAGTTCAACTGCACGATGGCATTTCAAAAATGTTTTAATAGATTGTTTTATAAGCTTGAATCAGCTTTGCAAATATGTGTATTTTGTATTTGTGTTGGTTTCATGTAATCTCAAATTGCTCTTGAACCATTTTTCTAAAAGTAAGTACAGATTGCCTTTGAAAATGTTGAGTGGCGTTACCACAACAAAAGGAGAAATATCAAATCGTATTTCCACCAACAGTCTATGCAAGTGTACTTGTACAACAGTGACTTAATTTTAATCTATCACTTGAACATACATCTTGTAACAGTTATATTGGCATGAATTTTCCTGTAAATTGTAGTATTTTTGAAAGAATACTAGTTACACCAATTGATAAACCCGGTATAAAGACTAGTTGTTTTACAGTTTACAGAAGAAACTGACTCTAAAAATAGAGCACAACAGTCACCAAAGTCGATTGAATTTACGCTTTTCATTATTTTCAATGAAGACAAAACACCACCACCCAGAATTCAGTGATTTCAGTTCGTTAATTTAAGAATTAATAAATGCATGGACTCATGCTCTGTATCAAGCCACTTTTCCATTGCTTGATAATGGCATCAGATTAGGGAAAGAGGCTCTTTTACATTGCAATATCACGAAACAATAGAAAGTGAAAAGTAATTTTACAAATCTGATTTTAAATCCTTGGTAAACATTTAATATGTTATTGGAATTTCTTGTCTTTTAAAGCCACTGTTAAATTCAACATTGTCAATATGTTTTATTGAGATTTTCACTTTTTTTTTTTTTTAACAAGTGAAAGTATTTTGTACCAGGTTTTATGGTTACAAGACATTGATATCTTTACCATTATACACTAAGAAATCTCTCAAAATTGATCATATCCAGAAATTTTAGTCCGGGTCTTCGAAAGAGGATGTATTCATGTAGTTTAAGAATTTATTTTCAAACTTTAACCCCTAAAATTAACTGAACCATGGGACCACAAAAATTGCATCCCGTCATTAACCAGAGTATGTATTTGGGTGTAAATGCTTGTGTATCTGCAGGTTCATAGATGTGACTGTATGGGCAGATGTGTGTACGCGTATGTGTATTTGTATTAGTGTGTATGTGCACTTCACGTGTCCGTTTAGTGTGTTGTAGGTCATCTTGATAATTTTGATAGAACAAGAATATTTGATTTGAACATTTGATTTTCCATTCCCTATTAAGAAATCAGATTAGAAAATGAATTACATGTTCTTATATTGATAATTTGGAAACTAAATCAAAGGCTATTGATTGATAGACATGGGCTTGGATCAAACAAATTATTTACTGGAATGTGTTTTGACTTTTTCTCACTCCTTTTCCAACCATGTAACATTTATCCATGTGTTAGTTTTCTTTTCCTTTTTCCTATCTGTAGTTTATTTTGCCTTTTGTTATATGTTAGACATAAACTCATTAGTCAATCAATCGATATTACCACTCCATTCGCTCAAAGTGTATTACCATTTCATTGCTATTTGGCAATTTAACAGTTATCCCTTTATGGGTTTTTTGCACTGAATTGTACTAAAATCCCAACTTTATTTTCAGGTTTCAACATTGTTCTTACAACCTTATGTCAAACCTGTCAAATATTTTCAATAAATCTCTAATTTACCCTCAGAATTGTACAGCTTTCAATATGAAAGTATTTCAGCTTTTCTACAAAGGACTTTACTATGATACAGAAGTGCACCTAATTTCAAACAATTTCTTGTAACTTCAGTTTTATTCTCGCAGATTTAGGACTTCATTCCTATAAGAACATGCTAATTAGCCGATTTGTATACCTCCATTCTGATAAGGGTAATAACTAATTGTACTGTTGCACCTCTCAATGTCTTAAATCGCTCCTCTTATTTTATAAAATATGTGGTCACTCTTGCTTTATTTATTTATTAATTTGTCCTAATTTCTATCTCCCCCCTTGCACAGGTTAATTAATTGTAATATTAATTAAACTGTGCACCTCTGAAATGTCGGAACATGTTTTTTTGTGTGTCTTTTTCCATGTCTCTGAGAATTTCTAACTCTCTTCCAAAAGTTCTGGATTTTTCCAGCTACTCATAACTACTGATGTTATATTCTTTAGCATTTTAGTTCTGTTCTAACTAAATGTTACAACAATGATGAGATAAAAGTTATTGACCCCACGATTTAAGATATCAACAGGTGTGTATTTTGATTGAATGATTAACTCAGATGTCTGAATCATCGAAATGTGTAAGATGCACCATAGGGCCATCAACCTGAAAGCTTAGAATATCAAGACTATGTGTTTATTGGGATTGAAATTATGAATCCACATGTGCGAACTTATCAACTGGGGTCAAACACAACTGAAAATTAACAATCCAGATACTTGGGACATCAAAATGTGTTCAATGAAATTATAAATGATTACACTACCTGTGTAAAAAATCAAAATATGTTGAATGCAACTGAAAAATAACAATCTGTGTTCAGATATCAAAAATACATGAACTGTGGCTGAAAATCATGAATCAATGTTTGTAGAAAATCAACACATGTTAAATCCAGCTGAATAGATGGCAACTGAGACCTTTGGATATTAAAAATGTATTATATGTGGTAAAAAATCATCACCCAACATATGTTAAAATATCAACTGTGTCAAATGCATCTGAAAGGTATCAACCTACTCCATCCATATGTTTAAAATAACCAAAATGTGTACTTTAGTTTCTCATATACAGGAGCTTTAATTTTCCTGTCCTTAAAAAAAGATATACCCTGTGTCTGTGAATACTGGACTCCTCCTCTGCTCTGGCTTGGCTTTCTCAACTTACTCATTTTATACCTAACTTCTTAAGAGTGAACGTCCATCTTGTCAACCTAAAAAGTTTTCAACTGTGTCATAACTCACTTTTGTCCTACTTTATTATTAATATCGTCAACATTTTGGGACAATGCACAGAATAACATGATCACATCCTTGGGAATTAATGTTAATGTTTTACTTGAACTTCCGACTTTCAGATTACGTCTTAGTATTGAAATCATAATATTAAAAAAAATGAAGAAGTAGCATGAAATGATGATACACCATCTCGAGGAAATATTTTAGACGTTAGAGAAGTTAAGGCATTTTAGACTATTCAGAATATTTTGATAATTAAATTGACCTTTACATAGTGTAACTATGTTGAGATATACTTTTAATTTTTATGCAACCTTTAAGTTAAGCTCCAACTTTCATTTTCCAAAGTTCGTTCTGATTTTTTACCCTTTTACCAACAAAATTTCACCACTGATCACAGGATTTTGGGTCTTTTCAGCTCTGGTCTTGAATTTCAGACCTTTCCTCATCCTTATTTTAATTTTTCACTGATTCCATGTCATAATTTTCCTTTCTTTCTATTCTACAAAGCTCACACTTTCCTCAAAGTTATATTTAAACTGTCCTTTTCAAACGTATCATCCTTTTGCACAAAATAATTGTCCTATTTTAACTCAATTTTAAACTTGACCACATTCACAACTATGTATTTGAGATTGTCTTCCTAGCTTTATCCCCAGAATTTTACTTAGTTAACATTTTGGTTTATGCTTAAATGCTTTACAAGGTTACGGCAATTCCAATCAAACACCCACACACGAGGTTAGTTGTACAAATTTATAACAATTCTAATTCAACATATAAAAACAAGATTTGTTGCAGCTGTAAGCATCCAGAGAAAGACACACATCCACTCACTGTCACTCAGCCAGAGAGAAGAAAAAGGCAGACAGCAAGCTCTCACAGAAGGCTCAAATACACATCCACTCACTTGGTCACACCAGAGCACACATACACACACACACACACACACACACACACACACACACACACACACACAGGTCAAAAGTCAAGTCAGTGTAATAATCTCTAAAGTCAGTCATATTGGGTGACCCCCACTATGGGACGTATTTTAAAATCTCGTTTTCACTTTTAAGTGTTTTGTTTTAGCTGGAGATTTCCTTTTCTGTTGGTCAGTGCTTGTGTACTTCAACACGTTGATCAGGCGTGTTGTATGTGGTGACGATTTTAGAAGACAGTTGTGGATCCAACAACCCCTTCCCCTTACATCTCCAGTGCCCAATCATGGCAAATCACTCTTGTCATGTATGTATTAAAAGTCAATAGACTAACTTCTAATAAACAGAAAACATAACAGATAGGATTAAAGCTAGCCATTTATATATAGGTTGTTATATACCATAAGGGTGCCCGTCTAGGGCTGAAGGGTTTTTATTACGAGGAATCGTCAGCCAGTGCGATTGGTCTGCCTGCAGTCAACCAGCATTTAACTGTTCCCTGTATTTAGTGAATTTCTTCACGTATAACATATTAGACAAGTTGTAATCACTGAGTTACGGCCTTTCGAGCTCAGTTGGACAGCTACAGTTCTCACAGGCTTGTCATGAGCCAAGTATCCATAAGTTTAAACCTTACTTGGACATGACTCGGCTTTCCAAAACAGAAGCCGTATCTGTCCCTTCAGCCTTGTCTTACCTGGACAATCAAAACCAGTCCGGCGCCAGACTCTATTTTCTCAGTTTCTTCACACATACACACCCCTAGTTTATAGGCCTCAGCAAAAATTCACTTTTCAGAACTCCCCAGCTGCAGTCAAATCCAATCATTAATTGTCCATCTCATCTTCCTAATTTAGTGCTTTCCCACTTTTATTGCAGCTTATCACATGACACTTATTGAGACTTCAAGCACCGGGCTTCGTGTTCATACATTAACTACGTGGTCAGTCGGCTCTCTTCCAACATCACTGTTAACAAAAGTCCCACAATTACTCATCACCTACATGGCCATGTTTCAGCTGCAAATATCCAATCTCTGATTTGGTCCATCTCACATCCTGTTTTTATCCCAGTGTCTTCGACACACTGTTAGTGCAGCCCTCATATGCATATGATTTTAACATTATAGGCTTAAATTGATCCTGTGTGTCTCGGTTCTTTAGGAGAGCCTGAACCTGCACCACACAGAGAAGTCCCACTCTAAAATTGAGAAAAAGTTTCTCTTACCTTTGTTTTTAGGCGCCATGTGGACTTTTCTCTGCATGGAGAGACGTACATTCTTTTGGCCCTGACCCAACTGTTATGTGATGCAATTGTGTTGAAAATTCCCAGATGTTTAAAGGAAGACACAGACAGAATCAACCTGCAGCCTCTTAAGCATTTATTGAGAGAGAACAACTTCAAACCAAATCATAATAGACAGACCCCTGAAACAGCTTCTCTTATGACTTTTATACTGCTTCAGTGACATTGGTGCTTCTCGGGCTCAAGCCCACCCATTCCAGTCCTGGTTACCATTCTGGAGCTGTTATTTGAGATATTCGTGTAATTGTTTTAGAACAACTCGTCCTGCCAAGTTTCCTTCTCTCATCAGGTCAGGTCAAGATGACCTTATATAGAAGAGAACGTCTACAAAATAGCTCTCCTCTTCAGGCAGCAACACTTGATCCTGTAATAACAACTGTTTCCTGTTGTGAGCAAGCTTGCTCCAACAGAATTTCCCTCCTTGTCCCTTGGCTTGGTTTATATAAGCCATTTGCAGGCTTCTACCACTCACACACATGCTTTTCAAATATGATTTTATGGCACTGTCTTCCTATACCTGTGTAAATTAAATGAATAAATAAATTAGAAAAATCAACTTTAAGAAGAAACTCTCATCAACTGTGTCAGCTTAATATCAAAGTTTAATCTCCAAAATCATTTCAGAGTGAGGACGTTCATATAACAGGGACAGGAATATTACATGTTGTTGAAGTGAAACAGAGCTCCTCTGAGGTTTTACCAACAAGGTGAAGAACTCTTTCAGCCAGGCTCAGTCCCACTTCTTCTCCTGCTTCATTCTCTTCATATCTAAACCTTTTCCCCTCATGGATCAGCCCTGTACCTCACACTGTGGTTGGTCTCGTCCCTGGGGGGGCAGGAGCTGCAGAGGAGGCCCCCGCCCAGAACCAGCAGCACTGCGGTGAGCCAGCCGATGTAGATCGAGGCCCCCAGCTCAATCTTTGCGGCGCTGATCAGCTCAAGGATGTAGGAAACCTGGTTGATGTTTTTGGTGTACCGGTAGACGGGGATGAGCACCATGACACCTGCGATGATGAAGAGGATCCCTGCAGTGATGGCCACCTTGCACTTTCTCCTCTGGTCCTCTATGAAGGGGGTGCACTTGCCCCCGACCACGCCAAGGACGATCCCGTAGACCCCGAGGATGATGGCGATGATGACCAGAGCTCTGGAGGCCTGCTGCTGTAGAGACAGAGCCAAGGCGTGACACTCTGTCTGGCCCGTGCTGTGCATCACACAGACCATCCACAATCCGCTCCAGCCTACCTCACCAGTGGTGAAGGTCATGACTATCCACATGGGAAGAATGCAGGTGATGATGCTGCCCAGGAAGCCGATGGTGGCAAGAGCCAGACCCAGGACCTGTCTAACGGAGGACACCATGATCAGGACGAGAGTGAGAGCTGCTGAGAGACAGAGGAACCTCAGAGAGCAATGATGTCTGTGCTGTCACAGACCTCCCTCTTATAAGAACCACTGCCTCAGTTTTTTATACTTCCCTTGGTTCTTGTGAAATGCCTGCTGCAGAGGATGTGGTCAAGAGCTACAGAAATAGCCGCTCTGAGAAACTATCACTGGTGAAGTGGATTTTTGACTATAACTAAAGCGAGGGGTCAATATTTTGGCGCTGACAACATTCACAGTAAGAAGCAGTGAGACATTGTGATGTTGTCCAACTTACAAAAAAATGAATGAGGAGGATTTATTACTGAAGCTGGAGTTTAAAACTTTGAGTTTGTTTGAGGCGTTGAAATTAAAGAGCCTCTGAGTTCAGCAGCTACAGAATACTGCCATCACCCAAACTGTTTTTTTGCCCCCTAAATGCTAAATTTAATCTCAGAATCAGGACTTTTTTCTCCAGAAGTCTGATTTAATTTCAGTGGTTTTTTTCCCCCAGAATTCTAAATTTGATCCCAGCATTATGCAGTTTTCCCAAAAATTCTAAATTTAATCTCAGAAATTTTTTGCACTCAAAAATACTGCATTTAATCTCATAATTTTGACATTTTTCCGCAGAGTTTTAAACTTGATCCCAGACTTATGAATGGGTTTTTTCCCCAGAAATCAAAATTAAATCTCAGAATTTGATCCCAGAATTCTGACTTTTCAACTCTGTTCAATCTCTAATCTTGTATAATTCTTTTCCCCTTTTCTTTGGTCCTTATCATATGCATTGTTACCAAAATAAGAAAATGTTAAGGTTAGAAATATTTTGTTTTAAGGACCACTTTTCGTGGTTACACACGAGGACAAAATTGTCGGTACCCTTCTGTTAAAGAAATAAAAAACCCACAATGGTCACTGAAATAGCTTGAAACTGACAAAAGTAATAATAAATAAAAAAAAATAACTGAAAATTAACTCATGAAAATCAGACATTGCTTTTGAATTGTGCTTCAACAGAATCATTTTGAAAAACAAAATAATGAAACTGACCTGGACAAAAATGATGGTACTCCAAGAAAAGATTGAAGATGATTTGACCATAGGGACATGTTAAACTAAGGTGTGTCCTGTAATTATCATCACAGGTGTCTTCAAGCTTGTAATCAGTCAGTCTGCCTATTTAAAGGCTGAAAAGTAGTCACGGTGCTGTTTGGTATGGTGGTGTGGACCACACTGAACATGGACCACAGAAAGCTAAGGAGAGAGTTGTCTCAGGAGATTAGAGAGAAAATTATAGACAAGCATGTTAAAGGTAAAGGCTATAAGACCATCTCCAAGCAGCTTGATGTTCCTGTGACTACAGCTGCACATATTATTCAGAAGTTTAAGGTCCACAGGACTGTAGCCAGCCTCCCTGGACGAGGCTGCAAGAGGAAAATAGATGACAAATTGAAGAGACGGATAATATGAATGGTAACCAAAGAGCCCAGAACAACTTCCAAAGAGATTAGAGGTGAACTCCAAGGTCAAGGTACATCAGTATCAGACCACACCATCCATCACTGTTTGAGCCAAAGTGGACTTAATGGAGGACACCACTGTTGAAAGAAAATCATAAAAAAGTGAGACTGGAATTTGTCAAAATGCATATTGACAAGCCACAAAGCTTCTGGGAGAATGTCCTTTGGACAGATGAGACAAAACTGGAGCTTTTTGGTAAGTCACATCAGCTCTATGTTCACAGAGACAAAAATGAAGCATACAAAGAAAAGAGCACTGTACCTACTGTGAAACATGGAGGAGGCTCAGTTATGTTCTGGGGCTGCTTTGCTGCATCTGGCACAGGGTGTCTTGAATCTGTGCAGGGTACAATGAAATCTCAAGACTATCAAGGCATTCTGGAGCCAAATGTGCTGCCCAGTGTCAGAAAGCTTGGTCTCAGTCACAGCTCATGGGTCCTCCAACAGGATAATGACCCAAACACACAGCTAAAAACACCCAAGAATGGCTCAGAACAAAACATTGGACTATTCTGAAGTGTCCTTCTATGAGCCCTGATCTAAATCCTATTGAACATTTGTGGAAGGAGCTGAAACATGCAGTCTGGAGAAGACACCCTTCAAACCTGAGACAGCTGGAGCTGTTTGTTCATGAGGAGTGGGCCAAAATACCTGTGGACAGGTGCAGAAGTCTCACTGAGAGTTACAGAAATCACCTGATTGCAGTGATTGCCTCAAAAGGTTGTTCAACAAAAAATGAAGTATAGGGTACCATCATCTTTGTCCAGGCCAGTTTCATTAGTTTTTTTTTTGTTTTGTTTTTTTTTTTTTTTAATGATTCTGTTGAACCACAGTTCAAAAGCAATGCCTGATTTTCATTAGTTAATTTTCAGTAAATTTTTATTAATTATTAATTTTGTCAGTTACAAGTTATTTCAGTGACCATTGTGGGGTTTTTTTCTTTAATGTAAAGGTACCAACAATTTTCTCCACATGTGTAAATACCTACAACACTCCATGTGGCTGCTTCAGGACTGGTGATAGGGACTGTTGTGGAAGTTTTTCCTGTTTCTGGTGAAGAATGAAATAGAGAATTCTGCCAGTCGACAACGTTTTTATTTTCTTTGCAATGAAGGTCAATCAAGATAGAAGCAGTCAGGAATGAAGAAAGACCTCGAACATGAGGAGATTTGAACATTTATACAGTGAGGGACATCCCCTTAGTAGGCTTCACACCTCTCTGTCTGCATCAGGAGAGGGTTTGAGAGGTCTACACATGACTATTTAAAACATAAAAGGGACCTGGTACCTCGGTGAGAGTCAGGGTATGAAGCAAGGAGGGAAGACAAAAGGATTTTAAAAACAAAAGGGCTTGGTATCACGGTGGGAGTCAGAAGAGATGTCCCAATTTACAATTACAATTCCACCTTTTGATTATTCATTATTCATCAAACAAAAGGTGAAAGGAAAAATAGTTTCAACAGACAAAATATAGAATGGAATATGTACATACAGACATCAGTTATTTTGAGAAAAAAGAAATAAAATGAAATAGTCGCAACAGACAAAAGACAGAAAGAAATATTTACATAGAGGCAGACATCACTTATTGCAAGTATGTATACAAGGTTGCTTGAACTAGGGTACAAAGTAGGTTGGAGGGTAGAGGGTCAACAAGCTGAGTTGTACCGTTGCTGGAGTTGGTGTGGCCAGGAGTTCAGCATTGATGACGAAGCCTCAAATCTTATGCAAGCGTAAAGAAAAGTGTCCTGGTGAGACGAGTCCAGTTGTTGGATGATTTGCACGTGTGAGTGCAGTCTGGGAACGTGTGTTTTTCGTGCCTCTTGCTTTAGAGATTTGGCCCTGTGATTGGCCACTAGTCCATTTAAGTAAAGAAGCCCAGAGGACTTGTTCAGTTGTCCGAGATTTCCAAACGCAAAACCAAATCAGTGCAGTGATAAAGGTTTAGGGTCAAGGTTATGGCAGTGTATTCATGTGAGGGGTTTACTCACTTTTAACATACAGTCCATGAAAACAAATCACTTGATCCTTTGGCTATGAGGTAACCAGGCCTTTGCTGACTTTAACCATGCCTCTCTGTCCTCCACTCTGCCTAAATTCATCCAGTATGTCACATGTGCCACCAGAGAAAATAAAACACTGGACTTATTCTATGCCAACACCAAGGAAGCATATAACTCATCACCTCTCCCCCCTCTGGGAAAAGCTGATCACAACCTGGTTCATCTCCTGCCTGTTTACAAGCCCCTGTTTAACAGGCAACCAGCTGTGTCCCGCACGGTGAAGAAGTGGTCTGACGAGGCTGAAGAGGCTCTGAGGGACTGCTTCGAAACTACAGTGTGGGAAATATTCAGTGACTCTCATGAGGAGGACATCGACAGTTTAACAGACACCATCATGGACTATATAAACTTCTGTGTGGAGAATACCGTACCCACCAGGACAGTACGGTATTTCTCTAACAACAAACCCTGGATCACTCCTGACATTAAGGCTCTTTTAAAGGAGAAGAAGAGGGCCTTCAGGTCAGGAAACAGAGAGGAGCTAAAGACTGTCCAGAAGGAGCTGAGGAGGAAAATCAGGGAGGAGAAGGACAGATACAGGAACAAGATGGAGGAACAGCTGCAGGAGAGAAACACCAAGGGAGTCTGGGAAGGCCTAAAAACCATCTCGGGCCACCAGGGGTCCAACTCCCAGACAGCCGGGGACCAGAGGTGGGCAGATGAACTGAACACCTACTTCTGTAGGTTTGAGGAAGTGTCTGCCCCTCCCCCAGCTGTGACAGCCCTGCAGCAGCCCCCGTCCATCGCTCCTCCCCCCAGCCCCCTCACCTCCCCCGCTATGGTACCCAGACCCACATCCACACCCCAGGACACACAGCCCCCCTGCTCCACCCTGTCCCTCACACCTCTCCAGGTGAGGAATCAGCTCAGGAGGATAAAGACCAGGAAGGCTGCAGGACCAGACGGCCTCAGTCCCAGACTGCTCAGGTCCTGCTCAGACCAGCTGAGTGGGATTGTTGGACACCTGTTCAACCTGAGCCTGAAACTGGGAAGGGTACCACGCCTTTGGAAGACATCCTGCGTGGTACCAGTGCCAAAGACCCCCCATCCCAAGGACCCTAGCTGCTACAGACCGGTGGCCCTCACATCCCACCTCATGAAGGCCCTGGAGCAGCTGGTCCCTGCCAACCTGCGCCCCCTGGTGAGCTCGTCCATGGACCCACTGCAGTTTGCGTACCAGACTGGAATCGGAGTGGACGACGCCATCATTTTCCTCCTCCATCAAGCTCTGTCCCACCTGGAGTCGCCTGGGAGCTCTGTTCGGGTCCTTTTCCTGGACCTCAGCAATGCTTTCAACACCATTAGGCCGGCCATCCTGAGGGACAAGCTGGAGCTCTCTGGTGTGGACCAACACCTCACATGCTGGATTGTGGACTACCTCACCAACCGCCCACAGTATGTGAGGACCCGGGACTGTGTGTCAGAGACTGTCCTCTGTAGTATAGGGGCCCCCCAGGGAACGGTGCTGGCGCCGTTCCTCTTCACCCTCTATACTGCAGACTTTTCCCACCTGTCACCCACCTGCCACCTCCAGAATTCTCTGATGACTCTGCCATCGTCGGCCTCATCACAGATGGGGACGACCAGTCGTATAGAGAACTTATCCAGGACTTTGTGGACTGGTACCAGCAGAACCACCTGCACATCAACTCTGAAAAGACCAAGGAGTTGGTTGTGGACTTCTGCAGGCGCCCCCACTCCCCCCCATCACCAGTGAACATTCAGGGAAAGGGACATTGAGATGGTGACATCTTATAAGTACCTGGGTGTTCATCTTAACAATAAACTGGACTGGACTCATAACACCACCGCACTTTATAAAAGAGGACAGAGCAGACTCTATCTGCTGAGGAGACTGAGGTCTTTTGGGGTGCAGGGGTCACTCCTGAAGACCTTCTATGACTCTGTTGTGGCCTCTGCAGTCTTCTATGGAGTGGTCTGCTGGGGGAGCAGCATCACAGCAGCTGACAGGAAGAGACTGGATAAACTGATAAAGAAGGCCAGCTCAGTCCTGGGATGCCCTCTGGAACCGGTGGAGGAGGTGGTGGAGAGGAGGACTACAACCAAGCTGTCCTCTATGATGGACAAAGACTCCCACCCCCTCCAACACACACTCACTGCACTAAGGAGCTCCGTGAGTGACAGGATGCTCCACCTGAAGTGTGTGACGGAGAGGTATTGCAGGTCCTTCCTTCCTGCAGCTGTCAGACTTTATAACAAAAACCTCTCCAGTGTGCAATAATCCATATTTATATTTGTAATACTTAAAATGTTCACTGTAAAGTACCAAACATGTACCACCATATTTATTTTTATAATATCTCAAATCTCCACCAGCAAATTACAATACATGTACATAACCATCATATTTATATTTATATCTCAATCTCCACCTGTTAAATATCAATATGTACATAACCATCGGTAAAAGAACAAACATATGGTCTGTAAATACACCACTTACTATATACTATATACTTTTTTATTTTTTATCTCTATTTACTTTACTGTATTTGATCTGTGATTACCTTATTTTTCATTATAATGCCTCTTTCTATATTGCTCTTGTATCCTGCAGCTGCTGTAAAATTTGGGATTATAATAAAGGAATATCTTATCTTATCCTTTGAAGGGGGGGTAAAGGAGAAAAAGATGGAAATCCAATGGCTGGTGCAAAACCATATGTGTCTGCAGTGAACTTCTTATCCTTGTAGACTGCAGGTGTTTGAGCGTGGACAGTTGGTGTCTGTGGTGCATGACATGACAATTCGAAGGTTGCGTTGTTGGACTTCTGGTGTCTAGGTGGGTCTCAGCATCACGTAGGCTGCAGGCGTCTGCCTACTTGTCAGCTCCTCTGCTGACTGTAGAGGTTCTCCTGCTGGCGTGGTGGTTGTTGCTGTGGGCATGGCACAGAGGGACTGCCCCTGTGTTTGCCTGTCAGCTGCTGTGCCGTCTGCAGGGGTGTCGTCGTTGTCCAGTGGCTCTGCAGGCACTCTCCATGGCCAAAGCTACCGGTGTCTGGCTGTGGTCCCATAGGTGTCTAACCTTGCAGAGCCGATGGATCTGCCTGATTCATCGTATGAAATCCTGCAGGACCATTTTCCTAAGCTTCACTGTGCAACTACTTCACTGGCTAAATGCTTAACGGCCCAATCAGGAAAAGAGGCGGAGCTGAAGATGTGTCGTTAAGTCGTGGTTACTCAGTAATACCTGGCAGACTATGCTCTCCTCAGAAGTTTACCGGGAGAACTTGGTGAGTATTTTTGTTGACGAGGTTTGTGTCACATATAAGTGGAAAATCATACATATCTGTGGTATAATTTATTGTAAGATGATAGTCTAAGAACTTAAACATAGTTTAAGCTAATGGCTAACAACAGGGTCCAGCTGCTACGTCATACTGTGGCTTAATTTGATTGGTCTGTGATGAGTGTGGCTGGCAGAACTATCATCCAATCACCAGCTGCTGTTTGTTTCTGAAGGTTCTGCCTTTGAAAACATTTTTGAACGGCTCTTTCCCGGATAAACAAGCGAAATATTTCCATGGTGGATATATGCAACTGTCTGTCTGGTGTGTCAGGTTAATAGGTGTCTGAGGATGACAAATCTAGTGATGGCTTTTAGCAGGCATCTTAGTACTGAGGCAGAGTCAATTTTGTGAACCAATACTTAAGACCATTTAAAAAAAACGTTTCAACATAAGAACTCAATCATCCCCACAATTTTTCCAGGAGCATTTCACAAGTGGATAGAACAGTGTCCATTGTCTATTTGGGCAAAGCTATTAAATAAGATGATGCATCAGTCTTAAATGGCACAACATACAGTATTTCTCAATCCCTCGTGAGTGATGACTCAAGCCCTGTCCATATGGAGACTAGAGTGTTTTCATGTTGAAAAGTTTTCTGTAAAGACGGCTTCATTAATAGAAACGTGTCTGTCCTCACAGAAACACTGACACCATTGTGGTATACAAGCCAGGTCTGTATGGAGCTAAATCCAGGCCAAAAGTATTGTGATTTACAAAAAAAAAGATTGAAAAAATACATTTTGAAACTGAAAGTTTAAGGTTTGTTCTTGAATTTTTTAAAAAATAAAAACATATTATTGAATTAAAAATAAGTGTAAGATAACTTTTTCAGTTTAAACATACTTTTAATTCTGCTCTGTAACTGTTTTGATCAAAAAAATAAAAAAAAATCAAATCAAATCAAAAAATGTATTTTGATTTTTTACTCTGAAATATATATTTTAACATGTGATGTGTCATTTTTTCAGTTGCAGAATTAATATTTTCAGGTTCAAATCTTAACTTTTTGGTTTCAGATTTCTTTTTTTCACTTTCAGATTTTATTTTTTCAGTTTCAAACTTTTGGCGGTGTTCTGGCGTGGGGGGCGTGGCCTCGACTGTGAGGGGTGTGTTGCCTTCAGGAAACGTGGGCACTTTGATAGATTATGACTCTACACTTTCTCTACACTTTATTTTCTTGATACCTGTAAACAAAGTGATGCTAAGGACAAATGAACCTTTTACAAGTAATTCTAGACAACTCTTGGTCATTTTTGATAAATAAAAACTGGAAAATATGCCAGATTGTTGAGTTTAACACCTATAACTAAAGAAACGATGTGTCCCAAATCCACTCAAGACCATGAACGCAGTGCAGCATTGTGGAATTAATACAACGGCGCCCTCTTCACCTGAGAAACCTGCAGGTGCAGGCACACAGGTAAGAAATGCTCTCTGCAGATAAGCTGCGGTGGAACTTAGGCTAAATAACATAATACTGAGACAAATGTGACCGCAGTCAAGTTATTAACATGAGAATGAAGGAAGGTGAAGACATCACCACCTTTGCAGTACGTTTTACGACAGCCTTTGAAAAACATTTAGGGTTTACACCTAAGAATGAACAATATGACCCAGCATGGAAATCAATGTTCCTGGCTTGCCTACCACAAACGTTTCAAACAAAGGTCAAATTAACCTGCATCACACTAGGAACATGTACAAAGGAGGATCTCCTCCAACACTGCATACACCATTATGAAAATATGCAAAAAAAGAGAAAAAGGCTAAAACAATGCTGAACAAACCTTTGTCGCATTCATGTCTCAAGAGCCAGACCAAAAAACAGGTCAGGACAAAATAACAGACACCGTGACGGTCAAAACAAAAGACAGGGACATAGAGACAAAAGCCAGATGAAATGCTACTATTGTGGCAAATTAGGACACTTTGAAAGAAACTGCCGTAAAAAGAAAGCAGAAGAGGAAGAACAATCAGAACATGAGGAAAGTGACTCTGACAGATGCAGAGACAGTTCGCCACCCCGTAGAAATAATCAGAAGAGACATAAAGGACAGCAAAAAGGAGACTGACTAGACCAGGAAGACCAAGAAACTATGGAGCACCAAAAGGTGATGCTAGAAAAACTACTGGCTCATAGAGCTGATCAAACATCACCAAATAATGAATCGCCTGTTCAAATTTGTTATAACTCCATGCTCCAGTCTCCAACTATTGTCCTAAATGTAAATGGTGAACTGATTGAATTCCTATTGGACACAGGTGCAACAAGAAGCACTCTGAATAAAGTACCAAAGCACGTAAAGTTGACCAAATCCACCACTTGTGTCAAGTCTGCGAGTGGAGATTTGACCACAGAATCTCTGACTGAACCCGTACCTGTTACAGACCTTCATACAGGAAAAACTGCTAAAGTTCAGTTTATCCATTGTCCTTCCTGTCCAGTGAACCTTTTAGGAAGAGACTTACTTTATGATCTTGATTTGACCATAGGCAGAAAGAAAGATGACTATACAGTTTTAAGAACAGAAACTGCAAGACAACTTTATGTCACCCCACCAGGATACTGGTATGGCTTTAACATTGAAGGTGACCAAATGAAACAACTGCAATCAGATGCTAAAAGCATACTGACTGGTGCTGGCATGGACATTACAGAATTAGAAACTCCTGTCCAGCTTCACACCACTATGGCAGTTTCATTAACAGATGTGACACTGGACCTTCAAAACATACCTGAAACCACTACTTTAAGATGTGGTTCACTTTTATGGACATTAGAGGGACTTTGTTGTTTCTCAGTCCATTTACAACCTGAAGTCCAATCTCAGTTTGAAGGCAAACGAGCACACATTTCTATGTATAAACCAAAAGACAGAAAGTGGAAGGAATGTGGTGATCTTGCATTAACAGCAGCCTTAACACATGACTGGACCCCTGTACCAGAAACTTTTAACCTTAAATGGTCCCCAAGTGCCCAGATCTTTAATAGATTTTATCCATCACTGTTACAGGGCACCAGAAAGTGCATTCCTTTGACACAAGTACACCTGAGCACTACAGAATGACCTCTAAAAGACGTTCCTGAAACACTTTGGTCTCAAAGTCCATCTGATGTAGGCTTAATGAAGGATGTAAAACCTGTAATAATTAAAGGGAAAAATGAGCACAGGCCTAGACAGAAACAATATCCATTAAAGCCTGATGCAATAGCAGGTATTACACCTGTAATACAAGACTTGTTAAAAGCTGGAGTCCTAATACCATGTGAGGACTCACCTGTAAATACACCTATTTTTCCTGTGAAGAAAGCTCCGCCCAGTGTGCAATGGAGAATGGTACAGGACTTACAAGCTGTAAATAAAACTGTTCAAACACGTGCACCACTTGTGCCAGATCCACACACATTGCTTAACAATCTGTGACCAAAGATGAAATATTTTACAGTAGTGGATCTAGCAAATGCATTTTTCTCCATACCTGTAGATAAAAAGTCACAATACTGGTTTGCATTCACTTTTGAAGGTAAAAGGTATACTTATACCCGCCTTCCTCAAGGCTTTCTGATTCACCAACTATATTTTCTCAGGCTATGACTGCAAACCTTTGTAAATTTAACCCACCCTGTGGCTCACAAGTTTTGCTGTATGCTGACGACATCCTTCTCGCCTCAGATGATAAAACTAATTGTTGCAAAGACACAACTGACCTGGAGGAGCTGAGTCTGGGTCCCCCGGGACGCCATGGCCATGGCCCGCATCGAGGCGGCGCAGCAGCAGTACCAGGTCCACAAGGACAAGTACGAGCGGCTCCGCTCCGACGTCACCATCAAGCTCAAGTTCCTGGAGGAGAATAAGGTGAGTGCACGGTCAGTCCATCACAAATCAAAATCTTTATTTATACAAGATTTTCATTTTACAACATAAACCCATACAGACTTCAAAGTCAATAAAATAATAATGGTGGAGAAATGTATTTATTTACATAGAAACACACATACAAGTATGAACAAACACATATGTAGTAATTAAAATTAAAATTAAAAAAATCTGTCAAAGTACACAGTGACTGAGATAATTTATAGATGATAGTAAAGAAAATGCATTCTGACTTAAAACAGTTAAAGGAAAAACCTCCTGAGAGCTCAGTCAAAGTCCCAGACCAGGTAAACTTTTCACATATTTGCTAAAATCTGTTTTTTAGGTTAAACTAACTCATCAAATAAAGCAGGAAGCCGTGGTTATAACACCAAAAATAAAATCCCTGATTTTTTTTCACAAAACTCGATTTTTAAAATTTTTCTCTCTCAAGAAAAAACCTCAGAGTGTCACTAAAGTATGAGAATTAAGTTTTACATTTATGTTATAATTTCTTTTTAAACTAAGAAGAATTTCCCTCTGATTGGTCAGCAGCTGCGTGCTGGTATTTTTCATAAATGTTGATAATGTAGTTTGAACGTAGGCAGGTTTGTCTACATGAACACTGTTCTGAGCTGTTTTAACAGTTTATTAATATGAAACTCTCTGATCAGGATTTAACCTCATTTAAAAAAACAAATATATATAAGCTTAAACATGTGCAGAACCTGACGAGGCCGACCATCATGAAAACTCTGAATTTTTAGTGTTTGTATTTAACTCAGAATGAGAGTAAGAGTTAGTCAGGAAAAAACAATTATGAGTTTTCTGCAGAAAATAATTCAAATGAATCAATGTAATTGATATATTTCCCAGCCCTAGCAGAAAACCACATGGTCTCTTAAATGCAGAGTTTGACTTCAGTTTCTTTATTTTTTTATTTTATTTTCTCACCTCACCGTCAGCTTTATACATTCTGTGACTGTTGTTTTTGCACAACTCGTCAAAAACTGAAATTAAGACCGAATCAAGTCCCTCAAGAAAAGAGCAGATAAATAATAAAAAATAAATAAATAAATATTTCCAGCACCTAAGTGTCATTTTTGAGATTTTGAAGTTTGAAGCCACCAAACATTTACAGACGACTCCTTGATTTTTCTCTTTCGACTGATTCTTGAAAGCTTCAGTCATTTTTCATTCTGTTGTTTTTATAGTTCTTTATCTGATTTAATGGTTTTAATTTGGGGGGGTATATTTAAAAAATTATAAATAAATATTTGTAATTTGTGTGATGTGATGGATAATCTCTCTCTCTGGCTGCAGTTTACTAATGAGTATGAATAAAGTAACTGCAGTCAAGTCCCGACCCTGGTGATTAAAAATCAGTTTCCTGGTGTTAGTGAGATAAAATCACTCCCTCAGTTTTGTTGTTATGGATTTAAAAATGTGGTTTTTGTCTTTACTCTCCATTTAATTAAAGAAAGTCTTATATTTTCAGTTTAGTCTCTGTAAAGTTCTAGATGAATAAATTCTTTTCAGTGCAGAAACATCAGATATTGTCAAGGCCAAAAGCTTTCAGATGAGGTGTTGGTGCTGTTTGTTAGTGCTCTGTGTGGCCACATGGTGGCGCCGTAAACCCAGTTTGTATATGAGGGGCGCTGGTGAGCAGAACAAGAAGAAGAAGAGTCGAGTTTTTAAAGTTTGAATTATTGTAAATGAATGAAACTGTTTTAGACGGGAAAATAAAACCTGAACACCTGAAAAGGTGCAGACATTAGGGATGTACGATGTTGGATTTTCACTGATATGAAAATATTTCCAAACTCATTATCACTGATAGAGATATTTTCTGTAAAGAGTTAAAAACCTAAATTTAACTAAAGTTGACATTTCTTCTTGACTATTTTTGTTTGGAACAGGTTTGGAACAAAGCAAAATTTTATTTATTAATAAAAGAAACTGTTGACTTATAAAAATGGACATGCAGTGCTGATGAGGTAAATCATCATGGTATGTTTTTACAGCTTATAAATGGGATTATATACTGCTACGATATGCAGTCCAAATATCATCTGTAAATATCAATAAGTCAGTCAAACTTCATTCATAAAACACATTTCATACAGATTTAACTGCTGTTCAAAGTGCTTCACATAGAGGCAGAAAAAGACTAATAATGATAATAATCATGGATTTTTCTTACAACCACCAAATAAACCTCAGCAGAGGTCCATCTATTTAAGTATTATAATGTAATATAGTAATAGTTTAATAGTTTATAGGATGTCAAGAAGGATTTGAAGACTAATTCACACTAAAATAGCTCAAATAAATGAAGCAATAAAATCAAGATTACAGATAAAAATATAAAAGATAAAAAATGAAAGAAAGGCAAAGCAATAAAACCAAGACAAGAATAAATAAAAACATGTTAAAAAGATAAAAACTGTATGATGAGAAAAAAATATGATAAAACGTAAAACAGTACAAATACAGACTTAAATTTAACAATTAAAGAAGGTAAAAGGTGGTTCTCATAAATAAATAGTCATTAGAATTAAGATAACAGGCAGGCTGATGAGGTTTTAGAATTTTTAAAGATAAAAATAATTTTATCTGCTGATACTGATGTTGTTCTGATAATATCATGCATCCCTATCTCAGATGTATTTATTCTTAATTTAATTAAAATGTGTGCCAAAGATGACCAAAGAGGCAGGAAAATAAAAGATTAATGTTTTTATGGATGACCTTCACACCCCCATAACTCAATCACTTAAACTGTAAAATGGAAAATATGCAGATTAATAGTTTACTAGATATTTATCAGACAACAGAGAAGACTGACGAGTACCTTATTCTGCAGCTAATAGGTTTTAAATTAAGAGTTCTTCATTAATTACCCCCTGAGTTACTGTGTATGAATTATCTTAATTGCTTTGCTCAGTAAGGCCTTTCTGAGGAGGTATTATCCTAAGAATGCCTGTTTTTAAGTTTTTACTTTTCCTAAAACTGTCGCACTTTCACTGTGAATTTGTTGAATCCTTTGCCATTTCTATTGTTTTCTATTTATTGCCTTAAACTGTTTATTATGACGTGTGCTGCTCACCCTTGTAAATGAGATCCTGATCTCAATGGGAAATCGCCTGGTTAAAAATAAATTAAAAAAGTGATGATTCAGTGATAGTCCGTCTGGTAAAGGCGGAGGACTCAGCTCCAGGACCAGTGGTGGAGGATTTTATTGACCAGTGCGATGACTCCTTCTTAAAGTTAAACATTCAAAGACAAAGGACGTGTTTACTGGTTTTAGAAAGAAGTCAGAGTCACCCCTGTTTTTAACTATAAAGGTGAGACAGTGGAGAGGACTGAAAACCACAGGGGCCTGGGTCTCATCACTGACATTCAGTCCCAACACAGACGCAGTTTTTCAGAAAGCTCCACAGCGGCTGCACTTCCTCTGAAAACTCAGCCGTTATGGAGTGAGCAGTAAGCTGATGAATATCTTTGATGACTCCATGTCCTGCTTTGGCAGCTCTGCCCTGTCCGGTAAAAAGAGGCCGAGCATGTTGTAAAGGTGGCCTGAAATCATTGGTGTGAAACGACCTGATCTGTGACAGAGTAAGATCCAAGGATCGGACATCATTCAGCGTCCTGACCATCCTCTCCATGAGGATCCAGGTCACCAGTGACCAAAGCAAACAGGATGAAGAACTTTTGTCTTCCAGGCCGTAACCGAGCTGAAGGCAAACAGGAATCAGCCTGATCGAGTTACTTTGTGTCTCTGGTGGTGATTTTCACTGGTGAGAACTCCGTCCTTGGTCTGTCCATGGATGTTTCTCTTGGTTAACGTGCTCCTGTGTTTATTGTTGTGAATGACTTGATGTGTCTGTGTATTAATGTTTTTAAGCCTGTCTGCAAAGCACATTTCCCTGAAGGGACAATAAAGTTAAAGTGAAGAACAGTTACTTCCCTGAATTACTCTTAGTCAGTGTGGTCCATTTATATGAATACAAGTTAATAAGTATGAAACTTTAGGTCTGAATAGGATCTCCCTTTAGTTTAGGAGCATATTCTAAGTTATTTATACTCATACATGAATTATTTATACTCAACCAAAACCTAAAGTTTGGGATTGAGACACGAATGAGGAGGTTATTAAGAAAAACTCTTAATTATTTGCATATTAACTGTTTGATGACAGTAAAATAAAGTGTTACCTCAAAATGTAATGCCTCAGACAGGTTTGAGCTTTGTTTTCATAGCCCAAACTTTGTTCAGTATTTATGCTTTAAAAAAAGACTAATGGATGTATGTTTGGTTCTGGTTGGTAATTAGCACAAAAGAAAAGTGTTGAAAATGGAGGATGCACAGATTTGGATTTATGCAGATATTTCCAAACTTTCATTGCTGATAGATGTTTTGACACGAGTGTGAGGTGTCTCCTTCAGTATACTAGTACCTCTCAAATAATTAGAATATCATGGAAAGTTCAATATTTTGTGTCTCTCACTGCAGAAAGTGAAGTCCATATATTATAAAGATTAATTACATATAGATCGATAAAAAAGGAGATTTTAAACAGAAATGTCAGGCTCCTGAAAAGTCTGTTCTTTTCTGTGCACTCAGTACTGTGTTGGGCCTTTTGCATGAAACTGTTTCATGATATTTTTATTTTTTGAGATGTACTAGTAATCGACCTGTTCCTCTCACTGTGACGGCTACAAAGAGAAAAATGACATTTATTCTGTCACAGAAGACATTTTTGTTTTTAAGATGTAAACATTCAGCAGTAACAGGGTGAGTGTGCCACTTTAAAGTCTGTGTTAAGCAAAAATAAATTTGTGTTGTGAGTTTGTCATACCACAGAAACATGTGTCATTGACCACTGAGCCAAATTTGAAAGATTAAAAAAATTGCTAAGTATATAAAATTAGGTCTCAAAACCATGCAAAAACGAGCACTTCTCTCTGCTGTGAAACGCTGGGGGCGTGTCAGGTAGAGGTGCTGAAACCACGCCCACATGCAGGAGGGAGCCGACTCCGTCTGCTGTACAAGGACGTGACCTACAGTAACAATGGGAGCTAGCACAGCAGCTTCATCGGACGGACCCAGCCCTACCTGTTTGAGCCATAGAGCCAGATTTTACAGCAATGATTACTCTTACTTATCATACTTCCTTCATACAGTTACTTTTCTGATAGTTTCTTTATTACCACAAGCTCCCCAATTACTCCGTCTGCCCAGTTTTTATCAGTTGTGAGGGATAATACCAGCTGTGGAGTAGCTTTAGTTCTGAAATAACAAAAACATGTATGCTGCATGGACACAGAAAATGATAACTCACATATTGCCTCCGTCTGAGCTCGCTGCTCCCGTCTCTCTCTGTATAAGCAACTAATGCCCGTGGGAAATAAACACACTCATGGCGCTCATTTTAGGTGTCCGACGGTCCATGTTTGACAGTACACACAAACGTAAAACCCCAGTCTACATGTATTTCCTTGTCACAGCTATATTGGTGGCACATAAAAAAGATACCTGTGGTTCATCATTGTGCTGTCATATGGACTCTGCTCAGGGAATCAGGCCAAATCATGTCATGATTACGATGTAAAATCACAGCAAAAAGCATTTAATTGCCAGAATTCACAATATTTATAACATAAGCACACACTTTCACTCTCTGGCGGGCACGTAATGCTAGTGGCGGAGATGACAGCACCTGCTGTCGGCGGGATGGAGAGGGTCGGTTTGGCCCCACTGACCAGCATTAACGGACTCTTCAGAAATCCAGACTTTACCTGTGATAGTTTTTGTAACTATGGGGGGGCACTGTTGGTGGTGATTTTGAGCTCTCCACAGTAGCTCCTCTTGACAAAACTGATCCATTGTTCCTTACTTTGTCGTCAGTAGGAAACTTAAATAAGCTAACGGAGCCGTTACCCTGCCCGCCGTGGCATCCAGGAAAGATGCACAAGCTACGTGGAGGAGACATGACTGGTTAGCTGACAGGTTGACTGGTTAGCCGGCTGCAAACTATCGTAAGAGATGCTATCCAAGACTCGAGAACGAGCTGAAAAACCACCGAAGCTAATGCGCTGAATGCATTTATACCGCTGAAGCAGCAGGGGTGGGGTTATGCTACTGATGGCTGCGTTACGTAACGCGGCTATGATTTCTGACCCGCCCATTAAATCTGAACACAGAAATTCTGAAAAACAGCTGTGAAGCCTAGCTCCACAATTAAATTCTGAATGGTTGAATGGCTTTCACATGTTTTGAGGAAATACATTTATGACCTATTTAATGTGTTTAGAAGAAAATGGTTGAATTTGCTTTACAGGGACTTTAACTTATTTGACATTTTAATGGGTGTTAATGGGTTACAGCCAATATCTGATCAGTATGGCCAAAACAAGTTTGGATATGCCTACTGTGCATCAACCAAGATTGTGATACTGACCTAAAAATAATGTCTCGTTTTTTCCACATGGCCCACCCCTATGCTAAAGCCAGTATCACAGACATGTTCTGCTGATTCAACTCAATTTGATGTGATTTTAGTGAAATAAAACACCTGTTTGATACCACTGTGAAATATCGAAGTCCAGGAGACCCAGTAAACATGTTAACTGTTTTTAGAGGTTGGCAAACCAATTCCATTGAAGTTGGGACGCTTCATAAAACATAAATAAAATCCTATACAAAAATTTGCCCCTGCTTTTTGTCTTATATTAAATCTAATGCTCAACAAAGTCCAGATATTTAATGTCCTAGCTGATAAACTTTTCTGTTTTCTCTCAAATATTCACTCATTTTGAATCTGATGTCTGCAACACGTTCCTAAGAAGCTGGGACAGTCCCTGTTTGGGACATCCCACAGGTGATCCGGTTACCCACACTCATTAAATCAAACCAACAGTCTGGTTAAATAAAGTGGAGTGTGTTTGTCTCTCTGTCTCTCAGGTGAAGGTGATGCACAAGCAGCTCCTCCTCTTCCACAACGCCATCTCCGCCTACTTCGCCGGTAACCAGCAGCAGCTGGAGCAGACGCTGAGGCAGTTCAACGTCAAGCTGAGGCCCCCAGGGGCCGACAAGCCGTCCTGGTTAGAGGAGCAGTGAGGGGGTCTGCGGGGCCCCCTCCTGGACCACCTCCACCTGTTACCTGCTGAGGCCCCGGACTCACAGAGGGAAGGATAATGGGACAGGTGAAGACGATGGGACAGGTGAAGACGATGGGACAGGTGGAGGACGATGGGACAGGTGAAGACAATGGGACAGGTGGAGGATGATGGGACAGGTGAAGACGATGGGACAGGTGAAGACGATGGGTCAGGTGAAGACGATGGGACAGGTGGAGGATGATGGGACAGGTGAAGACGATGGGACAGGTGAAGACGATGGGACAGGTGGAGGACGATGGGACAGGTGAAGACGATGGGTCAGGTGAAGACGATGGGACAGGTGAAGACGATGGGACAGGTGGAGGATGATGGGACAGGTGAAGACGATGGGACAGGTGAAGACGATGGGTCAGGTGAAGACGATGGGACAGGTGGAGGACGATGGGACAGGTGGAGGACGATGGGACAGGTGAAGACAATGGGACAGGTGAAGATGATGGGACAGGTGAAGACAATGGGACAGGTGGAGGATGATGGGACAGGTGAAGACGATGAGACAGGTGGAGGACGATGGGACAGGTGGAGGACGATGGGTCAGGTGAAGACGATGGGACAGGTGGAGGACGATGGGACAGGTGAAGACGATGGGACAGGTGAAGACGATGGGACAGGTGGAGGATGATGGGACAGGTGAAGACAATGGGACAGGTGGAGGACGATGGGACAGGTGGAGGACGATGGGACAGGTGAAGACGATGGGACAGGTGGAGGACGATGGGACAGGTGGAGGACGATGGGACAGGTGAAGACGATGGGACAGGTGAAGACAATGGGACAAGTGGAGACGATGGGACAGGTGGAGGATGATGGGACAGGTGAAGACGATGGGACAGGTGGAGGACGATGGGACAGGTGAAGACGATGGGTCAGGTGAAGACGATGGGACAGGTGGAGGACGATGGGACAGGTGAAGACGATGGGTCAGGTGAAGACGATGGGACAGGTGGAGGACGATGGGACAGGTGAAGACGATGGGACAGGTGAAGACGATGGGACAGGTGGAGGATGATGGGACAGGTGAAGACGATGGGACAGGTGGAGGACGATGGGACAGGTGGAGGACGATGGGACAGGTGAAGACGATGGGTCAGGTGAAGACGATGGGACAGGTGGAGGACGATGGGACAGGTGGAGGACGATGGGACAGGTGAAGACGATGGGTCAGGTGAAGACGATGGGACAGGTGGAGGACGATGGGACAGGTGAACACGATGGGTCAGGTGAACACGATGGGACAGGTGGAGGACGATGGGACAGGTGAAGACGATGGGAAAGGTGAAGGACGATGGGACAGGTGGAGGACAATGGGACAGGTGGAGGATGATGGGACAGGTGAAGACGATGGGACAGGTGGAGGATGATGGGACAGGTGAAGACGATGGGACAGGTGGAGGACGATGGGACAGGTGGAGGATGATGGGACAGGTGAAGACGATGGGACAGGTGAAGACGATGGGACAGGTGAAGACGATGGGACAGGTGGAGGACGATGGGACAGGTGAAGACGATGGGACAGGTGGAGGATGATGGGACAGGTGGAGGACGATGGGACAGGTGAAGACGATGGGACAGGTGAAGACGATGGGTCAGGTGAAGACGATGGGACAGGTGGAGGACGATGGGACAGGTGAAGGACAATGGGACAGGTGGAGGATGATGGGACAGGTGGAGGACGATGGGACAGGTGAAGACGATGGGACAGGTGAAGACGATGGGACAGGTGAAGGCGATGGGACAGTTGGAGGACGATGGGACAGTTGAAGACGATGGGACAGGTGAAGATGATGGGACAGGTGAAGATGATGGGTCAGGTGAAGACGATGGGACAGGTGGAGGACGATGGGACAGGTGAAGGACAATGGGACAGGTGGAGGATGATGGGACAGGTGGAGGACGATGGGACAGGTGAAGACGATGGGACAGGTGAAGACGATGGGACAGGTGAAGACGATGGGACAGGTGAAGACGATGGGTCAGGTGGAGGACGATGGGACAGGTGGAGGACGATGGGACAGGTGGAGGATGATGGGACAGGTGAAGAAGATGGGACAGGTGGAGGATGATGGGACAGGTGAAGACATTGGGACAGGTGAAGACATTGGGACAGGTGGAGGACAATGGGACAGATCAGTCATTGTGCTCCTCCAGTGGTTATAGAGATTGGACGCTCTCACATCCTCAGATTGACCTGCGTCCTCACTCTCTTTGATTCTCCCTGTGTGTGCGTGGGTTTCCTCCGTCTTCAGGAAACAGCAGATCAGAAAATGTGTCCAACACTAAATCAGAGAAGTAACTGCAGCAGACTGTAGAGGGAGCCAGTCCAGACTTTAATCACAGTAAATCTTAAATTAAATACTATTTCACTCTCTAAACCATCGATTACTTTGACCATAAAAACACAAATCTGTGTTTAATGTCGTTTTAGTTTCAGTTTCCTCTGTTTCAGATGAAGGAACGTTTGGGCTTAATGCTTCATATTTGACTCAGACTCGTTATCAGAGATGCTCATGTTTATAAAAACATACCTGAGAGACTCAAACACCGTTTTTACAGGAGGACGTCCATGATGATGAAGCAGGAGTGAACATAAAGACTGTATTTGACTTTTTGTCCTGATGTGATCTAAACTGTGGCTGTTTCGCCCCCTAGTGGGCACCATGGGTACTGCAGCAGGTCAAAGAGAGGTCATGTGTTTTTAAACAAATCAGCCTCCATTTGACGTCCGTCTAACGTCATACTTCACCTCTACTCTCGTTGCCATGGCTACGTTTGCTTCCTCGCTCCCTGATTGGCTTTGTCCTTCTGCTCGTAAATATTGAACATGTTGAATATTTTCGATCCTCTTTGTGAACACGCCTCACACCTCAGGACGATCAGGTGAGATCACCTTTAGGACCCCCAGATCATCGGCCTGTGCTGAGTTTGGCCAGAGGCGGAGATCCGAGCCAACAGTCATCCCGATTGTCTCGTTGAGTGTTCCCTGCTTAAAGTAAATCATGAGCATGGTTGAGTTAGGGCTGGGCAATGAATAAGTTCATTTGAATTATTTTTTTCAGGAGATTTAAAAACAATTAATCCAGATTTTCTTCTTGACTCACTCCAATCATAAGGTGTTGCAATGTTTGAAAATACAAATACTGAAAATTCACAGTTTTCATGGTGATAGGCACTGTCAGGTTTGCACAGGTGGATGTTTATCAGAATCAGAATCAGCTTTATTGTTCAGGTGTGTTTAGACATACAAAGGTTTACTTTACTCTCTAAGTACAGACTAAATACAGAGAGTTTATACATATACTAACAGAACAGAAGCAGAAATCACCAAGCAGGAATTAAACGTTTATGTTAAAATTAAATTAAATTAGAAATTATAGAAATAGAAATTGAATAGAAATAGAATATGTACAATATGTACAAGATAAAAAACAAGAAACAAAGTGCACAGGTGCATAAACGTTCAGGTTTGATATTAAATACAAATCTGAGAGTTTCATGTTTATAAACTGTTAAAACGTTCAGTGTTCATGTAGACAAACCTGCCTACACTCAAACTACAAAATCAACATTTTATGCAAAAATAACAGCATGTAACTGAACTATTTGAGGGAAATTCTGTTGAGTTTCAGAATATATTTTTATAACATAAAAGCAAAATTTGATTCTTGTGTTTTTGTGTCACTTGGAGGTTTTTTCCTTTGGGAGGGAAAAAAATGATAAAAATCGATTTTTGTGTAAAAAAAAAAAAAAAAAAAACCTAGGGATTTTGTTTTCAAGCCATATTGCCCAGCCCTAACTGAAATCCTTAAATGACCTCAAAATACTCAAAAGCCTGTTCCTCACAGTCCAACGACGAATCAGAGACAGGAGATACGGCTAACAGGAGCTATAAAATCAGATAAACCGATAGTTATTTTACTCTTTCATCCTGGATTTAGCTCGTGTCCTTGGTCACTGCTCACTCTTGATGCTGATTGGCTGTTGCAGCACGGCTTCAGGTGAATTTGTATCCAAACTTTGGCTTTTTCAGCTTGGCAGAGAAAGAGCAGAAAACTCTGGATGAGGCCTGTCGATGGTTTCAGTCTGTAAAGTGTGAAGCCAGAGTGACGGAGATCAGGAGTGTTTGGATTTGCATGTGGGGCAGATCATGTGTCGCTCCGCTGTAATCCTCACAGGCTGCAGAAACTCCAGTTCAAGCTGCTGATCAACAGTTAAACTCAAACTTCATTAATCCGGGATTCCTGTTTTTATTGAATTATTGGACAGCAATATCTAAATGTGGCCCCTGACCCCCAGACTGAAGGCCTCAGCTGTTTCTAAGCTCTGAGGGCGGAGCTTTGTGACTGAGAGATCTGTACAATCATGTTTTTGGGCTGTATTAACCGTGTTTAAGGTGATTCTCTGCCTTCATCCCACTCTGACCTGGGACGTCCCGCCCTGACCCCCTCCCCTCCTTCCAGGAAAAACAAAATTAAAAACCTCATTTTCAAATCCTCTTTTCTCTTCTTGTGTTGTTGTTTCAACAGGTGAGCTCACCGTCACAGTGAAAAACCAACCTGGAAACTTAAAGAAACAAACGTGACCCTCACAGATACAAAGTAAACTTTAGTAAATCAACAATAATCTGAAGTAATTTAACAATAATTCTGTGAGTCTACAAAACTTAACTGTGATTTTTATGTCACGGTCGCCGTAAAGTCACAGTTAACTTTAGTAAATTCACATTTCTCTGGAGTAATTCTACAACACTTTACCATAATTTTAAAATAATCTTGTTTCTGGGTCACTACAATAACAGTAAAGTGTCTTCATTTCATAGTTATTTGTTGTAAATTCACAGTACTCTGTAGTAAAGTGCAGTATGACACTGTGAGCCTTCAACATTTTACTGTAATTTTACAGTAATATTACATGGTCTCTGTAAAATTACAGTAAATTGTCATAATTAAGAGCAAATTGACGCTTAATTAACAGCTCTTTGTATCTGACAGTTTAATACTGTGACTCTACGACAGTTCACTGTAATTTTATAATAAAACTATTCTCAGTGTCGCTGTAATTACAGCAAAGTATTGTGAATCCACAGCACTCTGTTAACTTCACAGTTCGATACTATATCAGCCTAAAAAGTTCATAATCAGTATCGGCCCGTGTTGAAATTTACAGCAGCAGATCTATCAGCCACACATATCGGCTGGAATATCAACAAATTACATAAATGTTAAATATCGATGCACCTTCTCATCGCTGCATGGGTACATTTACAAATCAAGGGTTTCATTTTTGCAGGAGTTAAATGCTGTTTTTCTTGTTTCACGTCTGGTCCTCAAAAAAATATACTGAAATAACACTGAAAGACACAAGTCCATTTTTGTTAAGGACAGAGCTTGAGCTCTTGAACAGAAATATCTGTATCTGTGATAGTGAATTAAAAAATATCTGCAAAAATCCAACATCGTGCATCCCTATGGCGAAGACTAACTTATACATGCTCACACCGACCTGCAGGTGTGTTGTTTACCTGCTGTCCTCCCCTCCCCCTCGGCCTCCCTCTTTGTCTCTTCACCTGAGAGACTCTCTCCTCTGTCACCTGAG
Organism: Cetoscarus ocellatus; assembly: GCA_037902135.1. NCBI lineage: Eukaryota > Metazoa > Chordata > Actinopteri > Labriformes > Labridae > Cetoscarus > Cetoscarus ocellatus. Next base: position 200,453 of record JBAMNC010001872.1, read on the forward strand.
CGGCTGCCTGAGAGCTTCTGGGCAGGTGCAGGTGCACCACACCTGCTCTACTGGGAGGAGGGGGGGAGGGGGGAGGCCGCTGTGGCATCACCTAACTCCTCCCCCTCGTCCTCACAGGTAGATTCTTCTGGAAACAAAGAGCTGTGCTGACGTGGACGGGGAGCGGCCTCAGGCTCTGGAGCTGAGAGAAAACAAAGACAGAAGCTGCTGCTCCAGCGAGCAGATCTCTCACAGCAGGGCTGGGCGGTGCAGACCAAAACCAGATCCAGATACGAGACCTTGAGTGCCCCCACAGACCAGAAACATGCCTGTTAGTTTAGCCACACTGCAAGAACTCAAATATAAGGACATTCATTCATCCCATTTCAATTCTAAAAATCTCAACACCTATTGTTAACCAACATTGCCTGACATGTCCAGCTACATATGTTATTTCAGAACTTAAAAACAAAACATTAACCCTAACTTGCTTGTTAAAATATAAGTTAAGTTAAAGTATCTGCCAATGTGGCAACACGAATTTTACTTCTACGATGTCTTGGAGGTAAGAAGTCTATTTTTAGATTCTATTCCTGATTCTGAGGAGTAAAGTTTAGTTTGTTTCAGTGGCAGATTTCTGATAATCACAAGTTATCCAGTGTTTTATTTTTGTTTTTATTCCTTGTAATAAGATATTCATCTGGACTCGTCAAATGAAAATAACATTTCAGTGAGTATTGTGGATATTTTTGACATGAAATTAGACAAACTTACTAAGACCTGAGTTTTTGCAGTGTATGAGTGTGAGCATGGATGACTCCCTGTCTGTCTCTCTATGTAGCCCTGTGATTGGCTGTTGACTGGTTCAGGGTGTACCCTGCCTCTCGCCCAATGTCAGCTGGATTAGGCTTCATGCCCCCTGACCCTGAAGAGGGAAAGGCCACATAGATAATGGATGGATGGTGATATTTGATACAACTGAACACGGGCACTGAAAAAACATGATCCAGAAAAAATGTGAAACTTTTCTAAGTCTAAAAAGTTTTTTTCCAGCTAAATAATCATAAAAAACACACTTCTGACGCTCTAAGCAAGCAAAGCAATTTTACCATAATATCTACAGCTACCTACAGAAAAATATCTTTACAGTAAATCATGGATCGAGAGAAAATTCCATTAAGGCCGTTAAAACTGACCAATAGCAGGCGAGATTTCTTTAAAGGGATACGCCAACATTGTATTAGTTCTCATGTCCTCACTCCTGAGTCTGGGACAAGCAGGTAGACGCCATTCCTTTGACTGTGCATGCAGTAACAAGGAAGAGACAGGCAGAGATCACCCTCTGCTAATTAGCTTAGCTCAAACACTGGGAATCAATGGGTAGTGTTAGCCTGCCACTGCCTACAGTCATCAGATTTTGTTGACCTAATTTCGTGTTGGTTTGCGCTCGAGATGTGACGTTTGCGAATGCAAATTGCCTGCAAAAATGAACGGCTCACTCACAGCTGAGAATCTGTTCTCATCGTTCACTTAAAGGTCCCGTATGTCGCTCCTTTTCTGCAGTTTAACATGGATCCTCGATGTCTTCATGAAACGTTAGTAACATACTTTGGTCCAAAAAGCCAATGCATTAAGCACAGCAGCATTGTTTCCAGGCTCACATAGCCCCTCTGTTCAGAAATGTCTCGTTTAGTAGGCGGTGACCTTAATATGTTAATGAGCCACTGCTGATACCGCCCAGCTCTTTCGCGGGGTGTGCTGAGGCGAGGACGGCGTCGTGTAACCATGACGACTGGGCCCTGAGAGAAAATGGCTGCAGGACAACAAACTGTGGTTCATGTTTGAGCCCGAGCCAGACCCCCAATATGAAGAGGCACCAGAAGAAAGTCGAGAGCCAAGGTTAAACCAGGAGGTTTCTCTGAGGTCTGTCTGTAAAGTTTGTTACTTCAATGCTAATGTGTAGACGAATTATAGCTGTTCTGCCGTTCTCGCTCCCCCTCTGTGTGTTGTTGTAGATGTGAAGCATGAAGCTCCTCGACTGTGTAGTTTGTATTCATGCAGTGCTTACCACAACTTAGACTGGCGTTAAATAGTGTTTAGTAAGGGATAATGTCGTCAGCAGGTTACTACAGAGAGGTCACGAGGTCAGAGGAAGACTACAGGAACTCACAGACCCACCATCCTGGACTCGGACCTCTATGCCTGAAAAGGTTTTCACTGCAAATGCCTTTAATATTTATGGAGACTATAAGCCTTTACGTCAAAGAGGAACAATGCAGAAGTATTTTTACATAAACGCTCCCATTGCTGTTACACAAATAGTACGGATTAAAAGTACATCACTGTTTCCTCCATCTTACATTTTTACAGTTTATCTTTATAGTTCTTTACTTAATAACATATAACATATGGAACACTAAAAACACTAAATTATAGACATAACATTTAATTTTTTGGAGCTGAAATGTTTATTTCACTTTGGACTGAAATCCAAAAACAACAAAATTTCCATGAAATATAAAACATAGTTTTTGTATCTTATTAGATACATTAGGTGTTTCTGGCAACTGTTAATCCACCTGAGTACCTTTTTTATCATTTATCTGATCGTATTCAGATGTTGTTTTTAAGATTTGTTGATCATATTGATCAGACAGAGGTATCATAAAGTATATCAAATATGATACAACAGGCTTTCAGGGGTTAGTGTGTTTTCACTTACAAATGTCTCATTAAGTGATACATAACCAAATGTCTATGCCTGTATGTTTTTAGTAAATAAATCAGGAGGATAATCATCTCACAGATCTTATTTGACTGTCTCAGTTCCTCCTAACATACTAACATGCTGTAGTGTTATGTGGCTGTAACTTTTCCTCACAGCTAAACTCCACACAGTCACACAGCTCGTCTGACAGCATCCTGGGGGCATTTCTGAGTCTTTAAACTTACAAAAATCAGATTAAATTAATTTGGTCAAAACGACACTGTGGCCACAAACACCGGTGACGACGATCACATCTGCAGATACACTGATGTGAGGGCTGAGGCAAAAACCTGTAACACTCCCCTCTGTAGGTAGGGCCAGGTAATGTTTCCTACCTTTATAAGGTCAGGTGTGGGCAGTTAGTGCCCTGTTTGTCAGACTCCTGGTAGAAGTGTGGCAGGGCTGCTTGCTGTGTGCAGGTAAGGGAAAGCTGGGGAGAAACACTGGATGATGGGATTTTGGTTAGAAACCTAATGATTTCTTGTAAAGTTAGATGTTGGGAAGCTGTTGCTGACTGACCCTGACTGTTGTGTATCTGGTAGATTTGTGAATTGATAAGGTAGGCTACAAATAAGGATTTTATGCATGAAACTGTAGCGTCATATCACTAATAGCATCCTTCATTATTTAGGAAACCTGCTCTTGCTCCCCCCCCCCCCCAATCAGGGCCCAGATTGAGCAAGGTAACATCGACTAACATGGTAATGTAAGAGGATTATCATCCTCTGAGGTATTTTAGCTGGTTTCTATATGATTTTCACTTATGTTTTTTTTTTTTAATTCCAGATTTTATTTCCAGATTGCTGTTTTGTCTTCGCCTTCCCTGCTTTGCATTGCTCTGCCTTGTCCTGCTTGGCTTTGTCTAGCCTGGCCTGGTTTTGGCCGGAGCCAGTCCCTTCAGACTGTTTCATTGTGCTGGTTTATGATGTTTGAACAGGATTGGACTCTTTGCTTCTGGCCCAGTTGATATCAGGATTCCATGTTGGAAAGATCCAGAATATTTTGCTGCAATTTTGTGTATTTATGACCTGCATTGTATTTTAAGAATTGTCTTTTTTTGTATCTCTCTACGCAATTTAGTACCTATTATTTCTTTGTGAAACTGAGATTCACAGTTTTATTGTATTTTTTTTCCTTTACAGAGGCACAAGCTGTGGGGAGTACTCGCGGGGTCCACCTGTGCATGTAGTGTGGTAGATTTGCAGTGACCATTTCAGTATAGATTTACAGTAACAATTTGCAGTGTAGCTTGGTCGTGACGAGCTGTAGTGTAGCTTTGCAGTGTTGGAGTTCACTGGGTGGTATCAAGTGGGTCTGCAAGAGAATCTCCCTGCAGAAAGTTCTCTGTCTAGGTATTCGTTTAACAGAACTTTGACAGATTTTAAGGGTAAGAATTATTAGTTTTTAGTTTTTCAATAAACCTGTGGAAATAAATGATTCTCATCATCAATTTTGTTTCCTCTTTCCTGGAGGTATTTTAATTCAGAATCCTAACAGCTTTAAATAAAGAAAATCTTATTTGTGAATCAAATGTACGTCTCCTGCTTCTCCTTGAACCTGTAAATTTGTTTTGTGTCAACACAGTGGAAGAAGGGGTCATTTCCTAGCCCAAGAGTTTATTGAGACCCTGTGTGTCTTTTTTGAGTGTGTCCCGCCACACTGATTTGAGCCGACGTTAGCGTTACATGTTATATAGTTTTCCCTGTTGTTAGTATTGATGTTTACATGACCAAAGAAACACAGCCTTCACTGATCGTTTCCCTCGTCCACAGTTTTGACAAAAATGAGTTTTGAGACCATCGGAGATAATTTACTGATTACATGCTTCAGTGAGTGCAGAGCAGTTTGCCTCGTACTCAGATCTCTATACATTTAACAGCGGACAGCACAGTAACACACAACAGGGACTTCACATTACAGTCCTGAACAAACACGACTGTAAAGTCCTGATGGATAGAAAACAGAGAAGATCGTTTCCTCCAAACATTACAGGCTAAACAACAGGCTAACCGCAGGCTAAACTTAGCCTCCTAAAGCTAACACTGAGGGAGGGATGAGAGGAGGGGGTGTATGAGGAATAATTATATTCCTCAAGCTGTTAAACTCCTCTTGACTAATGTAGGAATATCCATACATCTAAGTTTACACTGCAGGCTGTCAGAGTAACTTTAACACTGAAGAAAATCTTCAGCTCTTACATCTGGTCCACTTCCCTCTGCTGTTAGCATTAGCTCGTAGCAATAAGCTAAATAAATACCACACAGCATTAAAATACTCACATGTCCATGGTCCGAGGTTTGGTGGCAGACAGGTTGGTGCTGAGCCTGGATTCAGGAAAAGTCTAGTTCCCAGTCCTGAGTTGAACTGACTGAAGCTGAAGAAGCAGTCGGATCGTGAAGTGACTGACACACACATACAGGTTTTAGCCGACTGTAGCTGCTCATTCCCTTCAATAATAAAATTAATCCACTTGGTCCTCTGGTCCTCTGAGGCTGGTAGACTATATGTGAAGATATATGTGTCTGTTTACAGCCAACAACTGAGCAGTGACAGCTCCTGAGCTCAGACATGCTGAACACAGATCTCTGACTAAGAGTGAAAACAACATGGCTGCTCTTCACAGAGGAATCTCTGCAGCAGGGGGGAGGGGTCTACTCAGGTGGACCAATCAGGTTAGGTATGCAAATCAAAACTATACTGTTACGTAAGAGTATATCCACAGACTCAACAGCTCACTGAATACCATGAGTTCACATTTATGCAGCCTGTTAAATACAGGTTTTGTTGTCTACTATCACATGTTGTGCACTGGGAGGAAGGACAAAGACCCAAAAATGTGTTCAAAAGCCTTCAAAAAGTGTTTTTTATATAATATGGGACCTTTAAAAGAGCTGTTCAAAAGACTCGACTCGTTCCTGAACATCACATCTGTACTGCAAACCACCGCAGAAGTAGGTCAACAAGCTAAGCCTCTGTTAGGAGCAGAAGAAGATAATACAGTGACAGTAGATAACATAACATAACACAGTAAAAGAAATGAGTCACAACAAGCACACAGGACCGTTTAGAGCTGCTGAAGAGTTTTTCTGATGACTGTAGGCAGAGGCAGGCTAACACTACCCACTGACTCCCAGTGTTTGAGCTAAGCTAACAAGCGATGGGCCAGCTCTGCCCGTCTCTTCTCTTTGCAGAGAGTGACTTTAAACCATCCACATCAGTTAGGGTGTACTGTAGGTTCACTTTTAGGTCACAGAGATCATTCAATAGGCCGTCTAGTCTTTAATCTATAAGCATTTCTACAAAGCCCTCCTGAAACTGACAGACGTGTGGGTAACCGCCTGCTCTGTGGCCTGGCTGTTTCAATTCCAGGAACAAAAACTGTTGAAAAAAAGGTCCTCATTTACGTGTTTGGGGTTTAACCTAATTTTTTTCCGTGCAGAGCTTGCACAGAGTGAAGCTAGTTTGACGGTTTGGGTTTCACGTCTTTATTCATTGGAAACATGAACTCACTGGCAATCTTATTGTAGCATTGCTCTATTTTAATTTACAGCATAATAACTGTATTTGTATTACAGTTTTAATACTGTACCTTTATTCAAGGTGTCATCGTTGTGTTTCAACTCACAACATATTTCCTGTATTATCAAAATCAGCTTCCTTATTTTCATTTACAGTATCAGAACTGTATTTTATTCTACAACCTTTTTACGCATTTTAAATTTCAGTGAACTTGCTGTATTTTAGTTTATATTACTATATCTTCAACTTTTTTACTGATTGGTTATTAGCAAGGTATAATTTTGTAAAAACATTTACTTAAAGGAACACTCCAACTTTTGTTTTATTTTCCTGACATTAACTTTTTCACACCATCTAGTATTTATTTCATTGAATCTACATTTAAATCATTTGTTAAATCATTTTCAGTGGATTGTAACTGATTTCAGTATTACATTTAAATTCACACAGTCTACCAAAAACTTATGATCAGTTAATGAATTATTTATCCTCCTAAATCATGACTTTTCTGTTATTGCTCTTCCTGGGACATGGTTTTCAGAGGATGCTTCAGAAACAGGCCTTTATGAGCTGCCTTCATTTTAATCAACTCATTAAATAATATTAATACCATTTTTTTTCTCATAATTTGGACTTCTTCCCCAGAAGTCTCAATCTAATTTCTGGTTTTGACTTTTTTCAACAAAAAAATACTAGATTTGATCTCAGAATTTGAACTTTTACCCAAGAATTCTAAATTTGATCCCAGAATAATGCAATTATCCCAAAAATTCTACATTTAATCTGAGAAAAATTTTCCCCTCCAAAAATACATTTAGTATCATAGTTCTGAGCTTCTTTTCCCCAAAATTCAAAATTTGGTCTCAGCATTTTGACTTTTTTTCCCATAATTCTAAATTTAATCTCAGAATTTTTGTTTTGACCCTAAAATTTTACATTTAATCTCATAATTTTGACATTTCTTTCAGCTAAATTCTAAATTTGAACCAAGAATCTGGACTTTTCTTTTACCCAGAATTCTAAATTTATTGTCAGAATTTTTTAGCCCCCAAAATATTACATTTGATCCCAGAATTCTGACTTTTTGACTCTGTTCAGTCTTTATTTTTACAATTCTTTTTCTCATTTTCTTTTGTCCTTATCATCTTCCATGTTACCAACATAAGAAAATGTTAAGGTTAGAATTGTGTTGATTTAAGGACAGCTTTTTGTGATTAAAGACCCAAAAGATAATCAACTCCATGTGGCTGCTTTAGGACAACTGTTAGGGACTGATAACGCCTAATGTTTAACTGGACCAAATTATTTCACTGTTTAATTATTAATAATGTTGTCTTAAATCTGCCTCCAGAGCATATACTAAGATAAAAACTGTCTCTTGTTCAGCTGTAGTTGGTGGTCCCTCTGTAGCCTCACACTACTCTCCCCCAGGACCCCGTGAACCTCACCAACGATGGCCCCAGCCAACGAGACACCTGTCACCTGTCACCTGAACTTCTCCTCTCAGAGGCAAACCTACCTCTACACCATCAAAAGGTTATCACTCTTTTTTTGGTGTTCATATGATCACAGCTGGAGAGAACAGGTTGGTTTTATTTGTCACTAAATCTCTGAATCCTCAGAGAAATAAGAGGACTTGTCAATAACTTTTGCTTCCTGACATTATGTCATAGTTTTATTTATCCGTATTTATCATATTGTTATATTGTTTAGGCACATTTCCCACACATCTCCAAAAATACTGAAGCTACAGAAACAAACTGTTAGATTAGCCCTTCTCCAAATCTTCAGCACCAAGTGCACCTCTTTTAAATAAATCCAGTTGTTAACTATTTTTAACATTCACATTTTCCAAACATGTATTTTTGTCTTTTAAATCTGATATCTAAACTCAGGTTTACATGCACATTAACATGCTTTTTAAATATGTTTTATTGCATTGTGTTTCTATACCTGTGTGAAATAAATTAATACATAACATATGGGGAAAATACACTTTAAGAAGAAACTCTCAACAACTGTGTCAGCTTAATATCAAAGTTTAATCTCCAAAATCATTTCAGAGTGAGGACGTTCATATAACAGGGACAGGAATATTACATGTTGTTGAAGTGAAACAGAGCTCCTCTGAGGTTTTACCAACAAGGTGAAGAACTCTTTCAGCCAGGCTCAGTCCCAGTTCTTCTGCTGCTTCATCCTCTCCATATCTAAACCCTTTCCCCTCATGGATCAGCCCTGTACCTCACACTGTGGTTGGTCTCGTCCCTGGGGGGTCGCGAGCTGCACAGCAGGCCCCCGCCCAGAACCAGCAGCACCACGGCACCCCAACCGATGTAGATCGAGGCCCCCAGCTCAATCTTTCTGACGCTGATCAGCTCAAGGATGTAGGAAACCTGGTTGATGTTTTTGGTGTACCGGTAGACGGGGATGAGCACCATGACACCTGCGATGATGAAGAGGATCCCTGCAGTGATGGCCACCTTGCACTTCCTCCTCTGGTCCTCTATGAAGGGGGTGCACTTGCCCCCGACCACGCCAAGGACGATCCCGAAGACCCCGAGGATGATGGCGATGACGATGAAAGCTCTGGGGGCGTGCTGCTGTAGATCCGGGGGGAAGGCCCCACACTGTGTCTGGCCCGTGCTGTGCATCACACAGACCATCCACAATCCGCTCCAGCTTACCTCACCAGTGGTGAAGGTCATGACTATCCACCTGGGGAGGGCACAGGTGATGATGCTGCCCAGGAAGCCGATGGTGGCCAGAAACAGACCCAGGACCTGTCTAACGGAGGACACCATGATCAGGACGAGAGTGAGAGCTGCTGAGAGACAGAGGAACCTCAGAGAGCAATGCTGTCTCTGCTGTCACAGACCTCCCTCTTATAAGAACCACTGCCTCAGTTTTTTTAATTTTTGGTTTGGAGTGAAACAGCTGCTGCAGAGGATGTGGTCAAGAGCTACAGAAACAGCCTGTCTGAGAAAACTATCACTGTTGAAGTGGACTGTTGACAAGAATCAAAAAGATCAATATTTTTACACTGACAACATTCACAGTAAGAAGCAGAGAGGCTTTGTGATTCTGTCCAACTTACAAAATGAATGAGGAGGATTTTTAACTGAAGCTGGAGTTAAAACTTTGAGTTTGTTGGAGATGCTGGAATCAAACAGCCTCTGAGTTCATCAGCAACAGATCATTGCCATCACACAAACTGTTTCTTTGTCCACTTAACATCCAATTTTTTCTCATAATTTGGACTTCTTCCCCAGAAGTCTCAATCTAATTTCTGGTTTTGACTTTTTTCAACAAAAAAATACTAGATTTGATCTCAGAATTTGAACTTTTACCCAAGAATTCTAAATTTGATCCCAGAATAATGCAATTATCCCAAAAATTCTACATTTAATCTGAGAAAAATTTTCCCCTCCAAAAATACATCATTCAGTCTCATAATTTTAACATTTGTCCCCAGTATTTTGAACTTTTTTCCACAAAATTTTAAAATTGTTTTCTCAAAATTCTAAAATTAATCTCAGAATTTTTGTTTTGACCCTAAAATTTGACCCTAAAATGACCCTAAAAATCTGGACAACTGTTAGGGACTGATAACGCCTAATGTTTAACTGGACCAAATTATTTCACTGTTTAATTATTAATAATGTTGTCTTAAATCTGCCTCCAGAGCATATACTAAGATAAAAACTGTCTCTTGTTCAGCTGTAGTTGGTGGTCCCTCTGTAGCCTCACACTACTCTCCCCCAGGACCCCGGTGAACCTCACCAACGATGGCCCCAGCCAACGAGACACCTGTCACCTGTCACCTGAACTTCTCCTCTCAGAGGCAAACCTACCTCTACACCATCAAAAGGTAGAAACCCATCTCTGGACACCTACTGCTGTTTAGTAGATAGAGATGTCTCCATTATCCTAAACAAACAGAAGTAAGAGGCTAACAACCTGTGAGCACTGACTGCATCCTCTGGTCACAGCACTCCCTTCATACTCAAAAGACTCCACAGATTTCATTCAATGGATCAAACCTGCTCATCATGCTGAGGACTCACGTGTTTGGTTACTGTGGACATTGAGTCACTTCATACAGATATTCCCTTTGACGGGGACTCTCAGCTGTTGGCTTGTTTTTAGAGGAGAGACAGGAGTGTGATACTGGCAGGCTCGGGGAGTAATGAATACGCGTAACACGTTACGTAATTACGATACGATAAAAAGTAACAGCATACCACTACACTTACAGAAAAAAAGATGTAATCAGATTACAGATACATTTAGTAAAAACTGGGATTATTTCACAGGATTACAATTTTAATGCATTTTAAGATGTTATGTATAAATCTGATTTGTGTTTTTGTGCTCAAATGAAAAATGGGATCAACAGATCACAACAGCTTTCATCTGAATTTGATGTTTTCGCCAGATGGAGGTTTATGTGATCTTCATGACATGACCACAGGTCGGTGGTTGGTCTCGTCCCTGGAGGGGCAGGAGCTGCAGAGGAGGCCCCCGCCCAGAACCAGCAGCACCACGGCACCCCAACCGATGTAGATCGAGGCCCCCAGCTCAATCTTCTTGGCGTTGATCAGCTCCAGGATGTTGGACAGCTGGTTGATGTTGTTGGTGATCAAGCAGACAGAGATGAGCACCATGAGACCTGCGATGATGAAGAGGTTCTCTGCAGCGATGGCCACCTTGCACTTCCTCCTCTGGTCCTCTATGAAGGGGGTGCACTTGCCCCCGACCACGCCAAGGACGATCCCGTAGACCCCGAGGATGATGGCGATGATGACAATGAGAGCTCTGAAGGCCAGCTGCTGTAGAGACAGAGCCAGCGGGGTCAAGGCCCCACACTCTGTCTGGCCCGTGGTGATCATCACACAGACCATCCACAATCCACCCCAGCTTACCTCACCAGTGGTGAAGGTCATGACTATCCACATGGGGAGGGCGCAGATGATGATGCTGCCCAGGAAGCCGATGGTGGCCAGAACCAGACCCAGGATCTGTCTAAAGGAAAACACCATGTTCAGGACCAGAGTGAGAGCTGCTGAGAGACAGAGGAACCTCAGAGAGCTCTGCTGTCTCTGCTGTCACAGACCTCTTATAAGACCCACTTCCTTAATTTTTTTATTCAATATTTTGTGTGAAACTCCTGCCTCAGATGATGAGGTCTAGAGCTATGGAAACTGCTACTCTGAGAAAACTTAGTTGTATGTCTTGCACAGAAACCATCCTTGAGAAAATTACACTAGTAAAGTGGATGGTTCTGCTGGTCTTGATCGATATTGTGGTCCTAAAAGTGCACTTATTTATTTCACCTTGGATCAATAATCTGCTGTGTGTTGATTTGTCAGCAGCACTGACCTGTAAAGTGTGCCCACCTGTCAAATGATCTGATATATTCTCTCTGTGTTGGATGTGGAACAATTTGCAGTGTGCAAGCTCACAGTGTCCATCTATTCATCTAGTTCACAAAAAATGATGCTGTGCCTCGTATGAGCTTCACTCAAACATCATTTTATATTTCATAACTGATTGGCTCTTTGATCGGAGTGTATCCGAATGATTGGCAGTCCGGCGGGGAAGTCCTGCGCTGACAACATTCACAGTAAGAAGCAGAGAGGCTTTGGGATGCTGTCCAACTAACAAAAATGAATGAGGAGGATGTTTATCTGAAGCTGGAGTTTCAACTTTGACTTTGTTGGAGAATTTGGAATTAATTAATCTGTTTGCTCCTGTACTCGTCTCTGGCTCTGGTCTTGTAGGTGGCCTGGGGTCCTTGGTGTAGACCCCCCACTGCTGTGGAGTTACAAAGCCTCAATAACTATAATTGCAAATATTTGTTTATTCCTTCAGCCCATTCCATCATCATTACAGTCCCCAAAATTAACTTTGAAGAGATAAACAAAATTAAACACATGGTAGCTCCTGCACACAGCACATATATATATGAGTTTGACCATGACAAACAATCATGGGTGACCTGCTGAAATTTAGTATTCATGGGTAAAAAAGTCAAAATTCTGAGAATAAATTTAGAATTCAAGGAGAAAATTGTATAACGTGTAAAAACTTGTTTTGAAGTCAAAGACTTTTTGTTCATAATGGTCTGTGCAATGATCAAATTTCAATTTGTCTTGACAAAATATGTTTTCTTTTGAAATATTCTGTTTCTGTGTTGGAATATTTTCTCATTTTGGTAAAATGTACGTTCTTATTGATTGTTGTTTGTATTTTTTTTTACTTGGATTTAATGATTTTTTTTCTGTTTTACCTACTGAGGCCAAGAAATGTAATTGCAAACACCACAACACAGCTGCATTAAGCTGCAACACGGCTGCTTAAGCCACAATGGAAGTGAAAGTCCAGAGCTCACTACTGCTAACTAGCTTAGCTCAAACACTGGGAATCAATGAGAAGTGTTAGCCAAAGCCTGCCTCTGCCTACAGTCATCAGATAAACCCTTCAGCAACTCTACACGGTCCTGTGTGCTTGTTATGATTCATTTTTACCATTTAAGTAAAAAAAAGTCCTAAATTTTATGGTAAAAAAATCTCTAAAACTATGACGGTAAAAAACTGTAAGCTATAAAACGGTAAATTACAATTTTTGGAACAGTGAAACACTGTGAATAAATATATCAGTCAAAACCGTAATTTCTACACTCTTTTTCTGGAAAAAATACATTACTTCACTGTTAAATACCCTTGAACTGTGATTATAATGGGAATATGCCGTATTTCATATAACAGTCAGTACTGTAATTTTTGCATTAATTTTTTGCAAAAATTACAATTTGTCACTGTTAAGTTTACTAACCTTGTATTGATGACAGAAATATGTTGTAATATATAACAGCTAATGGAAAAAAGAAAAACAGTTTGTGGCCGTTAAATTCAGGCTACTTTGCCTAAAAATATCAACTATCACCATCTATTTTCATCTTCACATTTTAGCAATCAGCTCACTTGAAATAACCTCAGGGATGTTTGATTTTGTTGTTGTTGTTGTTGTTTGTTTGTTTTGTCCATATAAATAGAGCAGCAAATCTCTTTTGCTCTAGCCTACACTTTGGGCCACATTCCATCATCTCATTTGATAAATGGATCAAAGTTTAAAAAAATGCTTATTATTTTATACAGATATACAGATAAAACTATGCATGACTTTACTTTAAAGAGATAAGTCAGTGCTCACATTTGATTATGAATGTTAATTGAGGATAACTAACAATTTGTTCTCTGTAAACTGAACAGAATAAGAATGAGTTATTTTGAAATTTGAATACATATTGTGAATTCTCACGGTATTAGATGTTATGTGTGTGTCTTGTTTATTTTACTGGGACAGCAAACCAAAGCAGTACTACAGCTGCAGAGCAAACATGTAACTGTGGTCAATAATGCTGCAAACTGATAATGCTCCAACAAATGAAATATCCTCGATTTAAAGGAGAAACAGAACTGAACAGTTTTCAAGAACAGGGAAAAGGTGACAAACTATTGACAGTATATACAGCACATTCATCGTGTCCCTCTTGTGTGTCTGTTGTGTTTAGGGAATCTCATGTCAGTGAAGGTCCAGATAGGCCATAGCCCACGAGCCCCACCACAACTAAACCAAACCAACTTTTTCTGAAGCCCATAATCTGACTGAAAATGATCTTGAATTTTAACACAAAAATTTAGAATGAAACTAATTTTCTTGCTTGTTGGACTTTGCGTGAAGTGATACATGACACCCCATATATATATATATATATATATATATATATATATATATATATATATATATATATATATATATATATATAGTGCCCCATCTAATGCTAATCTAATGCATATTGCAGAATACAGGTACACGTTTTATTTTACTTAAGTTAACTACGGATAAACCCACAAATTTAAAAACTCTGTTCACATGGTATCATGCTTAAAATAAAGAATGAGTGATATTAGGCTTCAATTGAAATACATGTAACATTCTTGCTTATGAGTTTCCCTCATGATGTGACTGAGGAAGGAGGGTGATAACCTTAAGAAGACTCCAACATCCAAACATGACATCCTCATCTCAGCAAAAGCTGAAACATGACTCAAGTGACTCCAGTCCAGTGTGCATCACACAGGCTTGAAATGTGGTCCAATGCAGCTCATGAACAACAGGAACGACCCTGAAGGAGATGAAATGAAGAAGGAGGACTCCGCCCTCTCAATCCCTGCTTATTTGTGAAACTACTGTCATGGAAGCTTTCCCCTGTTTCTGGTGAAGAATGAAATAGAGACTTCTTGCTGGCCGACATTGTTTTATTTTCTTTGCAAAGAAAAGGTCAGTCAACACACGAGTGGTTCGAATGATGAAAGACCCCGACTCAAGGGGAGAACAGGGGTTAAGTACAGTAGGAAACAAATGGGATACACCAAATGGGAAGAGGGGCATGGAGAGGGACACTGACCAGACATGGTAAAGACAACAGCAGACATGAGACCTACTATTTATATGGAGATGTCATTGTTCATTGATCAAGCACATCAGGATGGGTGGGGGTGTCAGGGGTCTAGACATTGTTATTTAAAACACAAAAGGGACCTGTCACAATTCTCCATCACAGTTCTCCCTTTTGATTAATCATTAATCACCAAACAAAAGAGAAAATGAATCTTAAATAATACCATGGTTACAACAGACAAAAAACAACAATATTTACGTACAGACATCAAATAATTCAAGTATGTAAACAAATTGCTTGAACAGGGGTAGACAATGGGTTGGAGGGCAGAGGGTTAAAAATGAATTGTACAGTTTGTGGAGTTGGCATGTCCAGGAGTTCAGCATGAATGATGATGCTTCAAATCTTGCAAGAGCGTAAAAAGGAGTGTCCAGATGATGATGATTTAAATGTTTTTAAGACAGGTGTCATTTCTGAAGGAGGTTTTGTCATGATTTGCTAAAAGAAATGTGATATTTATGTTCTTTCTGCCCCTCATTCAGGCAGAAACTAATGGGGATCAGCCAGCACTGCATAGCTCCAGTAATAAAAGGTATGTGCATTTCTCATCTACACACTGAACTAGTGATGTCTCAGAGATTATATTTATTAAATAGGCAAGATTAAAAGCTATGCACATTGATAATAGTATGATGATCCTAGATTTCTGTGCAACATTGCAGAATAAAGAAAAAGGCAGAATGAGCAACAAAACCCACAGTGGCTCATTTTCTCACATGTGGGCATCATTTCAGCAGGTATGACTCTGTGCCAACGCAGTGTGGTAGAAGTTAGGAGGAAAAAGTCTTGATGCACCAAAATAATTTACCAAACTATTGACCAAATAAGAGATGACAATCCCTGAGGAAACTGAGCTAAAACAATGATGTAATGTGTGTTTTGGGATGTAATGCCATTAAATAATCTGACTTATAACCAAAAGGGAGTTTGACGGTCATTGGGCGCATGCGCACGCAGCGACTGGCAGTGAGTGAGAGCTTGGTGTCCTTGTCTTTGTGTTTTTAGTGTTTTTAGCGTCTTTTAGCGTCTTTTGTGGGATGTTATCGTCTTTTTGTTTACCTTGGATGTTTTTAGTGCTCCTTGTTTTATTCATCAACAATGGATCTTCTCTTTATAGTCTCGCTGTGGCTCCTTTTACTCTGGCTGCTCACCTGTAACATCAGCATGGCAGTGTGCCAGGCGAGACCGGTGAGGACTCAACACGCCAGGGGCGCGCTGCTGGGGCTAAATGTGGCCACGTTAGCCCAGCCAACCCACCTCACGTTTAAGATACCGGATTGTATCCTCAGGAACTTCAATGGAGCAAGTGGGACTAGAATGGTCAAGAAGAAGTCTCAGACAACAACTGAGGAAACAGCGACTCAACCGGATTCCTCTGCCCTCGGTTATAACGGGGGCGTTATAACGTCCAGCCTCTGAGGAACAAAGTGGATGAACTCCAGGGAAATGTTCGTTTCCAGAAGGATTTTATGAACTGTTGCGTCATGGCATTCACCGAGACGTGGCTCAGTGAGCACGACCGGGACATCGATCTGACTATCGATGGTTTTGGGGCTCCTTTCCATCTGGATCGACACGCAGAGGTAACAGGGAAGACTCAGGGCGGCGGGGTGTGTGTCTGTGTGAACAAACAATACTGTCGCTCTGTGACTGTAAGAGAGCGCATCTGCACGCCACACGTGGAACTCTTATCGGTATCATTACGGCCTTTTTACTTGCCCTGTGAGTTCCCCCAACTTTTTATAACTATTGTATACATTCACCCGAGAGCAGACGCTGCCTCTGCCACCAACACCGTCTTCGAGGTGGGACAGAAACTGCAGGCCGTCTCACCTGATGCGCCGAACTTTATAATCAGTGGGCGATTTTAATCATGTCTGTCTCAAAAAGGTACTCAAGAACTTTCACCAGTATCTCACCTGTTTTACCAGACGTGACAAGATACTGGATCGCTGTTACGGGTCGGTGAAGGATGCCTAAGTCAGTTCCACTTCCCCCGCTTGGCTCCGCGGATCATAACTGTGTGTTCTTGCTTCCCTACAAGACTGTTTTAAAGAGAGAGAAAACGAGGACCAAGGACGTTAAAGTCTAGTCTGAGGATTCAGTACTTTCTCTTCAGGGGTGCTTCAGCTGAACTGACTGGAATATCTTTGCTCAGTCTTGTGGAGATGACTTGGACTCATTGGTGGATGTGACCTGCGCATATATTGCATTTTGCAGAGACATGATTATCCTTTGCAAGCGCGTGAAAATATACCCAAACAACAAACCATTGGTCTCTGCGTCTGTTAAATCCTGCATACAGAGGAAAAATGTGGCTTTTAAAAATGGATCAGCATCTGACTTGCGTTCAGCAACAAAAGAATTAAAGATGGAAATTCTAAAACCAAAACACAAATACAAGTCAGACCTGGAAGGCAAGATGGCTGCTAATAATCTCGGCTCAGCCTGGGCGAGCATGAAAACTTTAACAGGGCTTCAGAGCACAGAGCATGGCACTCGTGTTATTTTAAATGGTGTTAACTCAGATGTGGATTTAGCTAATGCTCTTAACTGGGTTTTTTTTTTTGCCGTTTTGATACCTTTGATTTTAGCACAGAATTACAGGAACTAAGCTACAAACTAAAGGACGATCAGCACTTTAACATTCGACCGGAACAGGTCGAGAAAGCCTTTGTAGCTGTTAAAGTCAACAAACAGCACGGCCCAGATAACATCTGTGGTCGTCTACTGAAATCCTGTGCTAAAGAACTGAGTCCAGTCTTTCATTTTATATTCAATAAGTCCCTACAGACACAGCAAGTCCCAAACATTTGGAAAAATGCTGTAGTGGTCCCAGTCCCTAAATGCAGCTGTCCTGAGACTTTAAATGATTTTAGACCTGTTGCTCTTACCTCAGTTTTAATGAAGATCTTGGAGAAACTGGTCAGGTCTGAGATCCTAAGGACAACAGAAGGTGCCCTGGACCCAATGCAGTTGGCTTACAGACCCAGTAGAGGAGTGGAGGATGCAACAGTAACGCTGCTTAATATGCTTTTTAAACACTTGGACAATAATGGGACTCATGCCAGGCTCTTATTTGTGGACTTTTCTTCTGCTTTTAACACCATCCAGCCCCACATCTTGACGGAAAGGCTGTTACAGCAATTCAACTTAAGAAACAACCTGGTGGGCTGGATCCTTAACTTTTTAACTGACAGGACACAAAGGGTCAGGGTTAACAATGCTCTGTCTGACCAAAAACACACATCCACAGGTTCACCACAAGGGTGTGTGCTTTCTCCTCTATTGTTCATTCTGTACACAAATGCGTGTCAGAGCAAATATGACAACAGAGCCATCATAAAGTATGCAGATGACTCTGTTATTGTAAGTCTACTTGAAGAGAGAGAGTCCAGCCATGGCCCAATTGGTGATGATTTTGTGGCTTGGTGTGAGGAGTCATACCTTCTGCTAAACACAACAAAAACAAAAGACATGTTGATAGATTTTAGGAAGAGTCCTCAACAAAACTGCTTAACTTCAATCAAAGGTCAGACTATTGAGTGTGTACAGTCATATAAATACCTTGGTACAATCACTGATTCAGAACTGAGCTTTGAAGCTAACTGTGAGGCGGTGTGTAAGAAGGCTCACCAGCGTTTATATTGCTTAAGGAAACTGTCACACCTCCACATTGACAGAACACTAATGACCTGTTCTATCGTGCTTTCGTTGAGTCAGTCTTGTCATCTTTGGTTTAATCACACATCTTTGAAGGATAAAAATTCACTGAGTCTGGTAGTGAAGTGGGCAAGTCGTCTCATTGGTGAGCCTCAGCTCTATCCAGCATCCCTGTATACTACCCAGTTGCAGAGGATAGCAAACTCTGCATGAAATGATGATTCCCACCCTCTTAATGGTGAATTTCAGCTTCTCCCCTCTGGACAGAGGTGTCTCGTTCCAAAGTGCAGAACAAAGTGGTATGAAAATAGTTTTGTCCCTGCCGCTGTTGCTGAGCTGAATAAATCGTAGCCTTTTGCACACAGATATTTATCTGTTCATGCACTTGCACTTTGTTTTACTTACCCTTTTAGATTTGTACTCTTTTTAATTTTGATCTTAATGGAGGGCGCCTCTGCAGCCAACACGTGTACGTGTAGCCCCCTTTTATGCTTTTCATGTCTTTTATGTCTGCTGTGATGATAAAACCTGGAGCACTTTAATGTTTAATGCTTAATGTCTAATGTTTAATTTTAAATTTTGTTCTTACCTTTGTCTTTGGCGTCTATGTATGCGTGGTGTAATCTCACAGGCTGCAAAACGAATCTACCTACGGGTACAAATAAAGTGACCTGAACCTGAACCTGAAAAGGATGTTAGATAATTGTTTGTTAGACTATTGTTCCCCATACAAGCTTATTTGTTGAATAGTTCTGTATTTTTACAGCAAAAGCTGAAATACATAACAGCCATAAACTATAAAACTAACATTGATGCAATAAGATAAATATTATTCTTACTTACACTAATCATAATAATGTCAGAGACCAGAATGTGGAATGAATCAATAAAAATACTTCTTATCTGAGAGGAACTTAACAGTCTGATCTGTGACGTTAGAGAAGACCCCTGCAAAGAAAATACTCCCTCATACCATATTAGCGTACTGTTCATGAATAAATACTGATCTCAAATTGAGTGAAAAGTGTCCCAAATATTAATGTTGATCTTGTACTGATAGAGTGGCAAAACTGGTGAACATAAGATTACAAATTCACAACTAATTAGTTATGTTTTTGTTTTTTTTGTACATATTTGAAGGTCATTTAGCAAGTTTAACATTTGTCAGACAACTTTGAAATGTTATTATTATTTAAATACACAGAAAATTTTCAAGATATAAATAATTTCTGGTTCAGACTTGATGCAACAAAATGATCTGGCTAATAATTGAACTGAAATTGATATTAATGCCACTATGTGACCTTCTGAAATGTACAAAACAAACTAAAATTAAACTAATTGGATCTGAATTAGTAATTTAATGGTCATCAGTTTTGCCACTCTTGTCAATGTTTGGGATAATTTTCACTTAGTCTGAGATCAGTGATAATTCATGAACAGTGTGCTAATATAGAGTGACAGAGAGTAGTTTGTTTACGGGAGTCCTCTCCAACATCAGAGTGAAGAGTGATGATCTTTACTCTGATTTATTTCACTTTCTGGTCTCTGATTGACACTGATATTATTATGACTGGTATCATCAAGAATCCTATTTATCATATTGTATCATTATTAATTTTATAGTTTATGGTTGTTATGTATATCTGCCTTTTCCTGGAAAAATGGCAGAACTATTTAAGAAATCAAGTGTGGGAACAGTTATCGAACATCAGATTTCATCTCCCCATTAGTTATTGGTCAGATTTTTTTACAGCATTTGTCACATGACAGTAACATTATTTCAGCATTTTAAGTCAGTTCCTTTAGATATTGTCATCTTGTTTAATCAGTTATTTGGTATTTATTTTGGTGCATTAATACTTTATCATCATCTTTATTTCTGTCATTCACACACAAACATTTTAAATGTAAAAACTGTTAAAGGTTTTTCCAGAGTCTGCTGTGACACTTGTTCACGACGAGGATGCAGAGTGCATCAAACTTGACCACATGACACAGTGAAGAGTTTGGAGAAAAGTCAGACTAAAACTTTTCTCAATCGTATCAGTACATGTGAGGTGAAGTTGTGAAAACCTGGCCACCAATCATCATTTCTACTTGCCTGTATGCAGACTTTAACACACAAAAGGTTTTTTAGTAGCCATTACAGTTTTTAGTTTGCACAGCTGATTTTCACCTAGGTTACTTTACTAATTGTTTATCATCCTCTTCTCTCCCCGATCTCTCTCTTTTTGGTCCAGGTATTTGCAGAATTCAACCAAATTCTTGAAGGAAAGTTCGTTGAGGCTTTGGACCAGCACACACCCCCTTTTATTGGACACTTCAAGTTGAGAAAAGGAGCCATTTGACAAAAATGCACAAACCTCATGGTAAATAATTTGATGACTCAACATAGGTACTATATCAAAGACTCATGTGAAGCCCCTCAACTATGAAGTGATCCTTTGTCTCTTTCTCAGAGTTTCCAGATGTGACTGCTCTGCGCTCTGTCTTCAAATGGATTCCCTTTGCAGTTGGAGATAACTCTGGTTATTTCTTCAAGGCATGCCTTGTGAGTACTTTTGTCAAATAAGTAGGGTTGTTGCAGGACCTGAATTGCAAATTTATAAACAATAATTTAAATAGAAATTAAGCCTCCGGCATCCAGGAGCAGACAAATCCCCTAAAATCACCTGAGGATTAAACACTCATCTTTTGGATGCTATAGAACATTTTTAAAACACTGGTATTGTTTTTATGTCATGGTCATCATTTGTTGTTTTATATTGTTGAACTATTCTGAATGGCACCTCCTTAAATCTTAATTAACTCTGAGTCCTATATGTAATAATTTGTACATGAGTTAGCGTTAAATATGCACTTACTCATAAAACATAAAGAAACATTGAACAGTAACTGTCTAATCAGAATCCATATAATAAAATGTTTGAAGAGTTGTATGATCACCAGTTTCATTTTGATTTAAATCTGTTTAACTCAAACAGATTTGACTTTCAGTGCAGCATCATTTAATTTGTGTTGATTTTAATGTGGAGCTCAGTGTTAAAATCAAAGGAAAAAATGTATTTCTAAAAGCTTACACCTTTGATTGTTCCAATATCACAACCGATATGTCTGTTATTTCAGCAGTACACGAGTGATGAGACTCTGGCTTGGGGAGCAGTGCTATTTCTGTTGTGAGTGAAGACCATCTTCAGCCCGACCATAACACCACACACCTCCAGCCCTTTTCAACGGCCACTGGTCTTGAGGGAGGAATTGCCATGGACAACATGAAGGACTTGCCTCAAGCGGTTTGACTTCTGTTTGGTCTGACTTGCACTGGCACTACATTTGGCCCACCCCAAATCTATGGAAAAGACACTGAACTTTGTTCAATGAGTGAAACTTCTCACACTGAAAAATCTCATCTTCATCTGTAAGTCAGAATCATCCTGTTTTGGTGAGACATTTTAAGTCTTTTTAAATATGGTTTGAGAGTTTGTTAAATAAAATAAATGTTTGATGGCTGCTGACACAACTGCAAAGTGTTCTTATTTTGTTTTAAGGATATTGTTTCTAATTTTTCTTGTGTTTGCAGCTGTTTTGGGGTTTAACATGTTAGTTTAATTGCTTTACAGTAAACAAATGTGTATATTGAACATTCAATAAACAGGCACAAAAATTAACACTTAAAACAGATAAATAAGTTCAAGGAATGCGCACTAAAAATAAGAAGTATAATTAAAAATAATAGTAATGAAGAATAAGTATTTTGAAATTTGTATTGCAGACTAAACATAAATAAGTAAGCATAAATATTAATTACTCAAAGTAATTAAGTTAGGGTTATTACTGTGAACTTAAATAACTTATGTGAACTTACAGAAGTTTATTTTACTGGATTTTTTTTCTAAGGCAACGAGTTTACATACTTTTTTTTAAAGTAAATTCAACTTGTTTTATTTTACAGTGTGGAAGTTTTTAGTGTAAAATAGTATTATATTAAGTCATTGGGTTCTAACCAAAAAAGGCTAATTGATGTGTTTTGAGTGATATATAATACAGGGAGAGTTACCAGTATTTTACTGTTAAAAAGCAAAGAGGTATTTTTTGTGCAAATTATGTTGTGTTTTAAGATTTTAGAGGACAGGGTATTTATACATTTTACTTTATAACACAGTCATATTTAATGGCAGAACCTTCTGTTTTTACATTTTAAGGAAATCTATGAATAATAAAGTAAACTTTTATATTGCGTTGAAACACTGTCATTTGCACATTGAAAACCTGTTAATTTTACAATAAAAAACTGGCAGCTGTGGTTGCCAGAAATTTACCCTAATATATACGGTAAAACTTTTTCTATTATTGCGGTAAATTATACTGGTACTGTTGATTTTATGGAAAAGGTTGGGGTTTGAAACCATGTTTTACCGTATAAATATACAATTTTACTATAAAAACTCACTTTTTTGTCATTTAACTAACATGAAAATCATGTTTATTTTATGGCAAAACTGTTTTTTTAGATGGTGAAAACTTGTAATTATATGGTAAATTTTGGAATAAAAATCTGACATTAACTGTAAAATTTACAGTATTGATATCCTTTTACTGTAATTAAAGAAAAAGTTCTACTGTATTTATTACGGTAAAATTCTGGCAACCACAGCTGCCTTTACTGTAAAATTAACGGGGTTATTTTTACAGTGTATGTCATCTTCTACTGTTATCTTATTATCTTGTTCTACTCCCAAAAACAGGCTTTGTTTCATTGACTAACTTTCAAGCACGTCTGCGGTGGAGATGTGATGTTCACAAACGAGTCGAGTCTTTGAAATGCTCTTTTAAGTGAAGATGATAACCAATTTGTAAATGTGAGATTCTTTTAAGAATGGCTCTCAAACTCTTGTGAGAGTCATTCTCAAAAGCAAAACGCCTCCAGGAAAATGTGGTGGTTTCATTTGTTGTGACCTCTCTCAGCCTTTATACAGATAAAATACCTTTATCTGTGTTTTATCTGTATAATTCAGTGCAAAAATCCAGTTGTGCTCTTATTCCTGTTCTAAGCACTCCGTCACTTTACTCTGTTTCTCTGTTTACTGTTTCAGTTTAGACTTTTATCTGTCTATATGTTTGCTGTCTGTTTTTAATACCTTCTGTTTTTATACTCTTGTTTTTAAGCACTTATTTAATTTTAAGTATTTGTGCCCTTAGTGTTGCTATCTGAGCCATTTCCAACTAACTTTCGTTCACGTGTGCACCTGTGGTGTATATTCTGAATGACAGTAAAGAATCTATCTACATATCTACATTAACTCTAAAGGTGAAGTTTACAAACAAGCCCACACTGGGTTTCTGCCTTAATCTTATTTACTGCTTTCTTTGACATTTCTTTTAACTATTTGCAAATAAATACATTAATTAAATAAGAAATAAAATTGGCTGCACAGAGAGTTTAGCTCTTGTTCATCATTTGACTCTTGAATACGCACCTTTGAAAAACATGTAAGTTTAAAAGTTGAGCTCTACACCTGAAAATACAGTCAATGCATCAAAACTACTAAAAATATGAGCAAATCAACTTTACACAGAAACTCTCAACAACTGTGTCAGCTTAATATCAAAGTTTAATCTCCAAAATCATTTCAGAGTGAGGACGTTCATATAACAGGGACAGGAATATTACATGTTGTTGAAGTGAAACAGAGCTCCTCTGAGGTTTTTCCAACAAGATGAAGAACTCTTTCAGCCAGGCTCAGTCCCAGTTCTTCTGCTGCTTCATCCTCTCCATATCTAAACCTTTTCCCCTCATGGATCAGCCCTGTACCTCACACTGTGGTTGGTCTCATCCCTGGGGGGGCAGGAGCTGCAGAGGAGGCCCCCGCCCAGAACCAGCAGCCCCGCGGTGAACCAGCCGATGTAGAGCGAGGCCCCCAGCTCCCTCCTCTGGGCGTTGGTCAGGACCGGGTTGTAGAAGTCCCGGATGATGGTGTTGGCGGTCCAGCAGACGGGGATGAGCACCATGAGACCTGCGATGATGAAGACGATCCCAGCGGCGATGGCCACCTTGGACTTCTGCCTCTCGTCCTCGACGAAGTTGGTGCACTTGCCCCCGACCACGCCGAGGAGGATCCCGAAGACCCCGAGGATGATGGCGATGACAATGAGAGCTCTGGCGGCCTGCAGGTCCTGAGGCAGAGCCAGGAGGGGGTCGTAGACCTTGCACTGCATCTGTCTCGTGCTCTGGGTCACACAGTTCATCCACAGCCCCTCCCAGATGACCTGAGCAGTGATAATGTTGGCACCGATGAAGGCCGTGACCCTCCACGTGGGGAGGGCACAGATGATGATGCTGCCCAGAAAGCCGATGGTGGCCAGAGCCAGACCCAGGATCTGCCTAACAGAGGACACCATGATCAGGACCAGAGTGAGAGACAGAGGGATCTCAGAGAGCTGTTGGTGCACTAACACCTCCCTTATATAAAACCCACTTCTCGGTTGTTCTCTTTTTTTTTTAGTTGTGAAACTGCTGCCACAGACAGTGTGGTCTAGAGCTGCAGAAACAGCCTGTCTGAGGAAACTGGCACAGAAACCATCCCTGAGAAAACGAACACTGGTGAAGTGGATGGTTCTGCTGGTCTTGATCGATATTGTGGTCCTAAAAGTGCACTTACTCATTTCACCTTGGATCAATAATCTGCTGTGTGTTGATTTGTCAGCAGCACTGACCTGTAAAGTGTGCCCACCTGTCAAATGATCTGATATATTCTCTCTGTGTTGGATGTGGAACAATTTGCAGTGTGCAAGCTCACAGTGTCCATCTATTCATCTAGTTCACAAAAAATGATGCTGTGCCTCGTATGAGCTTCACTCAAACATCATTTTATATTTCATAACTGATTGGCTCTTTGATCGGAGTGTATCCGAATGATTGGCAGTCCGGCGGGGAAGTCCTGCGCTGACAACATTCACAGTAAGAAGCAGAGAGGCTTTGGGATGCTGTCTAACTAACAAAAATGAATGAGGAGGATGTTTATCTGAAGCTGGAGTTTCAACTTTGACTTTGTTGGAGAATTTGGAATTAAAGAGCCTCAGAGTTCAGCAGCTACAGGATGTATCACCCACACATCATGAAGACGACACCACTCTCCAGGACTTAACGTGGTTTAGGAAAGCAGGTACCTGCTCAGTCAGATCAAAACATTCATTAGGTTGGACCAAAGATGCCAACGAACGCTTTTTCTTTGTCTCTTCTTGTGTCGTGACTCTCTGCTCCAGTTAGTGAAGGTGTACTTAATATTCTGGCCATGCTGAGCTGGTCTGTGACTCACTGATGGATCTACAGCACAATGTGACCAGTCTGTGTGTTTATCAGGGAGGTAGTGGTCATAGAGAGGCTCTGTGTGTCTGAATAGATGTTTGTGTGCTTCGTCGTGGTCTTCAGTGGTTCTGAGCTCTGCTGCTGCTGTTGTTGTTGTTCCTTGAGGATGAAATATTATATTTCTGATTCAGGCTTCAGAAGTGTTTGGTGAAGCAGTGTCCGGCCCCTCAGAGTGTCAGAGTGCTGATTGTTCCCTGGTACAGAACATTAATTAATGGAACATCACAACAGCTCAGGGGCCACATCAGGCCCCTCAAAGCTCTCCATCCAGCCCCCTGATTAATACTGTTCAGAAGAGGATTCAGGCTGACGTGAAGAAAGTGTTTTAGAGATAAAACTTTTTTATGACTGTGAAAAAATCTGAGATGGAACTCAGAATTTTAGGAAAAATCAGAATTCTAAGAGTTTGACTTCTGAAGATTCAAATCTCAGACTTTTTTTTTTCCTAAAAAACATTCAGTTTAGTCTCAGAATTTAGACTTGTTTCTGAGCCTCTGTTCAACCTTTAATTTTTACATTTCTTTTTCTTCTTCTTTTGGTCCTTATCATCTTCTGTGTTACCAAAATGAGGAAATGTTCAGGTAAATTATGTGAAGTTGTTTTAACGACAGCTTTTATTTGTTAAATACCTTCAACAATAATGAAACCCCATGTGGCTGCTCCAGGACTAGTGATAGGGACTGATAAGTAATTAAACTGGACCATAATATTTCTTTATTGTTGTTAATATTGTTTTATCTTCCTCCAGGGCATTTGCTAAGATAAAAAACTGTCTCTTTTATGGCTTTAGTTGATGATTCCTGCTTAAGTGAATGAGTTCAGCGCCCCTTGTTGTTGTTGTTGTTGCTCTTTTCTTAAAACTTAATAAAGTTGTTGACTTAACTTGCCAATAAAGACAACCAAAAAGAAAAATGGCACCTGAACCATCTGAGCAGCGAGAGTCTAAAGATGAGGTCAAGGTTTTGGTGCTCTACTTGATTTAATGTTGGCATATTTTATCATTACAGGAACGTTTGTTTTCTATTTACAGAGCAGTGGACTTTTACATTTATATACATAAATACATAATCAGAGCTTAACAGGTTTATTCGACCACCTCAGTGTGAGGTTTCTGCCCCCGCTGCCCTTAATTAACAGCATCAATTAATGAAATCATTGTGATGTTTCTGTAATGTTGATACACCAGCATGTAGTGGCTCTTCAACTGAAATATTTTTAATGCAATAACATAATAATTATTGTTATTTATGAATGTTCAGACTTAATACGTCATGAAAAAAACACACAAAATAGTAAAGTTCATTATTACTTCTAGGTTAAGATGTCAAATTATAGTTATTTGCTGTGCTAATTAATAATCTGAAAACTAAATTATTACATAACACTTTAGCCCCCATGACTGAATATATAAAGTTATAAATATAGATTTAATTAAAAGATCAACACTTTGTCCATCCTCTTGGAGAAAATGAACCTGTTAAAGCAGAATGTTTTCGGTGTTATATAAAAATTATTATAGTTTACGTAGCCTGATATCTAACTACAACCAGGAGTCACCTTTTCTGTGTGTGTTTACATTTTCTGCTGTAGAGATTAGGGCTGGGAAATATGGCCTATTGATTTTTTCCCTTGCAAGGAAAAAAAACCTCCAAGTGACGAAAAACTACGAGAATCAAGTTTTGTTTTTATGTTATAAAATATATTCTGAAACTAAAGAGAATTTCCCTTTAATAGTTAAGTTGCATGCTGTTATTTTTCATAAAATGTTGATATTGTAGTTTGAAAGAAGGCAGGTTTGTCTACATGAACACTAAATTCTGAGATATTTTCACATTACATTGACATGAAGTGTCTGATCAGTACTTAATGTCATTTTAAAAACTAATACAAGGTTAAACGTGCTTGTGCAAAAGCTGACAATGAAAACTTTAAATTTTCAGTATTTTTATTTTCAAATATTGCAACAACTTACAAAAGTAAGTAAAGGAAAAAATCTCAATTTTAAGTTTTTAGATCTTCAAAAAAATAACTGAATTAATCAATTTAGTCGATATATTTTCCAGCCCTAGCAGACAGCCTTGTGGGCTCTCAAAGGAAGAGTTTGACTTCAGTTTCTTTCGACAAATTTAAGCAGCTCGTAAAAAACTGAAAATATTAATGAGCTTAATGTGACAAACAGACGTTTTGTCACCTCACAGTCAGCTCTATGATTTCTGTGATTTTTGTTTTTTAAGTGACACGTTGACATCTTGACCACGACGAACTGCAATTAAGACCAAATCAAGTCTGAAGAAGAGAGCGGATAAATGTGGACGGGAAAACGTCTAAATTCCAGCAGCACGGTGTCGTCTGTGAGATTTTGACAGCCACCAAACATCCACAGATGACACCTGGATTTTCTTTTTAAATGGTTTTATGGGTTGATTTTTCTGTTTTGCACTGATTTTTGGAATAAGTGTATGTCAAGAAAAAAAATCTTGATTTTTTACTTTTTAAATCTTAAAAAAAATGAATTAATTAATTTAATTGGTACACTGTAAAAAGTTTGTTGTAACTTACTGGTAACAAGATACCAGTAAGTTACTGTAAATGTCTGTACAGTAACATCACTGTTTTAATTTTACAGCATTTGTTCTCTGTTTTCTATTATAGTTTTATTACTGTTTTTTTATTTAGGTTAGCATTACTGTCTTTTAATCACAGCATGATTATTGTATTATCAAAAACAACATCCCTACTGTTTTTTTTTTTCATTTACAGTGTCATTACTGTATTTTATAACACTTTTTAGTGAACTTGCTATATTTTAGTTTATATTACTATATCTTCAACTATTTTACTGATCATTTGTGAATCTAAAAACTCATTTATTCAGCCTCGCTGTTATGTAGAACTTTATTATTTTAATGACTATAATTATTAATTTCTGAGTAGCACTTTTTATCTTACTTTATTATTAAATTTTAGTTTAATATTTTATTGTCTGATTTTTTATTCCATTTTTAATACTTGCTTATATATCTTGATATAGTTTTTATTGTTTTACACTTCATCGTTTTAGTTTTAATTTTAATCTTTTAACATGATTTTATTTACTTGTTTAAATATATTTTTAGTGTTTTATTTGTTTGATGTTTCTTGGTTTTATTGCTTTGCTGTTTTTCATATCCGTTCTTCTAAATTTTGTCATTTATTTTACTTTAGCTTCTGTGGTGTGCATTAGTCTCCAAATCCTCTTGACATCCTACCAACTATCATAACAACATATATGTATACATATGTCTGTGTGTATGTATGTATGTATGTGTATATACGCATATGTAAATACATTTATATATATATGTGTGTGTGTGTGTGTGTGTATTTTGTCAATGTCTTTGTCTTGATGTAAAGCACTTTGAGCTGCAATTTCATTTGTATGAACTGTCCTATATAAATAAATTTTGATCGATTGATTTATTAGCAAGATATCTTATTTTATCTTATCTTATCGCTTTGTAATAATACTCTAACATTTGTTTCACCCAAAGGGTGAATCATTCACTCAAAGAAATCTTGCTTGGTATTGGTCAGTTTTCCTGGGAAAGGTGAATTGTCTCTTGATCGATGACCCTTTTGATTAATTTACGGTATAGACATTTTACAGTAGGCAGCTGTAGATTTTATGATGAAATGCTGTTCGTTTTAGTGATATCAGTATGTTTTCCCACAGGTTTTACCATTTACATTAATTTACTGTATAGATTTGTTACAGTAGGTGGCTGTAGGTATTACAGTTAAATACTGTTTACAGAAATCAGTGACAGTGTGTATTTCCCAGCCCTAGTAGAGATTAACAGCTGATGGTACTTTTGAAGGAAGAGGTTTAAACATCTGAAAATCACCAACAGAAATCTCCCCCGAGGCTCCTTTTCATCATTTTGTCTCATAAAGTCTCAGAAGTGTGATTATTTCTCCAGAGCGATGGAGCACATGAACACAGTCTTTCAGATGGCTCAGCTTCTCTTTATTGGGTCCAGACGTTAAAACACAGAAAGGTGAAGAACAGACTTTCAGACTGACCAATCAGGACTCTCCAAACCAGGGCGCCGACGCCCCCGGGATAACCTGTGGAGCAGCTTCTCTGTCAGGACACACTCTGGGGCTCTGGTTAAACCTGATCTCCGACTTTCAGCTCCACCTTCTCACGTTTGTAGAGTCCGACCCGCCAAAGCAGACGGGAGGAGGCATACGCTAGAATGAAATCGTCCTGAAAGCTAAAGTACACGAACAGAACATCAGATAAAACTCATCAGTCACATTTTAATATGCAGTCGTCATTCCTGACAGTCTGTGGGGACTATGACATGAAACAAGGACCAGCTCCACTCACACTGCAAAAACTCAGATCTCAGCAAGTGTGTTTGTCTGTTTTCAAGTCAGAAGTAAAACACTTATTCTAATCCACAGTCACTGAACCAGTCCAGATAAATATCCCACTTTAAAGAATGAAGACAAAAATAAGGCATTGAACTGCTTGTAATGAAGAGAAAAGATCTGCCAATGAAACAAGGAAAGTTTGACTCAGTGAGGCTCTTAAATTAAGGTTTAATATCAGCTCAAGTTAAATTGTTTTGTCTTATTGGAGATTATTACCTCACTAGTTTGTTTGTTGGTTAGCAAGATTAGGCAAAAACTACTGGATGGATTTACATGAAAATTTTACCAGAGGTGTGGTTTGGTCCAGGGAAGAAGCCGTTACAATTTGTGCTGAACTGATCCAGAAGTTTATAACGGCACATTCCATTCATTTACGGCATTATGGGAATTGTAGTTTATTTGCAAACTGACATCAATGTTTTTCAAGCCTGTGTCACCACATTTCCCAGCTTCCCTTGCAGTGTCAGTGGAGGAGTTCTGCTAACACAACAGCTAACAACCACATGAAAAGCCACTGCTGCAACTCTCTGAGGGCTGTTCTAGTTTTAGATATTATTACAGGCAACTCAGGCCTTATTTTTAGGTTTTATATCTTCAAATAAGATCTCAATCTAGACATGTCAGGAAACTGTGGATTAGAATAAGTCAGTGAGATTTTTTGTCTTGAAATTGCACACATACTCTCACCTAGATCGGAGTTTTTTCAGCGCATGAACAATCATTCACAAACCGAAGACCAGCCACACTGTCCCAACTCCTCTGGAAACCTAGACGTAGGCCTTGCTGCTGTCCACGGATCGAGCCTTGGAGTACTTCACGTCGTACTCGTTCTCGTCCCTGGGGGGGCAGGAGCTGCAGAGGAGGCCCCCGCCCAGAACCAGCAGCCCCGCGGCGCCCCAGCCGATGTATAGCGAGGCCCCCAGCTCCCTCCTCTGGGCGTTGGTCAGGACCGGGTTGTAGAAGTCCCGGATGATGGTGTTGGCGGTCCAGCAGACGGGGATGAGCACCATGAGACCCGCGATGATGAAGATGATCCCAGCGGCGATGGCCACCTTGGACTTCTGCCTCTCGTCCTCGACGAAGTTGGTGCACTTGCCCCCGACCACGCCGAGGAGGATCCCGAAGACCCCGACAATGATGGCAATGACGATGAGAGCTCTGGCGGCCTGCAGGTCCTGAGGCAGAGCCAGGAGGGAGTCGTAGACCTTGCACTGCATCTGTCCCGTGCTCTGGGTCACACAGTTCATCCACAACCCCTCCCAGATCACCTGAGAGGTGACGATGTTGGCACCGATGAAGGCCGTGACCTTCCACGTGGGGAGGGCACAGATGATGATGCTGCCCAGGAAGCCAATGGTGGCCAGAGCCAGACCCAGGATCTGTCTCCCAGAGGACACCATGATCAGGACGAGGACGCAGCAGACTGTGGGACGGAGGAGCAGGTTTAGGTCTTTATGGACCACCTGGAGGAAAGTCTCTCTGACAGGTGCTGCACGCTCACAGGGAGTCAGAGGAGGAGTTTTCTGAGAGGAACTGGTTTGTGCTGAAATGTTACCAGACCACTTTGCTTTTGGGGAAAGAGGCCGAGTTTCACACATCAGAGCAGGCGGTGAAGGAGCTCCTCCTCTGATAAGAGACTTTAACAGCCACAAGGACAGACGGAGGAGTTTGTCCTCAGATCCTGATGATGGAGGGACAGACTGACTGATTAACTCTGAAACTAGAAAAACACTCAGAGAGCGCAGACCAAGCAGCTCAGTGGCTTTTCCACAACCCCGGTCAAAGATACAGTCCTGGATCAGCAGATCCAGAACAGAGCCAGGATCCAGACCAAACTCAGCACTTACATGATGGTTTATTATCCTGTATGAACACCACACTTTTTGGGAACATCACTTAATATGTTGATTTTATATGAATTATCGAATGTGGTCAATGGGATTTCTCATTATAAAGTTCAGTGTTCCTGTGACGTCAGTCTGGATCAGATCCTGATGAAATTTACTCTGATGATCGAGACATGGACCTCATATTATCCTGTGAAATTAGAAGCAGATTTGTTAAAAAAAAAAAAATGGCAGAAATATGCTTTTTAAAAATTCCACTCAATGTTGATTTATGGGATTTTTTTTTTTTTTTTTAAATTTTGGGATTTTTTTGCATCCAGACAAATATACATATCTCCACCAAATTCTAATCATTTCTAAGTTGGGCCATTACCAGCATCTCCTGAAAATTTCAGCCAAATCCATCCTGTAGTTTTTGTGTAACCTTGCTAACAAACAAACAAACAAACAAAATGGCGGCTAAATCATAAAACATAAACATAAAAATGGGGTCTTAGGTCCTGTCAGCCACTCAGTGGTTCCACATATGAAGAACAGGACAAAAAGTAAATTAAGGGCCAAATATCAGTGTTTTTATCAGGGAAGAGAACGAGGGCAAAAAGGATTACATCACATGACAGTAAACATCCCCACCCTTTTCCTTTTTCTTTTAAAGAGCAAATAACAACAACCAGCACGGTCTCTGTGGAAGGAGAGCCAGAGGTCAAAATGAACAACAAAAAAATAAATAAATTCTGCTATAATCAATAAATACTGACAACCAATTAAGTAAACATACTGATAAGAGCAAGAAGCTAAAAATATAAAATGTAAAAATGGACCTGATAAATTTAAAAACACAGAAAAACAGTGAAACATAATGAAAATAAATAGTGAATATTAAATTAAGCAAAAGAAAGTAACTATAAGCATTTAAGAAAAACGTGAATGAATGAATAAAGTGAACTTAGAAAAAACAAAATTACAATAAAATCAATTTTAATTAGATAAATAAATAAATGGGGGGTATTGGTAGAGAGTTTAAACAGGTAATTAAAGAAAAACATTTTCTCTATATTTGTTAGAACAGCTCTTTACAGTTAGACTAATCTTTTCTATCTTTTCTAAAGGGCCAAATATGAAATATGTTTATTTATTTACAACTCAATGTACATGGAAATTAAAAACCTGCTCTGTGTACTTTTCTCTTTTAAAAAAATGATCAGACAATAGTACAATATAATGTTAGTGTATTTTGAGACCTAAGAAAATAAATGGGACAATAATCACACAATAGTGAACAAATGTAATAATACAACACAAAACTGACAAAATTAAAAGAGGAAAACTATGATTTACATATCGGAAAAGGAGTGGGAAGGTGTAAATGCTTATTTAATACCATGCCTCATCCAATAATTTTTGGCTTCCTTATCAATATAAATCTATAAAATTGTTAATTTACAGACATACACATATCCCTACTCATACATTAACTGGAAGAAACTTCCCAAATAAAATCAGAGGCCAAGACAACCAGATAATTAAATAAACAGTGAACACTTTGTGACCGTCTAACAAAGAAAAACAAGAATAAAAACTCTGATATTTGGTCCAGCGTTGATCAGCCTCCTGCCTGTGTATTGATCTGGATCTGGTCTTGTTTTGGGTTTTTGGACCTGGTTTCTCTTTCTCTGTAAAACTCTGTGACTCTGACGTCAGTGAGCGACAGTCATCACCTGTGAATGCAGGTCAGACTAATGCCCGGAAACGCTCACCGCGCCAGTCGATACCAGCTACCAGCCGCCATGAC
This sequence comes from Cetoscarus ocellatus, assembly GCA_037902135.1. Lineage (NCBI taxonomy): Eukaryota > Metazoa > Chordata > Actinopteri > Labriformes > Labridae > Cetoscarus > Cetoscarus ocellatus. The sequence goes on from JBAMNC010001872.1 coordinate 234,332, forward strand.
AGAGGGACACATCCCCAGGTGACCACACCCCCAGGTGAACACCCATCCCCCCCCAGGTGAACACACCTCCAGGTGAACACCCATCCCCTCCCAGGTGAACACACCCCCAGGTGACCACACCCCCAGGTGAACACACCTCCAGGTGAACACCCCCCCCCCCCCCAGGTGAACACACCTCCAGGTGACCCCCGCCCCCCCCAGGTGAACACACCTCCAGGTGAAAACACCCCCCCCAGGTGAACACCCATCCCCCCCAGGGTGAACACACCTCCAGGTGACCACACCCCCAGGTGAACACCCATCCCCCCCCAGGTGAACACACCTCCAGGGTGAACACCCATCCCCCCCCAGGTGAACACACCTCCAGGTGAACACCCATCCCCCCAGGTGAACACACCCCCAGGTGAACACCCATCCCCCCCCAGGTGAACACACCCCCAGGTGACCACACCCCCAGGTGAACACACCCCCAGGTGACCACACCCCCCAGTTGAACACACTCCAGGTGAACACCCCCCCCCCCCCCCCCCCCCCCCCCCCCCCCAGGTGAACACACCTCCAGGTGACCACACCCCCAGGTGAACACCCATCCCCCCCCAGGTGAACACACCTCCAGGTGACCACACCCCCAGGTGAACACCCATCCCCCCCCCAGGTGAACACACCCCCAGGTGAACACACCCCCAGGTGACCACACCCCCAGGTGAACACACCTCCAGGTGAAACACCCACCCCCCCCCCCAGGTGAACACACCTCCAGGTGACCCCCGCCCCCCCCCAGGTGAACACACCTCCAGGTGAAAACACCCCCCCCCAGGTGAACACCCATCCCCCCCAGGTGAACACACCTCCAGGTGAAAACACCCCCCCCCAGGTGAACACCCATCCCCCCCAGGTGAACACACCTCCAGGTGACCACACCCCCAGGTGAACACCCTCCCCCCCCCAGGTGAACACACCTCCAGGTGAACACCCATCCCCCCCCAGGTGAACACACCTCCAGGTGAACACCCATCCCCCCCAGGTGAACACACCCCCAGGTGAACACCCATCCCCCCCCCCAGGTGAACACACCTCCAGGTGAACACCATCCCCCCAGGTGAACACCACCCCCCAGGTGAACACCCATCCCCCCCCAGGTGAACACACCCCCAGGTGACCACACCCCCAGTTGAACACACCTCCAGGTGAACACCCACCCCCCCCCCAGGTGAACACACCTCCAGGTGACCACACCCCCAGGTGAACACCCATCCCCCCCCAGGTGAACACACCTCCAGGTGACCACACCCCGAGGTGAACACCCATCCCCCCCCAGGTGAACACACCCCCAGGTGAACACACCTCCAGGTGACCACACCCCCAGGTGAACACCCATCCCCCCCCCAGGTGAACACACCTCCAGGTGACCCCCGCCCCCCCCAGGAGCTGCACACTCAGACTGTAACGCAGTGACTCTCGGTTACTCTCTGAGGTGAATTTGAGATTCTAGAAAACATCCAAACACGTGAATACTTATTTCTTCATTTAGTGTTAGAGTGAATATTTTATTTGTTATATTAATACATAAAGTATGATTAATATACTAACCGTCATCCTAGGGCCGGATGACATGGCTTAAATAACTCAGAAAGAAGCTTCCTAATCAAATACAGAATGAAATAATATTAATAATGCAGTTTGGACGTAGGCAGGCTCGGCTACAGCACAGAGAGCGGCTCTATCATCACTGAGAATTAACAGCAAAACAAACTGAGCAGCTGATTAAACCAAGAGATGATGATCAGTTAATATTATTATTTAAGTCTCCTGAAACAGAAAAAAAATCATATTATCCTTACCTGTAGAACTTAAAACCATTAAAATAACTCAGTGGAAACCCATCTATTCTCTTTGAGACTAGAATTTAAGATTTAATCCCAGATGTCACAAAAAAAAATTCCAACAAATTAAAATGTTACACATTAAACAGCATTAACCAAAAAAAATATTTCTACACAGCCCACCTTAATTTTTTATAAAGATTTATTTTTATTATCTGCAGTGTGGAATTTACAAGCAAATCTACTGAGCAATTAACATTTTTATACATACATATATTTATAAATGTATTCAAACAAAAGCAACTATAACACAAATAAACAATACCGTAAATAACAGAACAGTAACAGTTATAGAAACAGTAATAATTATCTGTTGTGTTCAATATAAAGTTAAGTGAAAGAATAAATATATGATAAAAACAAATAAAATGAGACAATAATACAAAGTGTTAACATGTAAAAGGTTTGGCCAAAAATAATAATAATTCTGCATACATCTATAAATGTAAATGTTTTATGTTTGGTTGTTACTCAGATTAATGAATAAATAAAATAAAATTAATAAAGATTAGTAAAGACCTCTGTAACAGGTCTTTACTGTGAGTAACTGTTGATGAGAATTCAGGTGATTATCTGATATTTATCAGCATATTCTTCATTATTTTAATGATCAAATTAAAGACATTATTGATCGGGACAGATGTTTTTATTATACTCAGTTATGAATAAAAAAATATGTAAATAAACTCATTAGAGTAGTTAGGAATACAATTTAGAGGGAGCTTATTTTAATTAAGGATTAAATCAAAAGTTTAGAGGAATGAACAACAACAAATAATAATAATAATAATAACAATAATAATAATAATAATAATAACAATAATAATATTATACAAATAATATGAATATGCATGATACCTACAAGGGACTTTCCTTAGTCCTAGTCTTAAAGGAAATAGATAATTGACATTACACTGAGTTATTTTTATCTTTTTATGTTCGAATGGGTTTGGGTAATTAGAATTTTGAGTTCAATTTTAATTAGCAGGAGATCTTAATAATAAAAAATCCAGATTCTTCTTCTTTGGTTTGACCAGCTGCTCATTTTGCTAATCCTGTAATCCTCTGAGCCAGCCTACGTCTAAACTTTATAACCTAACTTTGATTTGAAAGCTTCTGTCTGAGTTATACATTTGAAATAAAGGTCAACAGAACATATAATAAATAAGATATAGATCATTAAACTGTACAAATAGCAAACAAACTAAATATAATAAAGTAAAGATAAAGAATGGTTTATTTTGAGCCATATCATCCAGATTATTTTATTTTATAACTCCAGCCCTGAAGGTCAGATTATTAATTATATTTTATGTGTGGGTAAAACAAAGTACGTTTTACTGATGTCAGCTGTGCTCACACCAAACATTCAGTCAACAGGATAATCGATGTTTTCCAGATTCAACAGATCTGCTGAATGACACAAATTTTGTATTTTTCGCCACTTTGACAAATTCACCTGAAGCTGTGGCGCGATGGCCAATCAGCGTCTGGAGTGAACGGTAACGAGGATGAGGTCACAGACTAATTAAACGACGGCTCCAACCCAAACCCCACACGGGGACCAGGAGAACTAAGTCTTAAATCTGGTCTCAGACTGGAAACCCCTGTGGAGCTTCTGCACTGGGTCTCTGATTTGGACCTCGTCCCCCCTCTCATAGACCAGCCCGTCCCGGTCCTGCTGTCCCGTACTAGCCTCAGGCGTTGTAGACCCCGGGCTCGCTCGCCGCCCTCCTGGAGGAGTTACTGCTGTGCACCTGGGCCACGTGCTCCTCCACCCAGGGCGTGGGACGAACCGCCGCCCTCGAGCTGCTGGGCCTCACGAGGTCAGGCCTCAGGATGGCGATGCGGGATGAGGCGTCGCTGAACTGCGAGTTGGTCGTGTACGGCCTGTAGGAGTAGTAGGAGGGGGCGGGACTCTCGTCCTCTCCGCAGACGAAGCACATCAGGAGACCGCCAAGCAGGAGCAGCACCGACGAGGCGAAGCCGATGTAGACCGAGGAGCCCACCTCTCGCTTCATAGCCGACGCCACGAAGGGGTCGTTGTAGACGGAGATGGTGGCGGCAGCCGACCAGCTGACAGAGATCAGGCACAAGATGGCTGCCAGGATGCACAGAGCGCCGCCAAGGAGACACGCCTGCGAACACAAAGGTGAGTCAGTTATTCGTGACGATTCCTTTAGTTCTTCAACAGGAAACAGTTTTTAGTCTAAACCGTCTACGGGGAGCGTTCCAGGGTGTTTGAGACGTTTATTCTTTCTGGATCTTCTGACTTTCCATCATCAGTCCGGATGATGTGCGAAGTTTCTGTTTTTATTGAGTTTAGTGTAAAACTTTATTTAATGCCCCAGTCACACATTCCCGTTTCTCATGGTGATTGTGCATGATTGTCATAATCCTGATGAAACGCGCTTTGGTCGTGGTGCATGCGCTACTTGATCTGGATCAGCATTGTTTAGTCGTGGACGAATACCGGGGAACGGGGAAGGGTCCTGATGGTTTTGAACTGTTCAAAACTGTTGTGGAGAATCGCCGCTCTCAGTATAGCGGGGTGGAAGCCTAATGCAGTCCTAAGGCGAACAGTATTAGCGTGACATGTACAGGGCTCAATCAGGCTGATCGTGGCTCAATCCATCAAGCTTTGTGAGGACGACTGACAAGGATATATTCGATTGTGCCCCGACTGTAATGATAATGCCTGTGTTCGTGACTTGTATTTATAGACCTTTGGAATGTGTCATGTGATCCTTTCTGAACGTTGTTCTTACGTATCTCGTACGGAAAGTGAACGCAACGAAAAATGCAAGTGACGGGTCTCAATCGGGGCTTACGTGACGCTAACTGGGCTCAAATGGGGCTGACGTCATGTCAGCATAATGGAAGTTAATGGAATCCTCATCGTATCGTTGTATTGACCTAACTGAAGCTGGACGAACGCCCCAAAGGACTGGAGAAGCGCCGTAGAAGCGTTACTGGTGGTGTGTTTACAGGGTGTGTCCGGAGCAGACAGTCATTTCTTCCCGTATCATGCCGATCAATCCAGCCTTGCCAATCGTGTACAGTTGTGCACAATCGCCATGAGAAACGGGAAAGTGTGACTGGGGCATTAATGACGCCTTTAAGGACCACACAGGCAACCTTGAACCTCTGGAACTTCTCTGACCTTCTTCTTGGAGGAGGCGTTGGACGGTGGCTCTAGGGGGTCAGGTGGAGCTCCGCTGCACCTCACGACTCCTCCCCCGAGGAGGGTGATGATGAAGCCCCCGAAGCCGGCGATGATGGCAATCAGAGTGAGGGGGCGCCCGGCCGCGAGGTCGGAGGTCATGGTGATGTAGGAGTTGTGTCTCCTGCACTGCAGCTGACCCGTGGCCTGGAGGATGCAGTGAAACCACAGGCCGTCCCAGACCTGCAGCACAGACGGGGGAATCAGACCTGATCAGGTGAGGGAGGGGCGGGGTTATTTTTATAACTATTATATATGGATTCATCAGGGCGCCATCTGCTGACAGAGTGACGCTACGGTGTCTGACTGTTAGAAACAGATGGCGATGGAAATAAACGAATCATTATTATTATCACCAAAACCCACCTGTTCAGGACTCCTTTAACAGCCTGCCATTTACATCCCCACACCTGTAATGTCTGTTGTGTTTTTTCCTTCACCAAGGAGGTTACGTTTTTGCCGGCGTATGTTTGTTTGTTTGTCTGTTGGCAAGATTACAGAAAAACTACTGGATGGATTCACATTAAAATTTAACCAGAGGTGTGGTTTGGTCCAAGGAAGATGCCATTAAAAAATTTGGTGGTGATACAAATATTTTTCTGGATGCAAAACATTCCCAAAAGTAAAAAAAAATCTCATAGGTTAACATAGGGCAGAAACTTTAAAAAAAATCATATCTCTGTCATTTCTTAATGGATTTGTGTTCAATTTCACAGGATAATTTAGGGTCCATGTCTCTGTCATCAAGGTAAATTTCATTTGGATCTGATCCAGATTGACATCACAATAAAACAATGAACTTTGTAATGGGATATCCCATTGATGTCAATCAATAATTCACATAAAATCTAAATTTTAAGTGATGTTCCCAAAACTTGTTGTGTTCATACAGGATAGCAACCTCCATGTATGAGCTGAGTTTGGTCTGGATCCTGGCTCTGTTCTGGATCTGGTGATCCAGGATTGTATCTTTTACGGGAGTTGTGGAAAAGCCACTGAGCTGCTTGGCGGAGGTCTGCAGTCTCTGAGTGCTTCTCTATTGTTATTGTTGATTTTATTGATTTTTTTAAACCATGTACAGTGTCCTTGAGTGTCCTTGAGTGTCCTGAAAGGCACTGTTAAATAAAATGTATTATAATTTTATTATTAGTTTTGAGACGTTTGTTCATTGGCGAGGAACGTTTGGAACAACGAACTTTGACCTGTTCACCTCCAAACCTGCTCATCAGTCAGACTGAACATCCATGAATGAACTGACCTTTGACCCTTTACCTTCAAACTAAAGCATTTATCCTTCAGTCAGAGCGAGCGTCTGTGTTCAGTCTGCTTCAGCTCTTCTCAGAATATCAGACAACTGAGAGGAGAGTTTTATTATGAATATAAATGGAGAAGCCATAACAGCGCCTCTGGGACCCTCAGGGACCCCCACAAACCACTCCAAACAACACTTCGTCTCTAAATGACAAAATGAAACTGATGTTTCTGCGCCGACAATTTTCAGCTGCGGCGTCAACATGTGAGGGCAGCAGGTGGAGTGTACTCCCTCTGAGTCTCCCTCAAACACCGTAAATCCATTACTGAAGTACTGAAGTACTGAGGTACTGAAGTACTCACTGACTGTGCCGTCACCACGTTGGCTCCAACAAAAGACGTCTCCCTCCACATCGGGAGTCCGCACGTCAGACTGGCCCCCAAAACCCCCATCAGAGCCAGAGCCAGGCCCCCGATCTGCTTCCCCTGGCCCCCCATGCTGTAGTCCAGGATCTGCTGGAGTGTCCGAGTCCAGATGAAAAGATCTTTACGGTCAAACCCTGAGAGACAGACCGAGACTGAAGAGTGAGCGGCTCCTGTTTGTCGTCCTTTATGTTAAACCGTCACGAGAACCAACAGAGATACTCAAACAGAGCCCTGAGGTGCTCCTCCATCAGCCCTCTGTACACAGGCAAACACCCCCCAGCTGATCCTGCTCTGGTTTTTCAGGCTTTAGAGAGGAGCGTCATCTCAGTGCTGCATACTCCATAAAGCTCCATTAAGTTATGAATGACCTTTGACCTGCTGCAGCGATTACTGTAAAACGTCAGAAATACTCGAGAAGGGGAATTATAACAGCTTCAGTAATTAAAGAACTTAGAGAGAGGCGTGGTGTGGACATGTGGGACAACTGTGAAATATAAGATTTATGATAATAATTCAGATTCAGACGACTTCATTAAATCCAAACAGGCGTTTTTATTCATTATGTTGGATTTGTACTGCTGCAGGGCACCCCCCGAAATAAGAGACCCGGTCTCTTTGGTCTAAAAAATAAAATAAATAATATAATGAATTAATATAGTCAAAGATTTTTCCAAGCAGAAGTTGAATTATAAAAGTGAATTTATTGATTTACATAAATGCAGAGAAACAAGGTTCATAACTGACTCGGTGTGAAAGGGTCCACATCTCCATTAGAGGGTCAGAACATTTATTTACAGCTTTATTTTTTTAAGTCTGAAATTAAATTCTGAATTCTGACACTTAAAAACAATCAACGTCTATTTTTCTTTTCTGTGGCACTGATTCTCCTCCAAACTCATCAGACTCTCAAAGGAAAAACAGAAATATGAACAAAATGATTTAATTCATGTTTCTTTAAATTTCTGCTGTCCTTTCACAGCTGAGTTAAGCTGCATTTTCATGACGTAATTATCTTTAGCAGTAAACGTCTCCAGAAGACGTCTAGAGGAATAAAAAACACATTCTTCTTAAGTCCAGAAAAATCTTCTTAAACTACAAAAATGTCCCTAAAAGATTGCAGTTAGAAAAATCTGAGCTTTAAATAAAGTAAATATATACGAACTTCTATCACATTATACATCATCAGCTCAAACAAATACTCTGTTTTTGAACTAAAAAAAAAAAAAAACAATGAGAAAAAGAACTTTAGCATTTGGCTGATTATCTTATGAATGACCTCTAATCTTCTTTGAGTTGTTCTGTATCCTTTCTCCTGTCCTTAAAACACTTCTATTTGTGCACAGAAAATGTCCTTGTACTGAGAAAATATGGTGAAAACACATTTTCATTTCTGTTTGATTAGAAAAACTCTGTAAAACTAATATCGTAATAATCCTAAAACACGACCAGAAGAGTTCAAACCTTTCTGCAGCACTCTTATCTGCTTAAATGTTTTTGTGTTGCTTTAATATTTCTATTTTCTTCTATATTTTATTCATATTTAAGGTGAGGTCAGTAAACTTTCTACTTTCAGCACGTGACTTCACCTGTTTCACCTTTTTCATTTAATCGTGTAAATAAATGAACTAAACTGTGCCCTGCACATTAAAACAAGAGTATAAGAGGATGTCTCTGAGTTCACAGCAGCTTTCTTCCTTTTGAGTCCTTCATTTAAATAAACCTGAGACCGTGGGACCATCCGGTCTTCCTGAATTCAGCCTCAAACACCACATATAAAAAAAACTAAAGTGTCCAATTAAAGGAACGGTGATCCAAATCTGGATCCAGGAATTCTGCTTAAGAAACTGTCAACGTTGTGTAAAAGGTTTTATAAAGTTTTCTACATTTTCCATGATAACTACGCCACATCGTTGCCAGGTCTGCTTATTATAGGCAATGTTGGGCTTCTTTTTGTGAAAAAGTTGCTCGTAAATATTGTTTCAGGTTTTGTTTTTGGGCTCAATTCAGAAGTTAAACTGTTTTCTCTCACTCCAAACACAAATGTAAATTCTACTTTTCAAAGAGACAAAAATGACGTTTCCACCAAAAAGAAATCCTTATAGTCAGAATTAAATTTATTTCTAATGTAGTTCTTGCTGTTTTCACCGTAATAAAGCTGTAGAGGATCAACATAAACTTAGATAAAGCCTGACTATGTCTGTTTGGTTACACAAATCAAGCTTAGACTGTTTATTGATAACAGAGTTATAAATAACAGCAGCCCCTCCCTTCATAAAGAAAAGGATGTTCACCTCCAAACTGAAGGATGTTGAAGAAGTAAATTAAGAGACGAATAAGAAATTGAAATGTGATGTAGATGAAAATGAAAACACACTTTATGTAGATTTGTCTTTAAAAAAGGAGTAACCTATCCCATTAGAAGAAAAAATGCCTGCAGGTTGCTTGTTTTGGGCTTGTTTTTATGACCTGGTTGCTTATCTCAGCAGAAGATTCTGGCAGCACTGCCTTGCCAATGACCTCAAATGATTTCGAGGGCATTGTGCTCTCGGACCTCCGTCCTCTCAGCCGTTGACTTTGCAGGTCATTCATCCAGATGCCAGATTCCTCTACAGAAATAAGCAACCAGGTCGTAAAACAAGCACAAAACAAGCAACCTCCGGCTATTTTTTAAAGATAAATCTACATAAAGCATTACTTTTCAATTTCACAGTGACATTTTTTCTTATTCGTCTCTTAATTCACTTCTTCAACATCCTTTAGTTTGGAGGTGAACATCCTTGTCTTTATGCAGAAGTGAAGGGAGCGACTCCTGTTATTTATAACTCTGTTATCACTGAACAGTCTAAACTTGGTTTGTGTAACCAAACAGACATAGTCAGGCTTTATCTAAGTTTATGCTGATCCTCTACAGCTTTATTATGGTGGAAACAGTAACAGTTAGATTAGAATCAAATTTAATTCTGCCTATAAGGATTTTTTTTGGTGGAAACATCATTTTTGCCTCTTTTTACAGTCAAATTTACATTTGTGTTTGGAGTGGGACAAAGTAGTTTAATAAGCAGACCTGGCAACTCTGATCATCTCCTGCAGAGTCCACAAAACATTAATGTCTGTTTTTCATTGACCAGCACATGAAGAATCTTCTTACTCTGGACCATCTGATCTTAAACTCAGTTTTGTTCAAAGTCTGTATCCAAAGATACTACATTTAGCTGATGGTCCACTGTTAAAGACTATAGAGACAGCAGTTTTTTGATGGCTTAATATTTATTCCATAATTACAAATTCAAATAAAGCAGCTATACTAATGTATGCTGCACTAATTTATAAATCTTTAAAGACTAAACATCATTAATTCTACATTATTAAAATGTGACTTTGAGGAGCTTCACAGATCAACATTTTGTTGGAGTAATTATTTGGTATCGATGTTTTGGGGGAGTGATCCATCCATACCAAAAGAGTGTTTTTGAAAGTTTCGATACTCGATCTATAAACTTCATATCTTTGTTCTTGGCTGATCTTTTTGACAGTCTCCTTTAATTTCTTCATCTGATTCTCTTCTTTCCAAACATTTTTATCCATTTTCCCTCTCAGTACAAACCCAACGTCATGAGTCTTGTGTAAACAAAGGTCTTCCTCTAAAATGGCGCCCACACCTCAGCGCGACGCCATCTTTAAACTCTCTAAAAACTCCAAATCTGAAACAGGCTCCATCAGAGTCCGGATCAGTCCTCCTCCTCAGCATCTGTAGGTGCTGCACAGAACCACGCCCCCGATGACCAGCAGAGCGCCGGACGCCCAGCCCACGTAGATGGACGCCCCGAGCTCGCCCCTGCGCTCGTCGGTGGCGAGCGGGTTAAAGAAGCCGGTGATGATGCTGTGGGCCGACCAGCTGACCGGGACGATGCACAGCAGCCCCGCCACGATGAAGACCACGCCCCCCGCCAGGCCTACCTGACCTTTGGTGGGCCGGTCGTCGCTGAAGAAGTTGGTGCAGCTCGCCCCGACCACGGTGAGCCCGATGGCCACCACGCTGACGCCGATGGAGACGCAGACGAGGGCGCGGGACGCCTGCAGCTCCTGCGGCAGGGCCAGGATGGAGTCGTAGGCCTTGCACTGCGACTGCCCCGTGCTCTGGATCACGCAGTTCATCCACAGCCCCTCCCAGAAGACCTGCGCCGTCACGATGTTGGCGCCGATGAAGGCCGTGACCTTCCACGCTGGCAGGGCGCAGATGAGGATGGTCCCGAGGAAGCCCACGACGGCCAAGCACACGCCCACCAGCTGAGTCCTCATCGTCCACACAGAGTCCTGCTGGAGCTCAGGGTGAAAGGTCAAATCCTCTCCCTCCAGCCGGGGATCATTCTCAGCTCCGCTCGCCTCACAGCTGCAGGTGCTTCTGCTTCGTGGTTTTCAGGGCAGGTGTGGGGGCGGAGCATCAGGGAGGAGGCTCTGCGAGTTTTCAGGTCGGGTTTCCTGCTCGTCCTGATTCCTGCTCGCCAGGCGGAGGGCGGAGATCTGCAACAATCAGATTACGTGACCCAGGAGGCCTGTCTCACACTGAGGAGTGTTTATCCACAGACCTCAACTCCAGTGAAGTCGTACTCTGCAGAAACTCAGATCTTAGCCCAGGTGTTTGTCTATTCTCAAGTCAAAAATATCCAAAACACTTATTCTAATCCAGTCACTGAACCAGTCCAGATAAATATCTCACTTTAAAGAACGAAAGACAAAAATAAGGCATTGAACTGTCTGTAATGAAGAGAAAAGATCGGCCAATGAAACAAGGAAAGTCTGACTCAGTGAGGGTCTGAAATTAAGGTTTAATATCTGCACAGGTTTGAATTTTGTCATGGGGCAGATTATTTTACTTATGACATGCAAATCAGGCTTTATTTTTACTTTGTATATCTCCAAATAAGATCTTAATCCAGACATGTAAGGAAATGGTGGATTAGAATAAGTCCAGTGAGATTTTTTTGTCTTAAATTGGACAAATGTTCTCACCTACATCTGAGTTTTTTCAGCGTACACAGAGTTAATGTGGACAGCACTTCTAATTTAGTTTTAGATAAGTCTTTTGACTAAAATATCTTTTAGTTTTAGCCATAATTTAGTCTCTAAATTCTTTTAATTTTAGTCTAGTTTTAGTCGATGAAATCTGCTGTAAATTTAGTCGACTAAAATATGAAGTGTAAAGGGTAAGGCCTGTTTTATGTTTCCTTGAATTTCTGAAGTCATGTTTTACACTTGGATAAAATCAAACATCTAATAACCCTTTATTGAAGGCTAGTAAAGTCTGAATGTATAAATGAACAGAAACAAATTGAACTTTTGTGTGAAATGCAGTCACCTTTATTTAGGCTACCTGGCAGAGCATCTCAGTTACAATACCAGAACTGACAACAAACAGTGAACCTGCTCTACATGAATATATCAATTCATAAAGAGAGGAGCTCTGATTGGATCGCTCCACAACTTATCCCACCACCACCAAGCTAAGGCAGCTGTGATTGGATATATTCCTAACTTGTCTCTACTTTCTACATGACCAAATTAGGTCTGATTGGATTAAGTCTCTGTCAAACATTTTAGTCTAGTTTTTATTTGTTGATGAAAATGTCAGTTAATTTAGTTTGAGTTTTTGTCCATGTGCACTTGTTTTTATTAGTTACTGTCTAGTTTTCGTCAGGGAATAAAAGGTCGTTGAAGAAATCCACCACAGAGACGAGATATTTAATGCTCAAACTGAAAAACGTTACTTTCCCGCTGTGGTTGAACTTATTCATTCAGTGACACAACACGCTGAGTCAGCATGTCGCAAGAACCATTAAATCCACGCCATGTATTTCCTGCTCAGCTTCCTCTTTCTCTGTAACTGCAAACGCTCTTCATATCCGCTGACGCAGAATTTTTTCCATCCAACATGTCCTGCGTCAACATTTTTCTCTGCTGGGATGAACTCTGACCTCTTTAAAGTTAGTGGTAGGAGAACATTTTAATTCTGACTTCAAGTTCGATTTTTGTTTCTAAAGGACAGAAATACCAAATACTGTACAAATAAGACCTTCATAGTTGCAGCTTTGGTGAGTATGACAAGATTTTTATCATACCACAGTCAAAAATTAAAGTGTTGGCACCATCACTAATTATCAAACTAATCAGAGGGTCAGTCAAGCCTCTTTCTGACACATAAAACTGTGAATAAAAACATAAGGTAATTATTCCTAAATCATTTTCAGCCTGTATTCAACTGAATACTCCAGAGAGACAGGATATTTGATGTTCAGACTGATAAACTTTGTTTTTATTGCAAATATTCACTCATTTTTAATTTTATGCCTGCAGCATGTTCCAAAAAAGCTGAGACAGGGCGACACAAGAGCGGGAAGGATGAGGAGGGCTCAAAAAACACCTGTTTGGAATATTCACAGGTGAACAGGTGAGAGTCATGATTGGGTATAAAAGGAGCATCACTGAGAGGATGGGGTGAACTACATGGGCATCTACAGTCCAGAATATCATCAACAGATTCAGAGAATCCAGAGAAATCCCTGCAAGGAAGCAGAGAAGCTGAAATCAACACTGAATGCCTGTGACCTGTGATCCCTCAGACAGCACTGCATTATAAAGCAGCATCATCCTGTAAAGGATATCAGCACGTGGGCTCAGGAACACTTCAGAAAACCATTGTCAGTTAACACAGTTCATCTCTACATCTACAAGGTCAAGGTCAAACTCTACCATGCAAAGACAAAGACAAATATCAACAACACCCAGAAACACCGCCGGCTTCTCTGGGCCGAGCTCATCTGAGATGGACTGAGGCAAAGTGGAAAAGTCTGCTGTGGTCTGAGTCCACATTTCAGACTGTTTTTGGACATCATGGACGTGGTGTCCTCTGGGCTAAAGAGGAAAAGGACCATCCAGACTGTTATCAGAGCAAAGGTCAAAAGACAGCATCTGTGATGGTATGGGGGGGTGTTAGGGCCCATGGCATGGGTAACCTGCACATCTGTGAAGGCTCCATTAATGCTGAAAAGTACATACAGGTTTAGGAGCACGAGACGTCTTTTTCAGGGACGTCCCTGCTTATTTCAGAGACACTGAGGACACATTCTGCATCAAACTCCAGATAAGTGAATATTTGCTCAAGAACAATAAAGTTTATCAGTTTGAACTTTAAAAACTTTGTTCCTGTCATGTATTTAATTGAATAAAGATCAGAAAGTATTTTTAAATCAGTGTTTTCTGTTCCTCGGCCCCGTCTTTAAAGTCCTGAACGAACATCAAACTGCTGAAATCACCGCAGTAAAGCTTCACAACGACCCGAGTGTTGATTTAAGGAAACAGCTGTTAGCAAAAGCAGGTCACTCACCACCTGACACTCCTCTGGCTCTGTGGGCGTGGCCAGTCTTTGATTGACAGCTGCTCACGCTGGAGTCAGCTCAGTGCCCTGGTATTCACTTCATGCTCAGCTGATCGTCCCTGCGTGGTGCCGTGCATGACCCCGTCAGTCCCAAACGTGGACTCCTGGATCTTCAGTGTTCAGTTTTCAGCCAGAACTTCAGACGTTTTCCTCAAGGCAAAAGGAAAATCTCAGAGCACAGCACATTCAAAATAAAGCAAAATACCACCTTTAACACACTTCTCCATATTTAGAACAACAGCTGTGTTTATAAAGCACCTTTAGGGACAGAAGTTTACAAAGTTCTTCAGAGAAAACAAAACCAGGGGACAATAAAAGAGCGTAAACTGTTATTCAGACAGAAACTCACAAAGAGTCGAACAACACGAAACTCAGAGGTTAAAGGTCAATTAAAGTAGATAAAAGGAGTGAAACTGGGATCATTAAAAAATCTATACACTTCATTTGTATGATTAAAATGTCAGAAAAGGACAAAATAGATTTTATTTTGTTTTCTTTTGTCCTATTATGACAGCACTTGGTCGTGGATCTGTTTGCTTTATTAAACATTATTTTGTTTTGCTGGCCTACTTCGTATTCATCGTGGAAAAAAAAAAAAAAAAAAAAACTGATGTTGCGCAGGCTTTTAAAGGTATGTTTTTTATTATTTTATTTCATGAAACGACCCTCCAGGATTGAGCTTGACAGTGTTTTTGTATTTCTCTTGGCAAACAAACTGATGTTGAGGCAGGCTTTTTAGGTTTGACCTTAGAATTATTTATTAAATGAAAAGACCTGCTGGACTTTTTTTGTATTTGTTGCAGTAGAAAATACCAGATGTTGCAGTAAAGGTCACGATGCTTCAGGACTTATTTTTTCTACACATGACCACAGTGGATCAGTTGGTGTCTAGGTCACCTTTAAAACTCCTTAAATACACAGAAAATGTGGGGCTGTTTTCCTATTTCTCCTAAAAGTGAAGAGTAGATCTAGTAAAGCTAAAAGCTATTCCTAAAGAGTCCCAGCTCTTAAGAGAGCTCCTAAAGTGAGAACTGTTAAGAGCAGGGAGACGACTATTAAGCAGCTCAGGACTTCCCTGAGCAGAGGACAAAATGGCAGATGGAGGAGGCAGGAGAGATGAACACCGGATGACAGCGAATGAATGAAACGCCACAGATTGGATCGTGCAGGAATCGTGTTCGTGGTTGATCTCATTAGAGATGCACTTACTTACAGCAGCCAGACCGATAAAAACAAGCGACCTCCAGCTGTTTGTTTTGTAATATATTACTTTTTTAAAAAGAGAAATCGACATAAAGTGTGTTTTAATTTTCATGTACTTTACATTTCCATTTCACAGTGACATTTTCTCTTATTTGGCTCTTAATTTACTTCAACATCCTTTTCTTTATACAGAAGTGAAGGGAGCGACTCCTGTTATTTATAACTCTGTTATCACTAAACAGTCTAACCTTGATTTTTGTAACCAAACAGACATAGTCAGGCTTTATCTAAGTTTATGTTGATCCTCTTCAGCTTTATTACGGTGAAAACAGTAACAGCTACATTAGAAATACATTTAATTCTGGCTTTAAGGATTTCTTTTTGGTGGAAACATCACTTTTGCCTCTTTTTACAGTAAAGTTTACATTTGAGTTTAGAGAGGGACAAAGTAGTTTGTGTAACTTCTAAATTGAGTTTATTTTGGTAGTAGAGAGAGCTTCAGATCCCTCCTGGGTTTGGAGCACAACGGGCCCAAAGGAACAACTGTACATTTGGAACAAGCCAAAAACTGCAACCTGCAACTGAGGATATTCATAAGCAACTTTTCAAAAAGAAGCCCAAAGTTGCTTATAATAAGCAGACCTGGCAACTCTGGCTCTAGTGCAGTAGTGCATGAGTGTGTGAGAGTGTGTTGGAGGCGGACGTGAGGATCAGGAAACTGAAGTTCACTGCACTTCTGCTGTTCTTGTGTTTGGCTTTATTTTGGGGAGCTGAGATAATCGGGGAGAATTCACAGAGACAGAAAAACAAGCCCAAACAAGAGACTCACGAGATACATTTAGTTTAATTATGGTTCTGTTTTAACTGATTTAGTAGAATGAACATGCACACGAGACATGAGAAATGGCTTATGCAACGAATAAACACTGTTCTTGATATTCTGTTTACCTGCCTGCTGATATATGAAAACTCATGGGTCCTTTGTTGCATTTCAAATGTGGTTCACTGGAGAGTCCATGCCGTCCCTCAGCCCAGTGACAAACTTCTGACTGTCCCAGTAGACCAAACACCATCTCTGCAGCCTGGGACAGCTGCCTATGCTGGTCCACCCCTAAAAAGAAATCCAGTAACCAATATGAACAAAATAATTAGGCATGTAAATTAACTTTGCCAGCAGGTGAAGGTAAGTGGTGCATCGTTCACCTGTGCGTGAAGATTCATTCCTCTTTTTCTGTTGACTGCAACACAAACCACCGCTTCTCACAATCCTCGCTTGTCCAGCAGAAAGGAGGCATTTATCTGTTGTGCTATAGTTTCCATGCTTGCTTCTTGGCTTTGACTGTGACACTGGGGCCAAAGTTACCTCTCAAAACACCTTTATATTGACCCATTGAGCCAGAAGCAGACTGTCCGTCTGTCCAGTTGGTTCCCCTGCTCTTTTCCACTGGTTTGAGGGAGATTCAGCCAACCAACGCTGCTTCTTACAGGCCAGTCAGCAATCACAGAGATGGATGAAAGCTGAGCCATTTTACCCTCGTTAATACCAAATTGAGCTGAAATGTTCAAACTGCAAAAATTACCAGCATGGCAATTAAAAAAAGCAAATAAATATAACTATCACTATGTGAATACTGTGCACGTGGGCCTCAGTTTTCTCACATTTTGTAGGATAATTTTAAAGTAAAGCTTTTTATTCATTTAACAGAGATTTTCTTTAACAT
Source organism: Cetoscarus ocellatus (assembly GCA_037902135.1). Lineage (NCBI taxonomy): Eukaryota > Metazoa > Chordata > Actinopteri > Labriformes > Labridae > Cetoscarus > Cetoscarus ocellatus. The sequence goes on from JBAMNC010001872.1 coordinate 251,471, forward strand.
TAAATATTTACAACTACACAGATTCTGTGATTGAGTTTATGGATTTGAGCGTCCATCCTTTGCCCACTACCAAAGTATAAGTTTATCTAGCTTTTAGGATCAACCAATCAGAGCTTTTGAAATGACTCATACCTCCTGAAGTGAGAGCAAGAATCAGAGTTTTCTCTCTAATCAGGGCGGCGGTGTGGTGTAAAAGAGGATGTAAACAAAGTGAGGACCCCACTCTGTTTCTGTGGCTCATTTTCTCCCACAGTTCTCGTAGAGTTGGTCTCCATGTTCATATAAAACAATACAACACGAACTGTCCCTTTAAAGTCTCTGCATGGATCAGCATTTTTAAAGTAAAATCAAGACCAGGCTTTTTAATCAGACTTTGACCGAGCTGTATTTTAGTTTGTATTGAATTATTTAAGCTTTTATTCAACAATCTTTAATTTGTGAAGTGTTTTATTATCCCACTCACTTGATCTGCTGGTTTGTGAGGTTTACAGATTATATAGTACTCTTTCTCTAATTCCTCATTTTGATTTTATCCTCTTTAGTTTGTTTTATCAGAACTCGTGCAGTTTGTTTTTGTTCTAGAATAAGCTTCATCTTGCAGGTTTTAGTCCATGTGAGACTTTGTGCTACATTTTTTGGATAAGTGCTTTACAAATAAAGTCTGACTGATAAACTTGATCAAATCCTGCCCTCTGATTAATTTTCACTCTCAATAGAGAAACGTCTCTGGATGTATAAAGACAGAAGTGACTGCAGCCCATTTGTCCAAGTGAGTTTAGATCAGAACTTTTAATGCTGAACATTTTAAATTAAAGTTTGATGCAGCTTTCTGTCCTTTTAAATTCCTTCAGCACTTTGTTCAAAAAGTTTCCCTCGATTTCTGTTTAACGTTTTAAGTTTTTCGTCTCTTTTCCACAGAAACGTCTGGAGCGTCACTGAGCTGTGGTCTCAGGCCGTTTCTGCAGGACAAACTTCAGCTGAGCAGAGTCTGAAGTCTCAGCGTGAGCAGAAACGTCCTCAGAGCACAGCATCCTCAGCTTTTCCCTCTGGAGCTTCAAACAGGTGAAGCTGTGAGGACACACACCTGAGGACACGCACCTGAGGACACACCTGAGGACACACACCTGAGGACACACTAAAGCTCCAGGTGAACTTTGTGAACCAGTAAAGGTTAAAAGGTGAACAGCACACCTGAGGACACGCACCTGAGGACACGCACCTGAGGATACGCACCTGAGGACACGCACCTGAGGACACGCACTTGAGGACACACGCACCTGAGGACACACGCACCTGAGGACACGCACCTGAGGATACGCACCTGAGGACACACCTGAGGACACACTAAAGCTCCAGGTGAACTTTGTGAACCAGTAAAGGTTAAAGGTGAACAGCACACCTGAGGACACGCACCTGAGGACACACACCTGAGGACACACTAAAGCTCCAGGTGAACTTTGTGAACCAGTAAAGGTTAAAGGTGAACAGTACACCCGAGACGCTGATGGTGTTCAGTTAAATTTTATTAAAATCATAAAACATAAAACCTCGTCTCTCTCAGTGTCCAGGGTCCAGGGTTCAGACGTAGGCCCCCCCGCTGCCCGCCGAGCGCGGAGCAGAGTATTTCACCGCGTACCTGCCGTCCTTCCGCTCGGGGCAGGAGCAGCAGAGCAGCGCCCCCCCGATCAGCAGCAGCGCCGCGGCCCCCCAGCCCACGAACAGCGCCGCCCCGAGCTCCCTCCGCTGGGCGTCGCTCACCAGGGGGTTGTAGAAGTCCCGGATGACGGCGTGGGCCGACCAGGACACGGGGATGATGCAGAGGACCCCGCCCACGACGCACAGCGCGCCCGCCGTCACCGCCACCCGGCCCTTGGCCGCCTCGTCCTCCACGCAGGTGGTGCACTTCCCCCCGGCCACGGCGAGCAGGAGCCCCACGAAGACCACCAGGATGGAGATGACCACGAGGGCGCGGGCGGCCTGCAGGTCCCGGGGCAGGGCCAGCATGGAGTCGTAGACCTTACACTGCATCTGGCCCGTGCTCTGCTTCACGCAGGTCATCCACAGCCCCTCCCAGAAGACCTGCGCGGTCACGATGTTGTTCCCGATGAACGCGGACACCTTCCACATGGGCAGCGCGCACACGACGATGGCGCCCAGGAAGCCGATGGACGCCAGGAAGACGCCGAAGATCTGGAGGCCTGCGGACGCCATGAGTGGACCGAGGAGTAGACCGGGACAGGTTCAGCAGGGCCAGGTGAGCGGCTGCTTTATAACAAGGAGGGGGGCGTGGCTTCGCCTGATTGGCTGATCCTAATCCTTCAAACAGGAAACACCTGAGCTCCTTAAGCAGAGCTTAGAGCCCCCTGGAGGTAATTAATCAGCTGTGACAGGAAACAGAGGAATGAAGCAGAGCGGATGAGAAAGATATCCTTAATACTGAGATTAGAGTCCAAATAATCCAGGACACCCCTTAATACTGAGGTTAGAGTCCAAATAACCCAGGACACCCCTTAATACTGAGATTAGAGTCCAAATAACCCAGGACACCCCTTAATACTGAGGTTAGAGTCCAAATAACCCAGGACACCCCTTAATACTGAGATTAGAGTCCAAATAACCCAGGACACCCCTTAATACTGAGGTTAGAGTCCAAATAACCCAGGACACCCCTTAATACTGAGGTTAGAGTCCAAATAATCCAGGACACCCCTTAATACTGAGATTAGAGTCCAAATAACCCAGGACACCCCTTAATACTGAGGTTAGAGTCCAAATAACCCAGGACACCCCTTAATACTGAGATTAGAGTCCAAATAACCCAGGACACCCCTTAATACTGAGGTTAGAGTCCAAATAATCCAGGACACCCCTTAATACTGAGATTAGAGTCCAAATAACCCAGGACACCCCTTAATACTGAGATTAGAGTCCAAATAACCCAGGACACCCCTTAATACTGAGGTTAGAGTCCAAATAACCCAGGACACCTCTTAATACTGAGCTTAGAGTCCAAATAACCCAGGACACCCCTTAATACTGAGGTTAGAGTCCAAATAACCCAGGACACCCCTTAATACTGAGGTTAGAGTCCAAATAACCCAGGACACCCCTTAATACTGAGGTTAGAGTCCAAATAACCCAGGACACCTCTTAATACTGAGGTTAGAGTCCAAATAACCCAGGACACCCCTTAATACTGAGATTAGAGTCCAAATAACCCAGGACACCCCTTAATACTGAGATTAGAGTCCAAATAACCCAGGACACCCCTTAATACTGAGATTAGAGTCCAAATAACCCAGGACACCCCTTAATACTGAGGTTAGAGTCCAAATAACCCAGGACACCTCTTAATACTGAGATTAGAGTCCAAATAATCCAGGACACCCCTTAATACTGAGATTAGAGTCCAAATAATCCAGGACACCGCCATCATTAGATATACACTGTTCTCACTGTTCTTACATTTAAACTGCTTTTTATCACAGTTTTTTCTACTCATCTCATAGTTTTGACTGTTAATCTCATTACTTCAACTTTTTATCTCATAATTTCGACCTAATTTCTCAAGATTTAAACTTTTTATCTAATATTTTGACTATTTATGGCCCTTTATTTCACAATGTACACTTTTGATCTTATTTATGCGACATTGGTCGTTCCAGTTTGTTTCACGTTTTCCTCTTTTTATCTCACTTTAATGATTGAATTTTGACATTTTATATTATATCCAGACTTTTGTACCATAATGTCTACCTCTTATCATAATCCTGAGTAATATTCTTGTAATTTTGACCTTTTTTATCCTAAATAAGCCTATTTATCATTTAATTATGACTTTTACTTTGTGTTTCCAACTTCTTTTCTCACAGTTGTGACTTTTTGTCAAACAATTCTGACATTTTACTTCACAATATTGATGTTTAACGTGAGAACTTTAAGATTTTGTCTACCAGTTAAGCCTTTTTTCCTTAATTTAACACAGAATTACTTTTATATGTTTATCTGACATTTTATTTCATTATTTTGACTACTTATGTCATAAATAGGACATTTTACCTCATAATTTTAAAATGTTATCTCACATTCATGTTGTTTGAACTTGTATTTTTTTATTTTTATCACATAACTTTAGTTATTTACCTCTTAAATATGACGTTTTATTTCATGACTTCAACAATAATTTATTACTGATACTTATTTAACTTTTATTAATTATTACATTTTGTCCCTTAATTTTGACATTTTATCCTATATTGTGAGTTTTATCCCATATTTTCTACTTCTTATCTCATAATTATGACACTTAATGAAGTTTGGATCATTTCTGGAGGGTTTCTGAGAGCTTTGATTGGAGGTGAATAATTAAGAAATCGATTTTATGTATTTACTCTGCACTCTGGTTTTTAATTAGACCCTAAATTAAGACAAAATGACAGTCGAATCAAGGAGGAAATGATTTAATGTCCTTCTCAAGTCTTCAGCGCCTTTATATTTATATTTTTATGTGTTTCTTGTCTTCTTGAGAGTTTTAAATAAAAATAAAGAGCAAACTGGTCACCTCCACGTTGCTTCAGCTGAAGATGAAGATGAAGGTTTATACTCTGAGAAACTAAAGGACTGATTTAACATGTTGGTTTTTCCTGAAGCACTTCAAGCTTCTCCTGTTCATCACTGACTGACTGGACAGATCACAAACATTTCCAACACTGCCAGAGTTTTTCTCACAAACCTTAAAAACTGAACAGGTCCTCAGAAGAAGTCCTGGATCCACCTCCGGGTTCAGATCAAGACCAAAACCTGCCCCGTGCTCCTCGAGCCCTGACCAGCAGTAACCTTCAGAGTTCACAGACGGACGGACAGACGAAGATGATGAATAAAAAATAAAAGTTAAAGGGCGTCTTCATCCATAAGCTTCATGCATTTTTAAAGCAAGACAATAACAGACAAAAATAACATTACAGACAAGATACTGACCGGAAAAAGAGAATAAAACCAATCTGAGAAAACAGAGAAACGCACACAAACACCTCGATGTCACTTATTTTATCAGCTCTAAAGTTTAGACCAGCGCACATTTCTGCCACAAAAATAAAATGAACTGAGTGCTGATGAAAAAAAAAACCATGCTGATGCTGACAGGAAAGTCAGAATTCTAGAAAATGAGATCCTTTCTTTTTACAACTTTGACCCACTTTCTCACATTTATGCCCTTTTATTTCATAATTAGGATTTTTTTTCTAATAATTTTGACTTTTAATTCTCAATTTCACGTTTTATTTAATAATATTGAATATTTGTTTCACAATTTTGACTTTTTATCTTCTAATTATGTATTTAAAATCAAAATATTCACTTTCTACTCTAACTTATGTTTTATCTCACAACTTTACTCTTTATCCTATAATTATGACCTTTTAGATCATAATTTGTCGTAACTTTGACTTTTTATCCCGTCATTATGACTCATTTTTTAATTTTTACTTTTATCTTATATTTCAAGCCTTCTCTTAAAATTATGAAGTTTTCTTTTTTACTTTTTACCTCATAATTATGATCCAGTAATCTAGTTTTTTTAATTGAAACCCAGTTACTTTTATTTGTTGCAGAAATGGGCTTTCATAAAATGATATTCATTACGTTTTTTGTTTTTTATTCACCAAATTTCATGCTACAAACATTGAAGTTTTTGAGAATCAAACCTGTGACAGCCAAACTCTGTCCCCGTCACAGACAAAATTTAATGAAAGATTTCATTTGACCTGAAAAATTAATGACAGAAGATCAGAGTTTTGAACCCGTGGGTCTCTGTGTGGCTCTTTCTGCTGCAGAGGGTGATACTTAGAGCAAACTGGCCATAACTTGAAAATGTGATTTCAGAAATTTTAAAAGTCAAAAAAGCACTGTGGGTTAATTCACTACCCTCTGTCCTGTTTAAAACCACAAACTTCAGCCACTGAAACATATCAGATGATTATTTTTCAATCTTTTTTCCCCAAGTCTCTTCATCGAGCTCAGTCCTGATCAAAACTATTATTTTCTTTTAAATTATGGATTTTAACCCTTTAAATGCCAATTTCATGGGTGATTCACTGCAGTGTCAAAAATAAGGTTATAATGGGAATCAATGGAGAGTAAAACTTAAAACCTGATGCTGCACAAAAAACACTAAAGTACCAAAGATGATGTTTTTACTAATCTCTTACAGATCCAAGACTGTGATAGCACATATCCATATTTATTTCGAAAATCAGTCATCTTGTGTTTTTTTCACCAAATCAGTGACATCTTCTATGAAATTGGCATTTAAAGAGTTAAAATCCATAATTAAAAAAAAAAAAATAGTTTTGATCAGGGCTGAGATTGATGAAGAGATCTGAGTAAAAATAAACTGAAAAAATTATTCATGTGATGTTTTGACAGCAGCTAAAGTTGTGCTTTAAAAAGCCAAAACAGGACTGAAGGATGTGTTTTAATACAGAGCCCAAGAGTTAAATGAAAAGGTGTTTTATCAAAGTGAGCACGCTTAAAAGAGATGTGCTGAGGGGCCACTTCATTAGGTACACCTTTCTCTCCTCACTCTTCAGAGCCCGTTTTTACTTTTGCTGAGGGGCCACTTCATTAGGTACACCTTTCTCTCCTCACTCTTCAGAGCCCGTTTTTACTTTTGCTGAGGGGCCACTTCATTAGGTACACCTTTCTCTCCTCACTCTTCAGAGCCCGTTTTTACTTTTGCTGAGGGGCCACTTCATTAGGTACACCTTTCTCTCCTCACTCTTCAGAGCCCGTTTTTACTTTTGCTGAGGGGCCACTTCATTAGGTACACCTTTCTTTCTTCACTCTTCGGAGCCCGTTTTTACTTTTGCTGAGGGGCCACTTCATTAGGTACACCTTTCTCTCCTCACTCTTCAGAGCCCGTTTTTACTTTTGCTGAGGGGCCACTTCATTAGGTACACCTTTCTTTCTTCACTCTTGGAGCCCGTTTTTACTTTTGCTGAGGGGCCACTTCATTAGGTACACCTTTCTCTCCTCACTCTTCAGAGCCCGTTTTTACTTTTGCTGAGGGGCCACTTCATTAGGTACACCTTTCTCTCCTCACTCTTCAGAGCCCGTTTTTACTTTTGCTGAGGGGCCACTTCATTAGGTACACCTTTCTCTCCTCACTCTTCAGAGCCCGTTTTTACTTTTGCTGATCTGTCCACAAAAACCAGAGTCTCAGGCCTCAGACTGGAGTCTCAGAGGGAACTTTCTCTCCTGGAGGTCAAACAGAGATGAGATGAAGTCACTTTGGCGAGCTTGAACCGCCTCGGGCTGGTTTTATCCTCCTCTCTCACAGACGGTCTCTGGCGGGGCCCCAGAGGGTCTTTCTTTGTGAGGGGGCCTCAGAGACAGCGTGATGGATGTCCAGGTCTGGGGGGGGGGGCTCCTCTATAAAGCCTCACTCGGTCCCGGAGGTCTCAGTCCACAGAGCTGGCACAGCGATGGCGTCTTTGGGGCTGCAGATTCTGGGCGTGGGCCTGGCGGTCCTGGGCTGGATGGGAACCATCCTGATCTGCGCCCTGCCCCTGTGGAAGGTGTCGGCCTTCATCGGGAACAACATCGTGGTGGCCCAGAGCATGTGGGAGGGGCTTTGGATGAGCTGCGTGGTCCAGAGCACGGGCCAGATGCAGTGTAAGGTCTACGACTCCCTGCTGGCCCTGCCCCCCGACCTCCAGGCAGCTCGCGCCCTGGTGGTCCTCGCCATCCTGCTCGCCCTGCTCGGCCTGCTGCTGGCCGTGGTCGGGGGGGAGTGCACCACGTGCGTCAGCGACAAAGTGGCGAAAGGCAGGGTGGCGGTCTCGGCGGGGGTCTTCTTCGCCCTGAGCGGGGCCCTGTGCCTGGTGACCGTGTCCCTGCCCGCCAACACCGTGATCCGGGACTTCTTCGACCCCCTGGTGCCCGACGCCCAGCGCAGGGAGCTGGGCGCCTGCCTGTACGTGGGCTGGGGGGCGGCCGGGCTGCTGCTGATCGGGGGGGCCCTGCTCTGCTGTCAGTGCCCGTCAGGGAGGGACCGCCACAGCGGCGGGAGGTACGCCCCGCCAAAGTCCACCACACCCGGGAAGGAGTTTGTCTGATTGGACGAGCAGAGAGGACCTGGTGGATCTGGATCTGGACTCCCTGAGGCCGTCAGTCACATGACCGTAGAGTTAACTTTATTACATCACAGAGGTAGATTAACAGAAGACTCACAGACTTTCCCACTGGTCCACAGGCATGAAGCTGTTATTCTCTTTGATAAAAATCCTTTTATTAAATAAAATAACTTCACTGAGTAACTTTCTTTTGTTCATTCTAAAATGTTTTCTCACTCTTTCCACTTTTAATTTCATGATTTCTACTTTTTATATTGAAAATTTTGGTGTTTGTTTCATATATTTTTTTAGCCCATGGTATCATGGTGTTGAACTCATAAGTATGACTTTTTAATAATGAGATGTTATCTCACAGTGTCTATTTTTTATTTTATTATTTCCACTCTTCCTCTAAATTATGACTTTTCATCTCAAATGCATATTTGAGACTTTTATCAATGTTTTTTTATATCATAATTTTGACGGTTTTCGACTTTTTATCTCTTGATTTTCACTTTTTAATCTCATGATTTATTCTTTCTATTTAATTATTTCAATTGTTTAATGTCATTGTCTTGACTTTTGACCTCATGATTATGTCTTATTATCTCGTTATGTTGACTTCAGAATTCAGATTTTTTTAATCAGCACTGATGGACTTCCTTTTATAAACTTTGACATTTTACCCTAAAATTGTTTTTTTTTTTTTTATTTCATATATATGCCCTTTTTTACATTTTTCATTCTTGTCTCAAATTTCAAGTTTTGTCCCATAATTCTATTTTTTATCTCGTGATTTTCACTTTTTATTATCATTTTGACTTTGTTTCTCGTGGTTTTGATGTTTTATTTCTGAATATTTACTGTTAAATCTCATTGTTTTGACCTCTGATCTCATAATTCAGACTCATTATTTTTACTCTGGAATTGAGATTTTTTTAAATCAGCACTGAGGAACTTCCTTTAAAACTTTGACGATTTACCTTTAGATTTCAACTTTTTCTCATTTATGACTTTGATATTTTCACACATTTTAAGGTCTGTTTTCTGAAAAAGTACATTTGTTAACGTTTGTAGTTATTGGTATCACAATACATAATTTGTTTTGATCTCATGTTAAAACATCTCAGTCTGTGTTTTTTTTTAAATATCTTTTTAATCAAAATGTTCCTCATAAACACTCGTTAGTTCTAGGATCTCAGGTCGCATGTTGATCTTGACAGCAGATGAATGATTTGTTATGGCAGTCATACAAAATGAGAAAATAAATCCTTCTAAAACTTGGTGAAACTGGTAAATGTTTTTGTTATTATACATTTTAAACCACTAAAACTGATATATCTGTTGAGGAGGGAAAGTCAATAACTATAATCTGACATCTAATAATTCACTTCAATAATTTTACTGTTGTCTCTGTAGAGAATAAATTATAAAATTATGAAAAAGTCCCTAAAAGTCACTTTTGAGCAGATGTTTTCAGGGTCCAAAGTGAAAAGAAAAGTCATATGTTAGCATGTCGATTTTCTTGAAATTCTGACTGAGGGAAAAATGTCTATAAATCAATTTTTAAGTCAAATATGACCAAAGCGTCTGCACCACGGTGTTCTCCTGCCTGAATAAGTCAGGTTTGTCTTGAGGAGAGAGGATCATCGTGTTGCAGACTGAACGGTGTGCTCGGCCCTCACTCGCCTCACCAGTCGCACCTTTAGTTAATTATAAGTTTTAATTACCGGGTCTCCTTTTGTGGAAATTTGTCCTGGACGAGCCCTCATTTATGTTACCACAGGCTCATTTAGGGAGAGGGAAGTAACATAAGAAACAAGATTTTAAGAGTTAAATGAAGTTATTTATTAATCAAAAATAACATTAGTGGCAAAAACAGAAAGAAGGCAACCAAATTAATAATGATAGTACTGTTAGCTAACGAAAGTGTTCCTGCAAACATGAATGGATCCAGTGCATCGTCACTGAGGCCGTGATCACAGCCTGAACCTCTGCGTGTCAGTCCTGCATGAACTACAGCTGCAGTCACACAGTAATCCATAACAGTAAAACGTGTGGGGGGCAGAAGGGGTGGCCACTGGGGGGCCTTGAAGACTAATGGCCCAGGGGCCTCATGCCCTCAGAATCCAGGCCTGCTCAGGACTAAAGAAAGGCCGGCTCGTCCTGACGGGGCCTGGCAGATGTGCAGAGTGTAAATATTCATTCTTTGGAGAAACAGACGAGTGTCTTAGCAACGTGAGTCCAAGAGTGGGACGTCCATCTTAGTCGGGACAGGGACTGTAAAGAAGACAAACATCTGAACAGAGACGGCGTCCCAGGAATGCCTCCGAGCTGCGTCAGAGACAGTTTGACAGGACAAAGACAGGAGGGCAGAGAAGCTTTATTCTCACTCACACGGTTAAAGCTTCATGTACAGAAAACGAAATGCAGTGATTCCTCCAAACTGAACTGTTCCTGCAGTCAGAGACGTTTGTGATGAAGACAGAGCAGTGGACCACAGACCAAAGCACAGGATCAGTCCAGTTTATGTCTTTACTGTGGCCTTACATGATTTTTATTAACAGTATCCTTACTGTTTCATTTACAGTCATCACAGTTTATATCATTATCGTCTTTAATGCATTTTAACATTAGAACTTGCTGTATTACAGTTTATTTTACTATACCTTTATCTATTTAAATGATTATTTACTGCAATATAAAGTTCTGTAAAGAAAAAAAATCACAAACATTCATTTTCATTGAATCAAATATTTTTCTCAAGCATTTGTTCCAAAAACGTGAAACATTTGCTGAAAGAAGAAATCTTGCCTTTTTTTCCAGGGGAAATGAAATTTGGTAGAGACTACATTGTTCTCTTAATAAATCCATCAACAAATCTTTATTTGATGGTGCCAAAGCATACACTGTTACTGATTTTTGTAAACTTAACAGTATTTAACCATAAAATCTACAGCTACCTACTGTAAAATGTCTATACAGTAAATTAATGAAAAGGGTAATAAATCAAGAGAAAATTCATCTTTTGACCAATACCAGGCAAGATTTCTTTTAGTAAATGATTCACATTTATGGGTGAAACAGATGTTTGAGTTTTACTACAAAGTGATAGCTTGCTAATAAATGATCAGTAAAATAGTTATAGATAAAGTAATATAAACTTAAATACATCAAGTTCACTAAAAAATTGTATAAAATTAGGTAATGATACTGAAAATAAAAAAAAAAAACAGTAATAATGCTTTTTTTGATAATACAGTAATTATGTTGTAAATTGAAAGACAGTGATGACAGCCTAAATAAAACAACTGTAGTAAAACTATCACAGAAAATGCTGTAAATTAAAATGGAGTCATGCTGCGGTAAAGACATTTACAGTAACTCACTTGTTTTCAGTAAGTTTCTGTAAAATTTACAACAAACTTTTTACACTGACAAACGTTGTCGAGACACTTCACAGTGGAGCAGACTGAAGCCATGTCGGTCCACTGTCCTGGTCAGTTTTGTACTGTAAAGACATTTTACGGTAGGTAACTGTGAATACTATGATGAGAACAGAAATCAGTCTGATTTCCCACAATCCATTGCCCTTCACAGTAACTTCCTGATTAGTTTTGTTGCAGTTGGGAGCTGCAGGTGTTACAGTAAAATATCTGCAGTGCTGGTTTCTGAACCCCAAAGAAAGTGACCATCAGGGCTCTCTGTTTTTATCAGCTGATTCATTCGGCTGAAAGTCACCCGTTGACACGGTAACTAATTAAACCGTGACACAGCTCTGTACCAAATGAGCTACGATCCTTTACTGGTCCACGGCCCGCTGGTTGGGAACCTCTCTACTGTAGCCTCTTCTTGACCCACCAGGTTCCTCTTGAGAAATCAAGACTCCAACACTGGACATGTTGTACAGGTCACTTTATTTCACGAACATAAAAACGTAAAACTGTTTCAGTCTGAGCCTCAAATGAGGCAGAAACAGGCGGAGCCAGGTGTTCTGCATGTTTTCAGGTGGAGCAAAGACCCACACCTGCTTTAACCTTTACTGAGATGTCCCTGAACCCACTGGACATGTTGATTATCTGAGTGTTTGACCTTCAGAAGGTCACCAGCAGAGCACCAGCATTTAGGCACTGGAACAGAGAGACCACAGGGGCGTCCCTCTGCGCCAAAAACAGAAATATTTCAATTCAAACACAAGACCCCGCCTCCAGCCAGCAAACAGCCAATCATGGGATTTCTGGGGCAGCCAATCAGATTTGTTGTTTAACCACCTGCTGGCTCCGCCCCCAAAGATAAAGATTTACCTGTTTTGTAATGAGGTTGTAAAACTGAGAGGGAGGCAGTTTTTTTACCGTAATATCTACAGCTGCCTACCGTTGATGTGTGTGTTGTTTCATTTGACAAAATTATATCTTCAAATAAATGATCAGTAAATTAGCTAAAGATATAGAAACTTACAGTAAATGTCTTTACAGCAGCATTACTCTATTTTAATTTACAGCATTTGTTCTGTTTTCTGTGACAGTTTTACTGTTTTTATATTTATGGTATCATCACTGTCTTTTAATTTACAGCATAAACAGTGTTTTTGATAACTATGAAACATCTGTTTCACCCGTAAATGTGAATCATTTACCTAAAAGAAATATTGCCTAGTATTGGCCAAAAAGTGAATTTTCTCTTGATTTATTACCCTTTTCATTAATTTACTGTATCAAGATTTTACAGTAGCTGTAGATTTTATGGTAGAATGTTATTAATTTTACAGAAATCAGTTTGTTTTCCCACAATCTTTTACATTTACAGTAATTTACTGTGTAGATTTTTACAGTAGGTAGCTGCAGAAATTATGGCAAAATTCTGTTAAGTTTACAAAAACCAGTTACAGTGTAATCTAATCTAATCTAAGCTAGTCTAGTCTAATCTAATTATTATGATCCTGCCTGAGCTGAATAAATCAGTTGTTGTGACTTGTTAGAGCCCGAAATGTAACAATGACCCAAAATGTTATTAAAAAAAATTGTAATAAAACCCGAAATGTAATAATTGGTCAATAATGTAACAAAAGTGTTGAGCCTGAAATGTAATAAAACAAAAAATGTAATAAAACAAAAAATGTAATAACTGGTCGGCAATGCAACAGGATGCTGAGCCCAAGACGTCATAACTTTATGACATCATGGAGCATAATGTAATAACTGACCCAAAACGTAACAAGTTATTACATTTTGGGCAAAAACTTACTGTGTTTTGGGCTCAGCATCTTGTTACATTATGGACCAGTTATTACATTTCAGTTTTATTACGTTTGGGTCATCGTTACATATCGACAGATTCCCCTGAGCACAGATCACATCCTGACGGTCTCAAAGCTCCTCAGGGTCAAACTCTTGAATCAAACAAAAACCTAAAAGATGATTTTTATTATTATTAAATATGATTTTTTATGATTATTTTTCTGTTTTGTTTGCATTAGTAGGTCTCTACAGTCCTCACAGACTAACGGATAGATGCCACGCCCCTCGGTGACTCACACGTAGTCTGCGTTGGCCGAGGCGGTCCTGGCGGGGGCGAACTTGGCCGGGATGTAGGGTCTGCGGTCCGTGGGGGGGCAGTTGTTGCAGAGCAGACCCCCCCCCAGCAGCAGCAGCCCGGCCGAGCCCCAGCCGATGTACAGGGCGGCGCCCAGCTCCCTCCTCTGAGCGGCGATCACCATGGGGTTGTAGAAGTCTCTGATGACGGCGTGGGCCGACCACGACACCGGGATCAGGACCAGGAATGCCGCGATGAGGAAGACCACCCCCGACACGATGCAGGCCTTGGCTTTGGCCACGTCGTCCTCCATGCAGTTGGTACACTTCCCCCCGACCACGGCCACGAGCACGCCGAAGACCCCCACCACCACGGAGATGACCACCATGGCGCGGGCCGCCTGCAGGTCCTGGGGCAAGGCCAGCATGGAGTCGTAGACCTTACACTGCATCTGGCCCGTGCTCTGGACCACGCAGGTCATCCACAGGCCCTCCCAGATCACCTGGGCCGTCACGATGTTGGCCCCCACGAAGGCGGTGACCCTCCACATGGGCAGGGCGCAGGTGATGACGGCGCCGAGCCAGCCGACGAAGGCCAGCAGCACGCCCATGATCTGAAGGCCCTGAGAAACCATCTTCCCTCAACGCCGACCTGGAGATGAATGTCCCTGAAGTCCTGGCTCTGGTCTGAGACTGTGAGAAGGTTCCTGCCCCCTTTTGTGGTCCAGACTCTCAGGGTGGAGTCTCTGTGCTCTGGGACAAAGGAGGGAAGCTGAGAACTGATATTCTCCGTCTCTTTGTTCGCTCTCAAATGTGGTTTGTTACCCCGAGCGAAGGATTCCAGTCCGGGAACAAAGGCTGTGGTCCACCTGCTCCAGCCTCAAACGAACACCGAGTCCTCCTCCGAGTCCTCCGGCCGCTGGCTTTGTTTCTCTGACAGAAGATGAAGACCCTGTCCATGATGACTCAAGCTTTAACAGCCCTGAAGTGTTTTCTGACGGCCCCCTTAGCCCATAAAATGTGTCCAAAACAATCGATCCAAACAGAGACGGGAAGCCTCTGCATCGCCAAACTGAGGCCCAAACGGTCCTGAGAACAGGTCTGAGAGCTGGGACCATCAACTACAGCTGAGCGAGGGACAGTCTCTGCCTCAGTATCTGCTCTGGGGCAGATTTAACAAAACAGCAATAATTAAAAACAACGACAGTGAAATATCCTGGTTTATCAGTCCCTATCACCAGTCCTGAAGCCACATGGGGTCTCATTAATGTTGTTAAACCACAAGAACTGTCCTTAAAACAACAACACATCTTTAACCTCGAGCATTTTCAGTTTGGTAAAAACAAAAAAAGAGGTCATAAGGGTCAAAAATAAAAAAGGTTAAAGGTATTATTTGTTTTTAAATCTGTGAAAAAGTCAAAATTCTGAGATCAAACAAACATTTCTTAGATTAAATTGACAGGTCTGAGGAAAAAAGTCAGAGCCGTGAATCTCACGAGACGGCGCAGTAAGATTCTTTACAGCATTAACGTTTCCTCCACACTGCAAAACTCAGATGGAGGGGCGAATATTCATCCAATTTCAAGTCAAACAGTCTCACTGTGTCCTGACATGTCTGCTTTAACACCTCATTTAAAGATACACAAACTGAAAATAAGGATTGAGCTCCTCATAATAAATAAAACTATCTGCCAATGAGACAAATTTAACTTGAAGGCTGTCTTAAAATAAAAATCTTCAATCCAGAGCAGATTGTAAACCTGAATTAAGACCCTCACTCGATTCATCAGCAGATATTTTCTCATCATTTCAAGAAATTCAGTGCCTTATTTTTGCCTTTAATTCCCTGTATTAAGATATTTAATTGACCTTATTGAGTGAATGTGGATTGAAACAAGTGTTCCAGATGTTTCTGCCTGAATTAGACAAACAGTCTGAGATCAGAGTTTTTCAGTGTGGGAGATTTTAGGAGACAGCTGAAGCTTATTTAATCAGACAGGACTTTAGTTCACGCTCCATCATGTGACTCTTTGCTCTGTTGCTTGTTTTCTGCTCTCGGGTGTTTTATTTGTGAAGCTGCTCTAAAAATAAACTTCACTCTTATTAGTACACTGCAAAAGCTCCGATCTCAGCGAGTGTGTTTGTCTATTTTCAGGTCAGAAAGGTTTTAAACACTTATTCTTTTCCACATTCACTCAGCAAGTCCTGATCAATATCTTACTACATGGAATAAAAGGCAAAATAAGGCACTGAACTCCTTCTAATGATAAGAAAATATCTGCTAATGAAAGAAGTGAGGGTCTTAAAATCCGCTGTGGATCATAAACAAAATCTCTTTAAGACAGCCTTCGAGTTAAATTTGTCTTGTTTCATTTGTGGAGTATTTTACTTATTACAAACAGCTCAGGCTTTATTTTCAGTTTTTGTGTCTTCAAATAAGATCTTAATGCAGACATGTAAGGAAACTGTGCCTTAGAATAAGTCTGGTGAGGTGTTTTTGACTTGGAATTGGACAAAACCTCTCACCTACATCTGAGCTTTAGCAAGCTCCAATCCCAACAGAGCAGGTCGACAGCTTGCTCTTCGTTATTCTACTTTTATTTTATTTAATTTAACTTCAGTACAGAGTCGGACAAACTCCTCACAACAACACAGGGGTGAATAAAGATCCCTCAGCACCTCCCACCCTGGTCCTAATCTCCAAACAAAAGATGGGTCGATCCTGTGAGTCCAGGTCCCGGTGCCTGCAGGCTCCCCGTTTGAACAAAGACCTGTTTTTACCTCTGCCACACCTAAACCTGATGGACAGGAAAGTCAGACAACAGATGATCCCGAGGCGTGAGGGTTTGTGTTAAAGGAGGAAAAACAAAGAAGCATCAGCGGATATGAACTCAGACATGACTGAAGGCTGAAAGACGGTTAAAGTGTTTCAGAGACAGAATCAGGCCGACTCTGCTGGACGGAGGAGTAAAAATCAGAGGGAGCTCCAGAGCTTAGTACAAAACATTTATTTACAGCAGGTGAAATACAACAGAACTCTGACTCATGGTGATAAAAACAGCCCATACATATTCAAATAAGAAGTTAGAGACATTTTCATAAGGAAAGATCTTAAAGTGAGTTTACAGTTAACCCTCTGTGGGTGTGGTTCTCTCTCGATACCTGATCCTCCATGAGGAGACAAACTTTTACACTGCAAACACTCGAGTGTGTTTGTGCAAGCTCAGGTCAAAAACATCTAAAGCACTCATTTAATTCATATTCACAAGTCCAGATAAATATCTCACGACAAGGAATAAAAGGCAAAAATAAGGTATTGAACTGCTTGTATTGATAAGAAAATATCTGCCCATGAATCAAGTGAAGTTTTCCTGAGTGAGGGAGTAAAATTCAGCTTTAATAACCCTGGAAAGAACATTTAACTTTACCACTCTCTTCAAGGTAAGTTTGGCTCATCTCACTGGCAGACTGTTTTTCCAAGCAGCTCTGATATAAGATGTTGTCAGGGATTTGTGCCTCACTGTTACTGAGTTTTGTTAATTAACTTTATTTAACTATAATATCTACAGCCGTGTCTACACAGTAAATTAATGAGAAGGGTAATAGAGAAAATTCACTTTTTGACCAATACCAGGCAGATTTCTTTAGTAAATGACTCACATTTTTGGGTGATACAAATATGTGAGTGTTATTACAAAGTGATATCTTGCTAATACATTATCAGTAGAATAGTTAAAGATGTAGTTATATAAACTAAAAAACACTAAGTTCTCTAAAAGTGGTATAAATAATGGTGCTGTAAGAATGTTTTTTTTATAACACAGTAATTATGCTGTAAATTGAAAGACAGTGATGACAGCCTAAATAAAACGCAGCAGTAAAACTTTCATAGAAAATAGAGAACAAACTAAAACAGAGTCATGCTGCAGTGAAGACGTTCACAGGAAGTCACTGGCGTCTTGTTTCCAGTAAGTTCCTGTAAAATCTACAACAAGCTTGGTACAGAGCTCACAGCGCGTCTGCTGAGACTGTCTGGACGATACATTTGGACAAACACTCTCACCCAGGTCTGAGGTTTTGCAGTGTACTCCTGAACCCCCCAGCAGCCCCCCATCAGTCCTCAGGGGCCCCTCCCTCACACATAGTCTTTCCCGGAGGACGGGGCCGAGGCCTCTGACCTGGGGCCCTCAGACCTGGCGGCCTTGTACTTGGCGGTGTAGGGTCCTTCATCCTTTCTTGGGCAGTTGCAGCACAGCAGGGCCCCTCCGATCAGCATCAGGGCCCCGGCCCCCCAGCCGATGTAGAGCGCGGCCCCCAGCTCTCTCTTCTGAGCGCCCACGGTCAGCGGGCTGTAGAAGTCCCTGATGATGGTGTGGGCCGTCCAGCAGACCGGGACCAGGACCAGGATCCCGGCGATGATGAACATCACCCCGGCTGCGATGCCCACCTTGGTCTTGGAGGACTCGTCCTGAACGCAGTTGGTGCACTTCCCCCCGGCGACGGCCAGCAGGATGGCCATGATGCCCACGATGATGGCGATGATGGTGAGGGCCCGTGCCGCCTGCAGGTCCGCGCTGAGGGCCAGCAGGGAGTCGTAGACCTTACACTGCATCTGCCCCGTGCTCTGGTGCACACAGTTCATCCAAATCCCCTCCCAAGTGGTCTGCGAGGTCACGATGTTGCTGCCGATGAACGCTGAGACCTTCCACATGGGGATGGCGCACACGACTATGGCGCCGATGAAGCCGATGACGCCGAGGGCGGCGCCCAGCATCTGTAAGCCAGCAGACACCATGGTGGAGGCGTTGGTCTGTCTCTGTGGTCGGACTGTCAGAATGGTGCAGGGCCAGGTGAGGGCAGGTACATATAAGCTCCTGTCTGAAGGGGGCGGGGCCAGCAGGTAAGGCAGCCTGCCGTCATCACTCCACTCCCAACAGAACCTGTTTGACCTCCCTGAGACATCAGCAGCAGAGAGAGGCTCAGAGCTGTCCAAACATGGCCCCTGCTGTGGCCCCTGCTGTGGCCCCTGTTGTGGGCCCTGCTGTGGCCCCTGCTGTGGCCCCTGCTGTGGCCCCTGTTGTGGCCCCTGTGTGATCAGTCCTCAGCTCAGCCTCTCCTCCATGGCTGACAAACAGCACACGTCCTCACTGCCCCTCCCCCATCCACAGTTTCACCTGATTCAGCCGGAGGGAGGAGACACGCTCTGTCTGAATGACAATGACAGGTGAGCGACCAAATATGGTCATGTCCTCCATGACACCTTCGCAAAGTATGGAGACCATGCTGAGATGAGTTTCAGTCACTGTGAGGCATGTTTAGGTCTTTATTTCATTCTGTTAGTATTTAAAACATTCAATACAAACAAAGAAAGATCTCAAACACGTGAATGAAAAGGAGCAGAATGAAGAAAACAAATGTTGTGTTGACATCACTTTTTAGTTGAGTTTCAGTCGATGAAATTTCACAACATTTTAGTCGATGAAATCTGCTGTAAATTTAGTCACTAAAATATGAAGTGTAAAGGGTAAGGCATTTTTGATGTTTCCTTGAATTTCTGAAGTCATGTTTTACACTTGGATAAAATCAAACATCTAATAACCCTTTATTGAATGCTAGTAAAGTCTGAATGTATAAATGAACAGAAACAAATTGAACTTTAGTGTGAAATGCAGTCACCTTTATTTAGGCTACCTGGCAGAGCATCTCAGTTACAATACCAGAACTGACAACAAACAGTGAACCTGCTCTACATGAATATATCAATTCATAAAGAGAGGAGCTCTGATTGGATCGCTCCACAACTTATCCCACCACCACCAAGCTAAGGCAGCTGTGATTGGATATATTCCTAACTTGTCTCTACTTTCTACATGACCAAATTAGGTCTGATTGGATTAAGTCTCTGTCAAACATTTTAGTGTAGTTTTTATTTGTTGATGAAAATGTCAGTTAATTTAGTTTGAGTTTTTGTCCATGTGCACTTGTTTTTATTAGTTACTGTCTAGTTTTCATCAGGGGAAAAAAGGTTGTTGATGAAAACTATGATGAAAATTATTAGTCAACAAAATTAACACTGCTGTGAGGTGCCATCATCTCTGATTTTAAGGTCTGATTTTATGTTGATTTCCCAATAGTGTCATCAACAGGAACAAAATCATTTCAATTCAATGATAAAACTTGATTTGTCCCTAAAGAACAATTCAAACTTTGTTTTTTTCATTTTTGTTGTGTTTAGCTATTGGTTGTTTTGTTTGTCAATCTGTTTATGCTGTGTTTATTTTTTAAGTTTTAAATTTGTTGTTATGCTTTTTAATTTCTTAGTGTCCTAAGTCATTTGTTATGTTTTATAGCAAGTTATTGTGGTTTCTTATTTACTGTTGGGTGATTTGTTGTTTTGTTTTAATACTGGTTGGGTTTGCTTCAGTCTATTGTTTTCTATTGTTTTTTATACTGTCTTTCATCTGTTGTTCTGTTGTTTATTTGTATCTGTGTTTTTATTTGTTGCTGTATTTTGTTTGTCAGTCTGTTTATGTTGTTTATCTTTTTATGTTTTTAATTTGTGGTTCCTTATTTATTGTCTTGTGATTTGTCATTGTGTTTCTGTTGTTTTTTTGTATTCACATGTATTGTTTTTTGTTGTTGTTATATTTCCTTATTTCTTGATGTGTTCTTTTATTTGTTGTTATTTGTTTTTATTTGTTGTTATTTGTTTTTATTAGTTGTTTGGGGCCTTTCATTTATTGTTGTGTGTTTTTTTTGTGTTTTGTAAATTTGTTGCTGTGATCTCTTACGTGCTGCTGTGTGTTTTTGCAGCATCATTTGTCCTTAACCAAAATAATTCACTGAGGAAAAAGACTTCAATGAAAAAGCTGTGACTTAAGGACACTGTCTGTCCGTCTGTCTGTCTGTCCTGCGTCTCTGTGGGCTGACTGTCAAGTGAACACTCAAGCTTTTGTTCAACATCACAGAAAAATTCTAGTTTTTACTTCTGAAGTCTCTCTGATGTGGAGCTGTGATTTATCAGCTGCAGTACCTGGCTCTGCCTGAAGGGGGCGACACTGTCCACCTTCACATCGCTGACCGCGCTGAGAGTGGGCGTGCAGGTTCACCTGACAGAGTCAACACTGAGGTGAAACTGATGCTGGCGGTTAAGTTTGTAAAATATAAAATAAATGAAGCATGAACTCAGCCAATGAAACGGCAGGAAACAGCCGCACATGCTCAGTATGTGACGACAGGAAGTGCACCTGCTCACTGTGACAGTGTGACTCCTCCATTTTAAAGAGCTGTGGCAGCCATTTACTGTCACCCTGACCTCCAAAACACACCAGCCAATCAGAAAACACAACTAAATAAACACAACAAACACAACAACAAATCAAAAGGCACAGTAACTCAAAATAAGCAAACGTTTTTGGACAATTTAATGTTGTGCTTTTTTATTTGTTATTATGTTTTGAGTTTTATTTTTGGTGTGTGTTATGAACTCCGTCTGTTGTTGCATTCATTTTTTTGTTGCGATATCATTTAGTTGTATTTGTTTGATTTCTTGCTGTTTGTTTACTGGTTTTCTTTTTGAATTGTTGTTTGCAGTTGTGTCTTTTTAATTTGTTATTGTGCTGCTTTAAGAATGTTATTGTGTTTTTCATTTGATGTCATGCAAAATTATTTGGTGTTTC
The DNA here is from genome assembly GCA_037902135.1 of Cetoscarus ocellatus. Taxonomy (NCBI): domain Eukaryota; kingdom Metazoa; phylum Chordata; class Actinopteri; order Labriformes; family Labridae; genus Cetoscarus; species Cetoscarus ocellatus. The sequence goes on from JBAMNC010001872.1 coordinate 272,792, forward strand.
ATTTGTTAATTTGTGTTGTTGTGCTTTCTTGTGGGTGTGGTGTCTGTGGGTTTTTTAAACCTTATTTTGTTGTGTTTTCCTAAAGTGTTTGTTGTTGTTTTTGGATTTGTTGTGGTGTCCTCTGTTAATTGTGGTGTGTTCTTATCTTTGGATGTGTTTTTCACTTTGTTGTTGTGCCTTTAAAATTCAGTGATGTGTTTCCTTATTTATTGATATTTTATTAATCAGCTGATTTCCAATTCGTTGTTGTGCTTTATTATTGGGGGTTGTGATTGTGATTCTTAAAATATTGCTGTGTTTTGATTTTTAATTGTGTGTTTTATTTGTTGTTACTTTCTTATTTGTTCTTGTATTTTGTTACTGTGTTTGTTTTAATCCATTGATTGTAATTCTTTAATTTCTGCTGTTGTTTATTATTGCTGTTTTTATTTTTGTTTCATCTTTTATTTGTTGTAGTGTTTTTTTTAATTGTGCTTTTTTATTTCTTATTGTATAATTTGTTGTTATTTTCTCATTTGTTCTTGTGTTTTGTTACTGGCCATGTTTGTTTCAATCCAGTGGTTGTGACTTAAGGTTTTGCAGAGTTTAATTTGCTGTTATGTTATTTCATTTTTATTTTTATTTTTTTTTTGGATTTTAATCAGTTTTTGTTGTGTTTATTTTTTCTGTGTCTTAATTTGTTGTTGTTCTCTTTAATTTGTTGATCTGATTAGTGGTTTTTCATGCTCTGTAACATGTTATTGTGGTTTCTTATATATTGTTGTGTTTTGTGTCTTCCTTATTCCCCTTGTAATGAATTATTGTTGGGTGTTTCCCTGTTAGATGTGATTTTAATTTGTTGTATTTAGTGAATTATTGTTTTTTTTAATCTACTGTTCTTATTTGCTGTTTTTTTCCTTTTGTGGTATATTTTTGTAAATTTCTCTTGGTGTGTTTTTCCTGAAGTATTTGTTGGTGTATTTCTTGTCATTTTTTTGTTGTGTTTTTGATTTTCTTGGTATGCATTCTAAATTTTTTAAAGTGTCCTCTTATTTGTTGTTATGTTTTATTGATTAATTTGTGCCTTTTTGTGGTTTCTCATTTTTCAAGAACTGATCTGATTTGTCCTTGTTCCCCATGTGTTTGTTTTTTGTATTTTCTTTTGTTGTTGTGTCTTTTTGTCCTTATTTATTGTTGTGCTTTCATATTTTTCATGAAGTATTCTCATTTGTTGCTGTGCTTTTGTAACTGGTTGTGTTCTGATTTGTTGTTGTGCTTTCTTGTCCTTGTTGTTGTGTTGTCTTAGGTTTCATGAAGTGTCCTCATTTGTTGTTGTGATTTTGTAATTATTTGTTGTGTTCAGATCTGTTGTGTCTTTTCGTCTTTGTTTATTGTTGTGTTTTTGTGTTGTTGTGAGCTTGTATTAGCAGCTGTAGGTTGTTTTGTGCTCTTTATTTGTTGTTATTCTCTGTTTTCGTGTTAGTTTTTGTGTTTATCTTTCTGGTCATTGTCAGCCTGTCTGTTTGACTCACTCCCTTCCTCGGAGGAGCGTCACCTCGTTAAGGCTGCAGGTGGAAATTCCCTCCACTGTTTGGCACAGGTAGTCATGACAACATGCTGCTGATTGGCTGACAGATACTTCACGTATAAACAACACAGGTCATGTGATTTTGAGTGAGTTTCAGCGGACAGGTGGATAAATATCTAAAATGACTTTACAGATTTTACTGCTGCTGACTCAGCATGTTAGTCTGTTATCTCCTGTCTGATCGGCCGTCCCACCACACGAGGAGAAACAAGTCAAATGCTTCATGGAGATGTTTGGCACAGATTAACCCTGCAGTATGGCAAGGTTACAACGTCTTCATGTCACTAAATCAAATGTAAATAATATGAAATATAAAGCAGCTAAACCTGTTTCTGTTATTTGGAAATGTGGACTTCACAGCCTGTGGGGCTTTTCTTTGAGGTCTTAAATGATTTCTGATCAGCAAACACAACATTATAATACACTTTCTGCTAATCTTAACAAATAAACCTAAGTTTAGGTTGCCTGGGATCCTTGGTGGAGACTGCCTGCTGCTGTGGAGTCACGAAGCCTCAATAACTACAATTACAGACATAACACATATTTGGCCATCTCATTCCAGTTCATAATCATTAGAGCTGTTAATGTAGATATTAACATGATCTTTCTATCCATGGTTGATACATCTATAGTAACTATCTCTAGCTCCACATGGACATGAGATCCCTCCTGAAAATGAGGTGTCACATCTCAAGAGGTCTACCATTAATACATTTATACTTAACAGAGACAAATATGGTAGGGATGCACTTGTGGTCTGGGCACCCATGAGTTCGTCACTACCATAAATTCTTATTTTCAGTAAGACTTTTATTGATTATACTTCTATAAATTTTTCACCACAACCACACAGACATGAGGACCCTCCTCTAATAAATTTGTTTTCAGCAGAAACAAATTTGACGACGACAGGTCTATGATTGGTCCATTGATCTGTCACTAGCTTTAGTTCTTACTTTAGTCCACTTGTCTCCACTTACCTCCCTCCCTTTGCCCCCACACCCAACACAGCATGGTGTGGATTTGCTGTTCATCATGAGACTGGGGTCCACATTCAAGATTTCCTGCTGCTTAACAGAAGGTTTTTTCTTGCCGCCATGATGGAGGGATTCATGATTGGCTATATGGATTCATGTTGGGTGTTGGATGTATATATTTGTATATATATGTATATGTGTATTTTTATATGTATATATGTATCTATGCATATATGTGTATCCATAATATGAAGAGCTTTGTGCTCTATTGTAAAGTGTCTTGAGATAACACTTGTTATGAATTGGCGCTATACAAATAAAGATTGATTGATTGATTGATTGATTGATTGATTGATTGACGTTTACATGATTTTAAGTTTAAATAGAATTGTTAAGAGTTTAAACCTATTATGGTTCGACAGTATTTCCTGTGTACACCGTCTTGTTGTGACCTTTGGTTTGAGGACTTCCTCAGTGTGTGAATTATTAAATATCAAAAATTAATAGAAATTACTGCATTAGGGTCTCTGGACATTTTTGTTCTTTTTGTTCGAACAGGTCGGTTGCAGTTCATCAGCAACCGACCTGTTCAACTATTTAAATTCAAAAGCTGGCAAAATCAACTTTAATAATAATAATGATGATAACATTAAAATCAGGATTATGATTCTAGTGCATAACACACCACTACATTTTCTCCATAATCATCTCCAAAATTAGTCAACCTTAAATCATATAAGGGTTTAAAATGTGTAAAAATGCACAAAACTGCAGGGCATCTCATCTGCTCTGTTAAATAATGTCCCATCAACATGTTTGGCATGATTCACAGACGGTCATGGACTCAGTTTAACACAGTAAGGGCAGTAAAGAGGAACTGCAGTTTTTAGTGGGCTAACATTGTTTTATAACCAGGGTCCTAGCCTTGGTTTGTTCACGTGATATATCATTAATGTTTTTTCATAACCTGCACTAAAGTTTTATTCACTCATAACCCAATACTTCGGTTAAAGAACAATTTGGTCTAAAAAAAAGTGTGCAACAGGGTGAAAGAATGTTTGAATGAATGTTCATTAAAATCTCTCCATCCGGATACCCAAAAACAGCCATACCCTGTGAGTTCACTAGCTGTTGCTATGCTAAACTGCTTTAACAACAGGTAAAAAAAAAGGAAGAGATTAAAAACATGTTGTTAATGTGAAGATATTATTCCTAAAAAACAACTGAGGCTGTGAATGTTTCCTAGGTCATTTGACAAAACTTTAAGTCTGTTTAATTCATGCTTTCCAATGCTAAAAAGATCGGTAATGCTAATGGCTAAATGCTAACCACTGGCTAACCTCATTCTATTGTTTATCATAAACACTAGTCTAAGCGAATCTGTGCTAACAGAAGAAAATGGGGTGAGGAGCATATCATTGTAATTGAGTGTATTTTTGTCATTCTAAACGTATGTTTTTATTTCATAAAAACACTTGTATGTCCTGATTTGGGAGGGTCCTTGTCCCCAAGAAAGGTGGGACTTAAGGCGTTCTCACTAAAATCAATGTCATGTTTCCAACGACAGAAATCCCCAAATATATCCTCAATAAAACAAAAAGAAGCACATATAAAAAACTCACCCCCCCTCACAGTGAGAGCAGGCAGATGTGTTTTAAACTGAAACTGTTTGTTGAACCAGGATGAAAACGTGTTTATTTAGGATGTAAAAAACGTATTTTCCCTGCACTCAGTCATTACAGTGTCCGGTTTCTGCAGCCGTCCTCATGTGGACACTCTGGGTTCTGCAGGTTTTGGCACTTCTGCATGGGCCTCCATTTACAGACCTGGAGCTTGCTGCATGGTTATTTGTCTAAGCCAGATTTGTATTTCCGGGTCATTATGCAACAATGGGTGAGACGAAAGGATCAAAGCCTGCAGCTACAGCCCCAACTAGTGGTGGGAGGTTGTAATATATTATAGATATCAATGTTAATTTTAGATTGATCTCTCTGTCCATGGTTGTATTGATTATTCATCCATAGTAACTATCTTTACAGTCATATAGACATGAGGACCCTCTGAAAATATGATGCTTAATCTCAAGGGGCTTACCTTTAATACATTTATATTTACCATATATGGTGCTATATGAATAAAGACTGATTGATTGAATCGGTATTCAGCAGAGACAAATGTGATGAGGACACATTTATGATCTGGGCGTCCATGGGATTGTCTCTGTCTAAATTCTTATTTTAGTCCCTTTGTCTCTGGATGGATGTGTATATTCAAATATATTTATTATATGTGTACATATAATAAATATATGTGTATATACACATATATTTATTATATGTGTTTGTATACATGTGTATCTACACATGGAGAGTTTGTCCTCAGCCTGCTCTGTTGTAAAGTGTCTTGATCTAACACTTGTGATGAACTGATGCTTTACGAATAAAGATTGATTGATGGACTGATTGATTAAACATCATTTGGGGCAGCTCCACCCCAAACTGAACTGAGCGAAAGTGACCTGAGACTTTGACGGTGAAACTGGCACACCAGTCCTCGGTCCTCTGCCCTGCTTTAAGGTCAAGGTTGCGGCATTTCCCCCTAAAATGTAGGTCATTGTGATCAATGTTGGCAGCAGTTGCAGGTTAATGTGCGCTATCTGGCTTGATCCTGGCATCTTATCGGACAGATAACCCTGTTATCCATAAAGTAGGCCTCCATCCTCTGACACTCCAGTGGCACACACCCTAACAGACTTACTGAAAGATCATTTGCATGATTTCTCGGCAGTGGGGCAGGAGGAAGAGCTTCATGCCATCACAGATCAGTTTACGCACGAAAGACAAAAACAGGGAAATAACAAACTTCCCTGCTGACCGAAACTCATCTACCTGCCCACGTGAGGAGCAGAATAAATGCTGTCGCAGTTTTATATGCAGCCGTGTGTGTGGATATATGAATAAAATATCAACAATGTGCTACATCAATAAAAACATGCCACATGTCAGTAAGACTTAAAATGTGTTTACTGTGCTCGGTGAAATCCTGTGTGCATTTAAAAATATTGTTCCCATCATGCTAACCTGTTTAATAATGTAAAGAATAACCGAGGTTTGATTCTGTTCCATGTGTTATAGTTTCTTTACTTCCTGTGTATCAGATAACCTGGATGATTGCCTTTATCTTATCATAGTCATTGGGTTAGCTATTCTGAGGTGAACGTGTTTGTGTGATAACGTCCCCACGTAAACCAGATAGAGAAGTCACAGCGTGACATATGTTAAGATGATCCGTGTTTAAACCAGACTTAGTCAAACCAAGAAACAGCTTTAACCTGACAGAACATGGATTTAACTTTGATTTTCTGATCCCCATGCGCTCAGAGGGATTTCTGGATAGTGTTGAGTTTAAAATGAAGAATTGTTTATGCGTCCAGATCTATTAAGACTCTGTCTTATTTCCAGAGATTTGTTGAGCAGCATCTAAACAAAAAAAAAAAACAACTCTGTACATTCGTTCAGCTCATAAACTCTCTGCAAAGACCTGACCACAGGTACGGCTGCTGAGTCAGAAAAGTAACTGCAGGGACAAACTCAATTCCAATGAAGTTGGGACATTGTGTAAACGGTACATAAAAACAGAACACAATGATTATCAAGTCCTTTTCAGAATCCTTTTTACAATCAGAATCAGAATCTGTTTTTATTGCCAAGTATGCAACACATATAAGGAATTTGACTCCAGCAGCTGTTTTCTCTGGTAAAAGCGAAGTAAAAAAAAAATAAAAATAAATATGTAATAAAGAATGACATTAAATAAAATTTAAATGAAATATAAACAAAAAGAAATCTAACAGATGCAGTGTATATACAAAATGTACATCAGGAACATTTACAAACATCCGTGAATATTTACAACTGATGGGAGGAAAGTGCAGCTGTTTTGTGCACGGCTGTTGTACAGTTGTGCAAATCAATAGTGATTTTGGCCCATATTCAATCAGATACACCACAAAGACAAGATATTTAATAGTCCACTGTTATTGTTAAGTTGCATATATTCACATATTTTGATGCCTGCATCGCAAACCAAAAGAGCTGGGACTGGGGCATGATTACTGTGCTGCATCACCTCTCCTTTAACAACAGCCAATAATTCAGCTGAAGCTTTGCAGGAGAATTCTTTTACTTTCGTGTTGATGTTGGACTTCAGTGTCCCAACAGTCTGGGTCTGTTCAGACAGGTGTGGCCTGCAGCAGGTCAGTCTAGTCCCTGCTGTTGTACCTTGAGCAGAATGTGTCCTCAGTGTCTCTGAAATAAGCAGGGACGTCCCTGAAAAAGACGTCTTGTGCGCTTAAACCTGTATGTACCTTTCAGCATTAATGGAGCCTTCACAGATGTGCAGGTTACCCATGCCATGGGCACTAACACCCCCCCATACCATCACAGATGCTGTCTTTTGACCTTTGCTCTGATAACAGTCTGGATGGTCCTTTTCCTCTTTAGCCCGGAGGACACCACGTCCATGATGTCCAAAAACAGTCTGAAATGTGGACTCAGACCACAGCAGACTTTTCCACTTTGCCTCAGTCCATCTCAGATGAGCTCGGCTCAGAGAAGCCGGCGGTGTTTCTGGGTGTTGTTGATGTTTGTCTTTGTCGTTGCATGGTTGAGTTTGACCTTGACCTTGTAGATGTAGAGATGACCTGTGTTAACTGACAATGGTTTTCTGAAGTGTTCCTGAGCCCACGTGCTGATATCCTTTACAGGATGATGCTGCTTTATAATGCAGTGCTGCCTGAGGGATCACAGGTCACAGGCATACAGTGACGATGTTCTTAAAATTTTGGATTATCTGCCTTTCAGTGGTGCTCCCATACCCAGTCATGACCCTCAATTGTTTCCAGTTAACTTTCCCGTCTTTCGTTGCCCCTGTCTCAGCATTTTTGGAACGTGTTGCAGGCATCAAACTGAAAACGAGTGAATATTTGCAGATAATAAAGTCCATGGGTTTGGACATTAAATATCTCTGTTGTGTATTTGATTGAGTATAAGTGGAAAAGGATTTGAAATCACTGTTTTATGTTTTTATTTATGTTTTAATCAACGTCCCAACTTCATTGGAATCAGGGCTTGTATTTTGTTGGTTTCAGGACGTCATGCTTCTGTTTGCGTTGGTCTCCCTCTGCACTCAGAGGATCAGTGAGTCACTCATTGAGGATCTTGTTCACTGATGCCTCTGCTCAGGATTATCACTCTCTCACATAAAGAAGAACAGAATAAACCTTCATTCATTCCACACCCCCGGAAAACTGTTAGGGTGTAAAACTGTCAAATCAGTGATATCAACCATACTTCAGCTCTACCAGCACTCAAATTTGGAGCACATGTACTCAATTTTAGTCAACTAGTGCACCAGTAGACTTTACTAGCAAAGCAAAAAATGTTCACTAGTACTACTAGTAAGCCTTTTATGGTAAAGGGGGTATAATCCTACCTACTTCTTTTGCATAAGGCCTATTAGCAATACTAGAGAATTTTTTGGCTTTAATAGTACTACTAGTGGACTAAAACAGGTTATTACAGTGGGTTATTTTGAGTTTATTAGTAGTAGTAGTAAAAATGTTGTTTTATTAGTAAAGGTTTTTGGTTCACTAGTGTGCAAGTAGATCTTACTAGTAAAGTAAAATCACCTACTAGTACACAATTTTGTGTTTCTAGTACTACTTGTAAAGCTTTGAGTTTTTCCTAGTAACATTTATCAAGTCTACTAATACTATGAGTTACACAAAATTGTGTACTAGTAGACAATTTTGTGTGACTGTCGTAATTTCTGCTACATAACTTGCATTTTTTTGCTCTTGAATAATCTGATTTTCAGGTGCGTATTATACACAAGTACAAGCAAAATATGTCAAATATTTTGTCTCCCAACATCACGATTACAACACATCTGATACAAAAAGCAGAAATAGTCTTTTACTCTGCAAAACATTACCGCCAAATGTACGTAACTCATTAAACTGACTGTTAAACTGATCTAATCCAATGCTTTGGGTCTGAATTAGTTTACCTTTGTGTTACAAGTGTTACAGTAACACTCATGTAAACACAGGGCGCTGCCGTCTTGTGAGCAAGGGGACCAAAATAGCTGCACTGTGATTGGTCGAAGACATTGGCATGTTGATAGCTGCTCTCTGATTGGTCAGTACACTACGACTGAGCATGCTCAGGAAGAAGCTGAGTAGTTGCGCATGCATGAAGCAAAAGCCTGAGCCCACGTGCTGGTATCCTTTACAGAATGATGCTGCTTTACAATGCAGTGCTGCCTGAGGGATCACAGGTCATGGCATACAATGTTGGGTTGCTGCTTATGTGCAGAGATTTCTTGTAGACCTTGCAGATGTAGATGTAGAGGTGACAGTTTTACACATTTTTGACAATAACTCCCCCGACTGTGTTGACAGAGGTTTGAGCTTTCTGAGTTTTTCTGATTTATTGTTCTTTTATTGAATTTTTGGTTCAATCTGATGCTGTATTTTCTCATAGTTTGATCTCTTTCTGCCCTGAAAAGCTTCACTTGTGCTTCAACCTTCTAATTTCGTTTTACTTAGAACAGCCGGCCGGTTTTTTATGTCACATTTGCAACCTCCACCAAGGAAGTTTTTTCATTTGTTAGCAAGATTACTCAAAAACTACAGATTTTGCTGAAATGTTCAGATGTTGGTAATGGCCCAACTTATAAATGATTAGATTTTGGTGGCGATCTATATCCATTGATGAATGATCATTTTTGCTCAATAACAGTCTAACTAATAATGATATCAGCATGACTCTGAGTGCTAGGTGTGGGTTTTCAGGCTCGTGAATCATATTATGATGGTAACTTTATTATTGAGCTTATAGATGTAACAGAAGTATGGGAGCTACCTTGGTGGAGGTTTGTGCTCTCTGAGTGCTTTCTAGTTGAACATAAAACTTTGAGATCATTAATGTCTCCTAATTTAATGAATAATCAACAAAGATGTGTGCAAGGAGCTGCTATGTTATTAATTTTCTCTCTGAAATTTTCAGTTGAGCTGTTTTTTTCTGCTTTTATCCCTGAAACTAACAAATAAATGAATGAAACAAGGCTGTCTTCTCCTTTTTTGTCGCTCTAAGAGGGAACAGCAGATTCTCAGAAGCCCAAGTTTCAAGGCAATAAACGTATTTGTGGAGTTTCTGGTTTTTCATTAACTTAAATTTTTATGGCTGGATTAAATATAAACTTAGTGACCCAGTGGAGAAGCTGTAGGTTTCTGCTGTGAAGGATGGACCCCTCATGTCACAGTCCAGGCTGTAAACAGACCCAAACCCTCGTCCTCTGTCCTCGATGTCTCTTTACTTCGTCTTGAGTAAAACTCTCAGTCATTCAATCACAAACTCATCCTCACAGAACATGTTTGGATCCTCTCACCTTGGCCACTCATTACCTCCTGACAGCAATAAAGCAAACACACACCCAGAGCTACCATGGGGCAAAGGTCAAACCATAAAAACACTCTTCACTCCAAAAAGCACACAAAGAAGCACCAGCACGCCCCGGCCGTAAACAAGGCCGGTGCTCAGGTCGCATCTGATTGGTTGAGCTGGGTGAGTGATGTCATCCCTGAGGGTCGACCCCTGGGTAATAAAACAGCGAGCAGATAAGGGTCATCATCTCCTTAACGGCTGCAGAGGAGGAGAAATCGGCGTGCCAGACGTTTCCAAGGAAGTCTTTGGCCACAGCTCGAGAAGGAAGAGTGAACGCCGTCGAGGTCGTGGACTGGTTTTCTCTGGAGACCTGAAGGACTCACTGGACCAACGCGGACTAAACAAGCTTTGAGTCATCATGGCCGCTCTCGCACTTGAGCTCACCGGTATCATTCTGGCAGTGCTCGGCTGGATGTTGGCGGTCACCAGCTGCGCCCTCCCCATGTGGAGGGTCTCTGCCTTCATCGGCGCAAACATCGTGACAGCGCAGGAGTACTGGGAGGGGCTGTGGATGAGCTGTGTGGTCCAGAGCACGGGCCAGATGCAGTGCAAGGTCTACGACTCCATGCTGGCCCTGCCTCAGGACCTGCAGGCGGCGAGAGCGCTCACCGTCATCGTTGTCGTCCTCGGGGTCGTGGCTCTGCTCATCGCCATGGTCGGAGCGAAGTGCACCAACTGCATCGAGGAGGAGGGCGTCAAAGCCAGGGTGATGGCGGCTTCCGGCGGGATGTTCATCACAGCCGCTGTGGCTCAGCTGGTGCCCGTCTCCTGGTCGGCAAACACCATCGTGGTCGAGTTTTACAGCCCCATCGTCCCCGCTGGCCAGAAGATGGAGATCGGGGCGGCGCTGTACCTGGGCTGGGCCGCCGCGGCCTTGCTGCTGATTGGTGGGTCCATTCTCTGCTGTAGCTGTCCTCCACAGGACGCTAAGACTCTGCACTACAGCGTTCACCCCCAGAGCCGGGTGGCGTACTCGGCTGCACCGCGGTCGGTCGCCCACAGCTCCTACAACAGGAAGGACTACGTCTGAACGACGCCACATCCCGCCGGTGTCCAGAAGAAGAGCTACGATATAAAGACACTGGTTTGACGGGACCAGGAGGTTCACCAGGAAGACGTGAGATGGACAAAGTAGAGGTTTGGAGTTTATCGAGTGTTTGGGAGCATAAACCTGTGAGAATGTCAAGCTGTTGGTATTTTTCTGTTTGGATGTAAAAAACTGTTTACTTAAACCACTGTTCTTAACCCTTTAACTACCACAAGATACAGTTAGAAAGAGGTTTGAATTTGCAACAAGCATGTTCTACTTTACACACCAAGTATTTATGAAATTATTGACCTCTACCAAACGGTTGAGCTGCCAGTTTACATTGACAGTACTTGTGAATAGTAAAAAGGCTTAAGAAAAGTCATCTTTTTTAAAATAACTTCTGTTGTTAGCATTACAAATCTGACAAATCTGACAAATTAACCCGTTATCCAGAGCGTATCATCATCAGTGTTGGGCAAGTCCTGGTGCATAATTTCACATGGTCAACAGGACATGGTGGACAACATTAGGAGGAGTTGAAGCTAAATGTGGCTAGTTGTTAACTTTCTATGAGATCCTTTGTGGTTATGATATCCTCCTCTCCTTACCAGTCTGTTTTATATAGCTTATATGTTCATGCTTCACCTTTACTGCAGTTGCCATGGCTACATTTGCCTCCTGCTCTAGCCAGCTTGCTTCCTTTCAGTTCATAAATATTGAACATATTTTATATTTATGATTTCATGTTGAGGTGTCCTCTTCTGAGACGATAAAATGGCCCCTCACACCACAGGATCATCGTTAGGATCATAAGATAATCAGCCCTATGCTGACTTTGGTCTGAAGCGAGGATCCAAGCCAAAGCTATGGCCATTTGCCTTGTGTGTACCCCGCGCAAACCATTACCTCCTAAAATCGGTGATATCTTACTAAAATCTGGTGATACAGTGAGTTAAGTGACAAAAGAATATATCACAATACATTCAAATGTACCGCAATACTATGAGCAGGCTGCTATTTGACTTATTTATCACTTGTTTGTCTATTTTTTTATTTGTGAATACACCACAATATCAAATGCACAAATAATGCAGCTCTTACTAGTAGGGATGCATGATATTATTGGTATGATGTTACAGATTTTAACTGACAATATCTGAGCCTAATATATTAGCATTAATTTAACATGCATTTTTGCATGTCAATTTTTGATTGCTAGTAGAAGGCGGACTTTATTTTCAGTGGATTATTAAATCAGTGTTTGTAACTCTTAAAATGGCAGATAAAGCACAATTATACAGTCATGTTAAAAGGTATATTTGCATATAACAGCTGTAATCCAAAAAAGCTACTTTCAATTATTGGCCAAAGTAAGTTTTGACATATCAGCATACTGGATATCAGCATCCCTACTAACCAGTGTTGCACATATAAGGCAAAAAGTCCCTGCAGTCTGGATATTCTCTGTTCCAGTAACAGACTGAATGATAAGAAGAAATGATCCAAGAGCACAAACCTCCACCAAGGCATTCAAAAACATTATCAGCGAGTTATTTAAAAGTATATATATATGTATAAAAAAAAAAGACATCTCAAAATGTGAATAAATCCTTTTAAAACTTTCCTGGATGCACATCCAGACCCAGATCACCACCAAAATCTAATCACTTCTTCCTCTTGCTAAAACAAACATGCTGAAAGTGTCATCAAAATCAGTTAATAACTTTTGATTTATCACGTTTGCAAACTTCATAACTAATTAACTATAGCCAGAAAAACTTAATCTCATTTATTACCTCCAAAAGAGGTAATAAATGAGATCAAGACTCAAGCGGCCGAACAACAAAAAAGTCTAACTTCATTAAATTATTAACTAATAATATTGCACCAGGTGATCTTTCAAGGACAAAAACTTAAAATGGAAATAATAAAACTTGAAGTGGTTGAGAGTTCAGCTCCCTCTGTCTCCTCCTTCATGTCATGTTTTTAAGAGGCTGCATAGCTAAGTGATGATGCATCACTTTGTCAAAATAGTAATAGTTTTATTACTGTTTTAGAAATTCTTATTCCTCATATTAATTTTTCAAAGTTCATTCAGCACCTTGTGACTGCCCAGCACTGATTATCCTCAGGGTTTTCTTCACATTAATGACATTAAATGCTTCATAAAGACAGACCTAACAAACCTGAACCTTTTTATTTCTTTGAGATTTTTCTTTTATTGAACTTTTTTATTTTTCCATGACAACTCCAGCTCCAGCTGATAGAGTTTATCTTTATGTTTTTTTGATTATATTTGTTTTTATTGTAATAAGTTAGGGCGCAGCAGCAAGAAGGTTGCTGGTTCAATCCCCGTGTTGGGCAGGGCCTTTTCTGTGAGGAGTTTGCATGTTCTCCCCGTGCATGAGGGGGTTCTCTCCAAAAACATGCTCATTAGGTTGATTAGTGACTCCAAATTGCCCTTAAGTGTGAGCGTGAATCGTTGTCTGTCTCTCTACCTGGCCCGGTGATTGGCTGGCGACTGGTTCAGGGTGTACCCTCCTCGTGCCCAGAGTCAGCTGGGATAGGTCTAGCTTAAGTCTACATGGTCTAGATGATGGATGGCTGTAATAAGTTTACACATGCTCAAAAACATTTGACCAACACGCCAGCGAGGGTCGACCTTCACTTCCTGTCACTGCAGTTACAGTCTGTGAATTTATAAGATCACAAGTCACCCAACGGACTTATTTGGTTCAATCATTTGTAGTAATATTAATTGGGCATTGCTTAACATTTGAATCAGTGTGAGCTTTTCCACTGTAAGAGTTAATAGTAGTTTTATTGAAGGTGCCGACTGTTTTCACAGCCTCACAGCCAAGTGTTAAAACGCCTCGAGGTTCGACAGGTTCATCAGTAAAATGCTGCATTAACGGGAATTAAAGGGTTAAGATGGCTCAGTAAGAGCAGACTGACACCAAAATACAAGTCTAAAGGTTAAAGTTCAGCACAGAGGCACCGCCCCAATACTAATATGACTTCTGTAAATATTTGAAATGATCATGCTGACCTGCTGTGGCTCTCAGGGTGATATGACGGCCTCTTTGCATTATAAGCTTTGAATTCTTGACATCAGCTGATTAATCCCTCTGTTTTCTATAAAGGAGTGTCGGGCATGTGTCTGTATTTTCTTTGTGCATCATGTGGCTGCTTTTTTAAACCTGTTTTCTGTTCAGTGAGTATGTTTTATGAGACTTTATACCTGTGACTGTACATATTTAAACGATCTCAAGAATCAAAGCTGTAAAGAAATAAAGAGAAATTCTGTAAATCATTATCCTGGATGTGTTTGTCTCACTCTGACTTCACAGTCTTTTGAGGTTTCAGTTCTCTTTGTGAGAGAAAGGTCAGAAAAACCAACAGCTGAGCTCATTTACCATTTTCCAGTGTTATTGTGAAAAGTCAAAAAGAGTCATGATGTTCCACAGGTAGAGACACCTGAGTATCGAGCTGATTGTCTCACATGTTGACCTTTAACAGGGTAAAGGGAAGTCTGTCTCTGCTCCTGAACCACAGGTACTTCCTCCTCCATGTTTTGAATAGTCAAATTCAGCTCTGACAGGTGTGCAGTGGAGCGGCCATTTTAGTGAGCACCTGGGACAGGACACCTGACTCTGAGCAAACACCTCTGGATATAAGAGGGAGCCAAGAGTTACAATGGCCTAGTTTCAGAGCTCATGTCCCTCTCCAGAGCTCAGTCCAAAATCGAAACCAGATTATGACGCCCTATCACAGGCTCAGGTGATAAACTCACCTGTTAACTACCTGTTAGTCACATGACTGCAGCAGAAACCTGGAGGGCAGAGAGAGTTTCAGGGTAAAGACGTCACAGCTCAAGCTTCTCCTTTTTATACTTCAACATTTAAAGCTGGAGATATTTAACATTTCAAGTGTTTTTAACCCTCGACCACCAGCTGGAGTTCTGTTTCGATCAACAACACAGAAAGTTCCCCCATCCATCATCTGCACACCTGATCCTTATGGGGTCATGGGGCTGCACAATATTTCACGTAATTCTTTGAAATGTGCATAAAAATATGTAAATGTATTATTTTAAATTTGCAGTCAATTATGTCACCTTATTGTTTTAAGTTTCCAGCAAAGTATGTCACTTTATTCTTTAAAATTTGCTCAGTAATATGTCACTTTATTCTTTTAAATTTGTTCAGTAATATGTCACTTTATTCTTTTAAATTTGCTCAGTAATATGTCACTTTATTCTTTAAAATTTGCTCAGTAATATGTCACTTTATTCTTTTAAATTTGCTCAGTTATATGTCACTTTATTCTTTTAAATTTGTTCAGTAATATGTCACTTTATTCTTTTAAATTTGCTCAGTAATATGTCACTTTATTCTTTAAAATTTGCTCAGTAATATGTCACTTTATTCTTTTAAATTTGCTCAGTAATATGTCACTTTATTCTTTAAAATTTGCTCAGTAATATGTCACTTTATTCTTTTAAATTTGTTCAGTAATATGTCACTTTATTCTTTTAAATTTGCTCAGTAATATGTCACTTTATTCTTTTAAATTTGTTCAGTAATATGTCACTTTATTCTTTTAAATTTGTTCAGTAATATGTCACTTTATTCTTTTAAATTTGTTCAGTAATATGTCACTTTATTCTTTTAAATTTGCTCAGTTATATGTCACTTTATTCTTTTAAATTTGTTCAGTAATATGTCACTTTATTCTTTTAAATTTGCTCAGTAATATGTCACTTTATTCTTTAAAATTTGCTCAGTAATATGTCACTTTATTCTTTTAAATTTGCTCAGTAATATGTCACTTTATTCTTTAAAATTTGCTCAGTAATATGTCACTTTATTCTTTTAAATTTGTTCAGTAATATGTCACTTTATTCTTTTAAATTTGCTCAGTAATATGTCACTTTATTCTTTTAAATTTGCTCAGTAATATGTCACTTTATTCTTTTAAATTTGTTCAGTAATATGTCACTTTATTCTTTTAAATTTGTTCAGTAATATGTCACTTTATTCCTTAAAATTTGTTCAGTAATATGTCACTTTATTCTTTTAAATTTGCTCAGTAATATGTCACTTTATTCTTTTAAATTTGCTCAGTAATATGTCACTTTATTCTTTTAAATTTGCTCAGTAATATGTCACTTTATTCTTTTAAATTTGTTCAGTAATATGTCACTTTATTCTTTTAAATTTGTTCAGTAATATGTCACTTTATTCTTTTAAATTTGTTCAGTAATATGTCACTTTATTCCTTAAAATTTGTTCAGTAATATGTCACTTTATTCTTTTAAATTTGTTCAGTAATATGTCACTTTATTCTTTTAAATTTGCTCAGTAATATGTCACTTTATTCTTTTAAATTTGCTCAGTAATATGTCACTTTATTCTTTTAAATTTGTTCAGTAATATGTCACTTTATTCTTTTAAATTTGCTCAGTAATATGTCACTTTATTCTTTTAAATTTGCTCAGTAATATGTCACTTTATTCTTTTAAATTTGCTCAGTAATATGTCACTTTATTCTTTTAAATTTGCTCAGTAATATGTCACTTTATTCTTTTAAATTTGTTCAGTAATATGTCACTTTATTCTTTTAAATTTGCTCAGTAATATGTCACTTTATTCTTTTAAATTTGCTCAGTAATATGTCACTTTATTCTTTTAAATTTGCTCAGTAATATGTCACTTTATTCTTTTAAATTTGTTCAGTAATATGTCACTTTATTCTTTTAAATTTGTTCAGTAATATGTCACTTTATTCTTTTAAATTTGTTCAGTAATATGTCACTTTATTCTTTTAAATTTGTTCAGTAATATGTCACTTTATTCTTTTAAATTTGTTCAGTAACATGTCACTTTATTCTTTTAAATTTGTTCAGTAACATGTCACTTTATTCTTTTAAATTTGTTCAATAATATGTCACTTTATTCTTTTAAATTTGCTCAGTAATATGTCACTTTATTCTTTTAAATTTGCTCAGTAATATGTCACTTTATTCTTTTAAATTTGTTCAGTAATATGTCACTTTATTCTTTTAAATTTGCTCAGTAATATGTCACTTTATTCTTTTAAATTTGCTCAGTAATATGTCACTTTATTCTTTTAAATTTGTTCAGTAATATGTCACTTTATTCTTTTAAATTTGTTCAGTAATATGTCACTTTATTCTTTTAAATTTGTTCAGTAATATGTCACTTTATTCTTTTAAATTTGTTCAGTAATATGTCACTTTATTCTTTTAAATTTGCTCAGTAATATGTCACTTTATTCTTTTAAATTTGTTCAGTAATATGTCACTTTATTCTTTTAAATTTGCTCAGTAATATGTCACTTTATTTCAGTTTCCTGATGGCTCTTCTCTCCTCACTTGCAGCCTGTTATCTCAGCTTATTTCTGCTCTCTGGACTTCATGTTCAGATGTTTTTTATTTATTTATTTCAGACTGAAGATCCAGAACCCCTCACACCGTCCTGAAGCCTAATTATTTAGTGTTATCTATTCTCTGTAAACTTCATATCCTTACTGTTATCTTTAGCTGCTTCTTTGCCCGGTGCCGCTGTCCCCTCGATGAGCGAGAAAGGCTCATCTTATCTGATCTTACCTCATTTATTCAGTTTTAATGTGTTTGGATGAGGAGGAGGAAGCTGTTCATCATCAGAGCATAATTAAGAGCAGAGAGGCTAACATCAGATTAATAATATCAGAATAAGAAATACTTTATTAATCTAACAGTTTCCATAAGCTCTGAAGTGAGAAAACAATTTATAATAATAAGTTATAAAGACATAATAATAATAAATAAAGTGAGAATTTAAATAGAAATAAGCATAAAAAAGATATTTTAAGATTCATTCTAAAAAATGAATTAGTTGTTAATGACATTATCAGGATGACTGTTAGAAAATGTTTTTATTGAGGCCGTCGTATTCTGATCATGT
Source organism: Cetoscarus ocellatus (assembly GCA_037902135.1). Classification (NCBI taxonomy): domain Eukaryota; kingdom Metazoa; phylum Chordata; class Actinopteri; order Labriformes; family Labridae; genus Cetoscarus; species Cetoscarus ocellatus. The sequence continues at coordinate 290,842 of JBAMNC010001872.1, forward strand.
TTGCACACCTTCATCAGCTCCACTGGACTTCACCGTTTTAAGAAGCTCCGCCCTCTCCAGGAAGTGATCCTCCGTTAGGCCCCGAGAGAGATTCATATATTTATGAATCTCTGAAAATAATTAAAATATAACTGCATTAATTAACACTGCCAACACAGACAGTGTTTGACTGTGTAACCAATCAGAGGGCTACCAAAGGGTCAGTTAGGTTTTGCATTAACGTGAATAATCATTAATGTGACAGCCCTCTGTTTAAATAAATAAATGAAATAACTAATTAACTCTGTGATATTATAATTTTCAGTTGTTTTTTTATTCGTTGAAGTGGTTTGAAGTTTATAAAATACGCTCACAGCCGTGAAGTCAAAAGGACTGATTTATGAAATCAAATGAAAATCATGAATAATGTTGATATGAGGTCTCTGCACAACATCAGTGACACTAGGGCTGCTCGATTACAGCAGAAATCAGTCAGGATTTTTCTAATAAATATTGAGATCATGATTGTGAAACACGATTACTCACATGCCTTCATGAATGCTTTTGGCCCAATCATTTTAAGCAATACACTGGAACTGATTTAACAAGCGTAACATTACTTTACCGCAATATCTACAGCTGCCTACTGTCAAAGGTCTTTACAGTAAATTGTTATAAATGGCAATGGATTGAGGGAAAGCATACTGATTTATGTAAACGTAACAGTATTTTACCATAATATTTACAGTAACCTACAGTAAAATGTCCACATGGCTCCTGCTGCTTTACTGTTAACTGTCTAAACAAGTAAGATTAACTGATTGACCGACTGATCAAGAGAAAAATTTAGTTACTATCATAATTCCATTAGTCCCAGGAAAACTGATCAATAGCAGGCAAAATATTTTTAGGTAAATGTTTCATATTTTTGGGTGAGACAAATGCTTCAATAAAGTATTTTATCAATAAAAAATGATGTATGTGATTTTTTTGGTTTTTACAAAACTGTATATTGCTATGAATGATCATTTAAATAGTTAAAGATACAGAAAAATAAATTATAATGCAGCTAATTAAAATTTATTAAAGAAGTTGTAGAATAATATACTGCTAATGAAAATACAGTAAGGAGGCTTTTTTTGAAAATATAATAATTATGCTGCAAATTAACATAGATTCATGCTACTGTTAAGACATTTACAGTAATTTTCTGGCTTTTTTTGTTGCCAGTAAATTACTGTATAATGTACAGCAACATTTTAACAGTGTAAGAGCGAACAAAATATAGAAATAAAGATGTCAAAATACAAAATACCTCAAATTAATGCTGAAAATAATAATGAAAAAGTGAAGTTCAACAGGTCGCGTGGCTCAGTTGTCATGATTATGGAAGACTGTGATAATAATAATAATGATAAAAAATCAGAAAATAAATCCGGCTTCTTTCCCACCCCTAAGTGATTCTTATTTAGTCTCACTGACCGTCTGAGAGTAAAACATTGATGTGGCTGTCCCTGCTCTGATGAATCCTTCAGACTGAACATCCCTACAGAGACAATGGTCACTTGAACTGAATTAAATTAAATTAAATTAAATTAAATTAAATTGAACTGAAAGCTTTTATTGTCATTGTACTTTGCATTTGCTACTCCATTTGGTACACATACAATATAAATAAGATAAATAAGTTCAGGTCAGAGATCAACATCAGGAGGTCGTTTACACCTGAATGAAGTGAAGGTGACTGATGTAAATGGGCGGGGGGGGCTGACCCCTGACCCCAGCCCCTCACCGATGTCGTCACATAAACACGATCAGACTCTGATCAAAACAAACAAACCTGAAGGTCTGCATGAGGACGGCGGTCCACGCCTATCAAACCTGTGTGAGCACGCACTGATCGGTTTTAAACAATCTGAACGCCATAAAAAAATATTCCTCTATCTCAATCTGCTATTTGAATTTACTTATATACGTAAAACGTTTAAATAGATAAATGATTAAAAATAAGTGTTAAAAAAGTGAAACACGGATAAGTTCACAAACAAAAAGGTGAAGATTGGACAAAATGAATCTGTGACAAAAAAACAGATGCATAAGAGAAAAGATCCAAACAGAGAAAAAAGAAATAACGGCTAAAAAACAGGATTCGACAAAGAAGGAGAAATAAATGCATGAATGAAAAGGAAAAAGAACAATGAGGGGCTTTTACTGATTTCTGTAAACTTCAGTGTTTTATTATAAATCTACAGTTACTCACTGTTAAAAGTATTTACAGTAAATTAGTGTCAATAACAAAGGACTGAGGCAAATATTCAGACTCGACTGTAATTTTATTTTCCTGGAGGAAAAACTGACAAAGAGGAAATAAATATTTCTTTTTAACAACGTTTGACCTTTTAGGATGAGACAAAAGTCTGGGTTTGAGTCTTTGAGACTCGTCTTGTTCATAGCCTCTCTTTACTTATTTTATTTATTTTTCCTTCAAAAGGAAGTTGGCATATCAAAAAGATTCTGATGTTGCAACCTGCTTAATTATGTTTACTTCATTTTTATGCTCTTATCTATTTTAATGTCTTTTGATATTCGTACTGCTGTACTGTATAAAAGCAACTGAAACAATGGAATTTCTCCTTGGAGATTAATAAAGTATTTATGATTCTGATTTCATTGGTTAAAAATATGTCATTTTTCTGCTTTACAAAATAATATTTTGTTATAAAATAGTGAGAAAAACAGTGAAACATATAGTAAGATAAATATAATGTAAAATACAGTGAATTTACTGCTATTTTTAAAACAGCTATTATGCTGTGAACTGAAGCACATCATTGAAGCTGTGAGTAAAAGTGCATGAACTGAAGTGTAAATTAAAATTCAGTAATAATGATGTCAATCTGCCGAGGAGGACGCAGAAGCCCTGGACATCGGAGAGTCAATGTCAGACGGCTGCTTTGCACATAATCAACACACAGAGGAGCCCAAAGTGCTTCCACACGGCACTCCTTCAGTGTCAGTGCTGTTCGCTCAGTGGCTCTGCTGTCGTCCTTTTCCTCACAGCCTCTTCTTCTTCGTCTGTTTGTTTCCGGCAGATGAGCTGCAGCACAGGTCGATGGTTTGTTTTTCACAGTTATGAAAATTAAGTAATTTAGATTGAAATATTACTGTACCACATGACATGTAGAACATTTTTTTCATTATTGTTATTCACATTATTTTGAGTTATTTATATTTCAGCATGTATATTTCTATGCCCTCCCCCTTTAATGACGGCATGTGGTGCATGTTTTAAATCATCCTGTTTTGATCTCATCATGGATTAAAGTCATTATGGCTGTTGCCTTAACAGAAAATACAAATGCACTGACTAAATAAATAAATAAATAAAAATAATAATATAAAAGATGAAAATATTTTGAAAATGACTGATGAGCTCAGAAAAACAGAGTCCAGATTATGTTTGGGACAAAAATAATAAAAGGCAATTTAAACAAGCTCTAACAGGGTTTTTGTGAGTCTTTTAATCAGTACACTGTCAAAGGCGGTGCAGAGATAAACCGGTACTCAGAGATCCGTCTGTGTGCTGAAGGTGTTAGGACGACTCTATTGTGTTTTCTCTGTTTGCTCTGGGAGCAGTTATTCCAGTTTCCAGTCCAGCTCTTTAGGATCCCAGCTCTGAATCCCGACTGTTTGGAGGCCCCACGTGAGCGTAACCAGGAACCGAGAAGACAAACAGAGGAGGTATCAGCGGGGGGGGGCGGTTTCTATGCTTACTCACAACAAGTTGTTTATGTGGCTCCAGGCTACAGCGTCCTCCAACAGCCACAAACAAGCCTGGTTCAAAGAAGCTGGGACGCTGTGTGAAGCATCAACAGAACAGAATCTAACAGTCTAAACGCTTTTGGACCAAAAATCAACTGAATACAGAGAGCAGACATTTCAATATTCTAAATTATAAACTATATTAGGGGTTATTTTGCAAATGAACAAAACATTTAATCTTCAAACTGTTTTTTGTTTTGTACAAATATTCACTCATTTTGAAGTTGATGCCTGTAACATTAAAAAAAGGCTGGGACAGGGTCATGTTCACCTCTGTGTTCCTGCTTGTTGTTAATCTGCATGATGCTCCTCACCTGTTCAGTGGAGACAGGTGTGACTGCAGCATGTTGCTCTTAAACCTGTATGTACCTTTCAGCATTAATGGAGCCTTCACAGATGTGCAGGTTACCCATGCCATGGGCACTAACACCCCCCCATACCATCACAGATGCTGTCTTTTGACCTTTGCTCTGATAACAGTCTGGATGGTCCTTTTCCTCTTTAGCCCAGAGGACACCACGTCCATGATGTCCAAAAACAGTCTGAAATGTGGACTCAGACCACAGCAGACTTTTCCACTTTGCCTCAGTCCATCTCAGATGAGCTTGGCCCAGAGAAGCCGGCGGTGTTTCTGGGTGTTGTTGATATTTGTCTTTGCATGGTAGAGTTTGACCTTGACCTTGTAGATGTAGAGATGACCTGTGTTAACTGACAATGGTTTTCTGAAGTGTTCCTGAGCCCACGTGCTGATATCCTTTACAGAATGATGCTGCTTTATAATGCAGTGCTGCCTGAGGGATCACAGGTCACAGGCATACAGTGACGATGTTCTTAAAATTTTGGATTATCTGCCTTTCAGTGGTCCTCCCTTTATACCCAGTCATGACCCTCAATTGTTTCCAGTTAACTTTCCCGTCTTTCGTTGCCCCTGTCTCAGCTTTTTTGGAACGTGTTGCAGGCATCAAACTGAAAACGAGTGAATATTTGCAGATAATAAAGTCCATGGGTTTGGACATTAAATATCTCTGTTGTGTATTTGATTGAGTATAAGTGGAAAAGGATTTGAAATCACTGTTTTATGTTTTTATTTATGTTTTAATCAACGTCCCAACTTCATTGGAATCAGGGCTTGTATTTTGTTGGTTTCAGGACGTCATGCTTCTGTTTGCGTTGGTCTCCCTCTGCACTCAGAGGATCAGTGAGTCACTCATTGAGGATCTTGTTCACTGATGCCTCTGCTCAGGATTATCACTCTCTCACATAAAGAAGAACAGAATAAACCTTCATTCATTCCACACCCCCGGAAAACTGTTAGGGTGTAAAACTGTCAAATCAGTGATATCAACCATACTTCAGCTCTACCAGCACTCAAATTTGGAGCACATGTACTCAATTTTAGTCAACTAGTGCACCAGTAGACTTTACTAGCAAAGCAAAAAATGTTCACTAGTACTACTAGTAAGCCTTTTATGGTAAAGGGGGTATAATCCTACCTACTTCTTTTGCATAAGGCCTATTAGCAATACTAGAGAATTTTTTGGCTTTAATAGTACTACTAGTGGACTAAAACAGGTTATTACAGTGGGTTATTTTGAGTTTATTAGTAGTAGTAGTAAAAATGTTTTATTAGTAAAGGTTTTTGGTTCACTACTGTGCAAGTAGATCTTACTAGTAAAGTAAAATAAAGTAACACTTATCAAGTCTACTAATACTATGAGTTACACAAAATTGTGTACAAGTAGACAATTTTGTGTGACTGTCGTAATTTCTGCTACATAACTTGCATTCTTTTGCTCTTGAATAATCTGATTTTCAGGTGCGTATTATACACAAGTACAAGCAAAATATGTCAAATATTTTGTCTCCCAACATCACGATTACAACACATCTGATACAAAAAGCAGAAATAGTCTTTTACTCTGCAAAACATTACCGCCAAATGTACGTAACTCATTAAACTGACTGTTAAACTGATCTAATCCAATGCTTTGGGTCTGAATTAGTTTACCTTTGTGTTACGACTGTTTAATTCACGAGTGTTACAGTAACACTCATGTAAACACAGGGCAAAGCAGAAGGTGTTTCCACATCAGGTTAAGGGAGAAAATCGTGAACAGTATTTGTTGTGAAAATACTGAAATTTCATTGATTAAAACTTTGAATAAAGGCCATTTTTGAGTTGTCTGAGAGAGAAATGTTTGGGCAAAATGTGGGTGCGTGTTATAACGTGGGGTTGTTATATTCGAGAAATTACGTAAATAAGGTCCATTCGCACACTAGTGTGCCAAAAACCTTTACTCGTAAAACAACATTTTTGTTTACTAGTTTACTAGTACTACAAGTTACCTGAAAATATCTCACTAGTAATACTAGTCGACCTAATGCAAATGAAGTAGGAGGGATTTTAACCAAATCCAGCTCCTTGATTGGTTGTAATATTATCGAAGCCAATGGGAAGCCTGAATTTGCTTTTCCCCGCCCCCTTATTAGCACATAAGGCTTACTAGCAGTACTAGTGACACTTTTTGCTTCATTAGTAAAGCCTACCTGTCTACTTGACTAAAATTGAGTACATGTACTCCAAATGTGAGTACCTGCAGAGCTGAACTACAGTTGAGATCACTGATATCAGTTTTATTGTGAAACAGTTTTCCACAGTCAGGGGAAATGTGCAGAGTTTCAGCAGCAGAGGGACAGCGATGATAAAAACAGTTTGGACATGATGGTAAATATAACGACTGGAACAGAAAAGGTCTCTGAGGCTCCACACTGACAGGCAGCCATCTTAGCTCCAACACACAAGCAGGGCCGCACCCTCCCTCCCCCACACCTGCCTCCTCCTGCTCCTCCCCCACACCTGCCTCCTCCTGCTCCCTCCTCCTGCTCCCTCCTCCTGCCCCCCCCCCACACACACATACACACCTGCCTCCTGCCCCCCCCTCCAAGCTGCTGCTGCTGGTTTTTGTTGCTCTGACGGCCTCCCGCTGACATCATCACCTGGGGACTCCTCCTCGCTCCCTCAGGTATAAATGATGTGGTTTCCCGGCAGCTCCTCTCAGACCTTCACAGCCTCCTGCTCCTCACTCTTCAGAGGAACACCTGCTCTGCTCGGTCACCAGGCGAAGAGGCAGCATGTCTATGGGCATGGAGATCGTGGGCATCGCCCTGGGCACCCTAGGGTTCATCATGGCCATCGTGACCTGCGCCCTGCCTATGTGGAAGGTCACGGCCTTCATCGGCGCCAACATCATCACGGCCCAGACCATCTGGGAGGGGCTGTGGATGAACTGCGTGACCCAGAGCACGGGGCAGATGCAGTGTAAGGTCTACGACTCCCTGCTGGCCCTGCCCCAGGAGCTGCAGGCGTCCCGGGCCATGATGATCATCGCCATCATCCTGGGCATCCTGGGAGTCATGATCTCCATCGTGGGTGCCAAGTGCACCAACTGCATCGAGGACGAGCCCTCCAAGGCCAAGGTGATGATCATCTCCGGGATCTTCTTCGTCCTCGGGGGGCTCCTGGTCCTCATCCCTGTCTCCTGGACCGCCAGCGTCGTCATCCGGGACTTCTACAACCCCATCCTGACCAACGCGCAGAGGAGGGAGCTGGGCGCCTCGCTCTACATCGGCTGGGGCGCTGCCGCCCTGCTGCTGATCGGGGGGGCCATGCTGTGCAGCAGCTGCCCACCGAAGGAGCAGAAGTACAAGCCGCCAAGGATGGCGTACTCGGCCCCCCGCAGCACCAGCGCGGGCGGAGGGTACGACAGGAAGGACTACGTCTGATTGGAGGAGGTGTGGCTCTGTTTGGGGGGGGGGGGGGGGGGGGGGGGGGGGGGGGTCTTTGTTTGCTGTTTGAGATGTTGGGACGTCCCACAGAAAGACTCCGAGATGAAGTCCTGTACAGATGTCATTTGTGTGTCTCCATCCACGTCTGCCCCGTGTCCTTCCTGTCCGAGCCTCCTGTGAGTCTGGAACACCTGCCCCGTCTGTGAGGGCCCGGGGTCACGTTTCACCAAAACCTCTGTAAAACACCTGACGAAGAGGAGGAGGAGGAGGAGGAGGAGCTCACTTCCCTGGATTTGCGATTGTTCCCTGTGAGTGTGTGTGTTTGCGTGTGTGTGTGTGTGAGTTTGAGTGTGTGTAGTATTTGCTTAGCGAGTTTCTGTTGAGACTGAAACTGAAGATGATCCGGGATCTGGCCTCAGGTCACGGCTCTAGTCCTCAGTGATTCAGCGTGAGCCTGTTTCATATGTTTATTATTTAAATGCTTTTGATTGTCAGAGTCATATTTCACACCTGTGCTGCAGTTACAGTCCAGTTTGTACGTAAAGACCTGTTTGTGTGTTTGAAGCAACACCTGTGCAGTCCTCTGAGCCATGATCACCCATCTGACCCAGAGCATTTCAGCTTTTTTTAAGTTTACCCTTTATTTAACCAGGAAGTCCCACTGAGACCAGGATCTCATTCACAAGGGCGACCTGGCCGAGAGCTCAGCAGCACACAACAGAATAAATATACAAATTCAAGAGAAGATTACAGCAATAAATTACCATCTACAAAATCCCTCAGCTCAGCAGTGGCTTCTCCACAACCCCTGTAAAATACACAATCGGGAACACCAGATCCAGAATTGTGGATCCAGGATCCAGACCAAACTCAGCACATACATGGAGGCTGGTATCCTGTATTAACACAACAAGTTTTGGGAACATCATTTAATATTTCAATGTTTTTTTGTGGAGTCAATCTGGATCGGATTCAGATTAAAGTTACCCTGACGATAGAGACAAGGACCCCATATTATCCTGAGAAATTGGAAGTGAATCTGTTAAAAATGGCAGAGATATGTTTTTTATTCCAGCCAATGTTAATCTATGGGATTTTTTGAGATTTAGGGAATTTTTTGCATCCAGACTCTTGCTAACAAACAAACAAACAAACAAACAAACTTCTCACTGTCTCGTGACTTAAATGAAACAAAGAGCTTTGACTGAAACCAGCTCTGACATCTTCAGCAGCATCAGGACCTGCCCGATTCAAAGTCTGGAATCAGATCCATATCACCGAGCTCCGATCTAAAAACAACTATCCAATCAGAGTCCTTTAGAGCGGGAAGAGGCGGGGCAACGAGCAAGAAAACAGGAAGTGACTGCATGCAAAGAGATTAGCATAGATGCTAACAGCTTCAGTAGCAGTTTTATGAGATCCTGACAAGTGTAAATTAATACTAGTATAAAGTAAAGTATCTATATTCCTTTATTAAGTAATACTATCAACACTCCAAACTTCTCTATAGTAAGGATATTTCTGCTCTGCTGTTTCGACCAGTTTGTTTGACAAAGTGGCTCACATTCTGTAGTGCAGAAGCACCGGCCTACTACATTCCCTGATTGGCCTGGAATGAATGTGATTGACAAAACTGTCATCCAATCAGCTTCCAGATTCTGAAAATGCAGCTAACGATGAAAGCTATGCTAGCCAATTTGATGAAACTGAAAAAAGCTAAATTAATAATGGTGTGTTTACGGAAGAATCAAGTGGTGAGGGGGATACCAGTGTCTGGATCTGTCTGTCTGTCAGACCTAAATATGAATATCCTGACATGTTTTAAAATGAGCCTGTTTTCATAATGTTGGTGAGAAACTGGAAAACTGCACAAACTATAACAGATACAGTCACAGGCTGGTTAAAGCATAAATCAACAGTAAGACCATCTCAGATAATAAAAGTGCATCGAGGGTTACTACATATATTTAAAGTTCTTATCAAGGTAGAATAAATGATTAAAATATAAAAATCATCCAGTCACTCAGTCACAGGAGCACCAGCAGTGTTGATACCTGTACAGCGAAAAATGATCAAATCAACTTCCATAATGCAGTAATGCTGTAATTATCCTGAAGCCCTGTAGTGATAACAACTGTATCTATGAGTTTATTTTAATTTGTTTAATTTATTTAAATCAGGCGGCTCTAACATCTGTGGCTCCCTCCTGTTTATTTTAATAAACTGCTCGAAAATCTTCATTCTAGGGACGCACAGTATTAGATTTTTGCTTATATCTGATATTTCAAAACTCATTGTCGCCAGTATTGATATGTTTGTCAGGACCACAAAGTCTTTACTTTACTAAAATATTTCCTTCAGTGTGAGAGTCTATTTGTGAGGAACAAGAAAAACCCTAAACAGATATTACTGCAGATATATGGCCGATGTGTAAGGCTGATAAATCACTCCAAAAATACAGAAATATAGCAATTTAAAAACATTCAAGTGCTGCAGTGATGACCAAGACAGAAGAGAATAAAATGGAGAATATAAAGATAAAAACTAAGAATTAAAACCAAATTACAGAGTACTATAAAAACACCAAACAAATAAAAACTCATAAAATCACATCAAGAACAACAGCAGAAATTGTAAATAGAAAAATAAAAGATTAGAGACCACACAAATATACTAAAACAATGTCACCTATCATCTAAACGAAGTCGCATGAATTCATATTTCCTCAGTTTGTACTCAAATCAAAAGGTTTGATTAGTTTTTAAATCCTTTCCCGTTAAATCAGCCGCTGTGTTCAGACTTCTACAGGTTTAATAAACATGAAAATATAATGTGATGAGCCTCACTGTTGAAGATATTTAACTTTATGAACAATTTGCTGAAACTGAAAGTCTTGATTTTTCTTTAGAGTAAACAGTAGAGCAGAGATATGTTCAGTTAATAAGATATGTAAGTTAAAAAAGAAAGTCAAATGAAAACTACAACAAACTTTAACATTTAGAAGCAATGTAACTGTATGTTCATGAGGAATAAATAAATGAATTAATGTGAAATAAATAAATAAATAAACAACATTCAGCCAGATGGGAAGTTGTGGGATGTACGATATTATCGATATTGACAGATATTAATAGCTGATTCATCGGTCATAAATCATCAAAATAAACAAATGTTTTACAGTGATTCACCTCATCATGGCTGCACGGGTATATTCAAAAAATAAAACGTGCATTTTTTAAGAGATAAATGTTGTTTTTCTTGTTCTTCACACAAACAGACTCACATTGAAAGAAATAAGTCAGTTTTTTGCAGACTTTCTAAATGAAAAATTGGCAATAATGTGTCTGTCCATTACCGTACACCCCTATTAAAGAACAAAAACTTAAACTTTTCTGCTTTATTTAAGTTTTAAACGGTTTCCTCCCTCTGATTGATGCTGCTCTCTACACACACAGTGTGTATGTGTGTGCATCTCCATGTGTGTTAATGTGTCAGCCCGAGGTAGGGATGGGAAACAAAGAGGGCTGTGCTCACTTTTAGTCTTTTCTGCCAGAAATTCATGGACACTCTAATTAACAGATTTAATCTTTTTAGCTCACAAAAGGTTAAAAATAATACAACTGCTATAGAGTGACTACATTTGTACAAGGGCCAGTTTTTTTTTCTTGACGTACACAACAGGGGTTGATTAAAAACAGATGATGAGGTAAATAAACATAATGTTACAAATACCTCAGTCGAATTATTTATTTGAGCATAACATCTTTACAAAGGAGATCAGTCCTATCACCACTGCTCGGTTTGACTCCAGCACATTTGTTCTCATTGAATTTTAAAACCACCAAATATCTCACTCATTTTCTGAATCTGATGATGCTCTGGGGACCGGATGAAAAGCTTTGGAGGGCCTGATGTGGCCCCCGGGCCACCTGTTGGTGATCACTGCTCTAGAGATTCATGCTTCAGTGTGACAGGAACAATAACAGACTCTAATCTGATGAATTTGTGGATATTTTTTTAATATATTTTTCATGTTTTTATTGCTGTGTGTTTGACCTGAGTAAGAACAGGAGGTTTTTCCCATCCCTAGCTGGAGGGAACTGGATGTCTGGTGTTTGTTTCCAGCAGGGTGTGTTTGTGTGAACAACAGGAACTGAGTCCTGATATATCTGCTTTACAATGTCACACTTAAAGTAAACTATATTTTTCACTTTTCGTTGCTGAAAATGTTTGAAGTGTCTCCAGTCGGTGGTTTTAGGAGTTTTTGTGATGCTTGGATTTTAAATAAAACGTGTAACTGACTCGTGTTTGGTTTCATCTCTACCGGCCTGTTAGATTAACGGAGTAAACTGAGACCCAATCATTTCATCCAGGGATGTGCAAACCACGGCCCTCGGCTGCTTCAAAAATTAAATGAAATATGACCCATAGCAGGACAGAAGTTTGTGCTTCACTGTGTATTTTTTCTACTTCTTAGCAACACAAGGCTTAATTAGCATTTAAGTTATTTAAATAATGTTCAATCAACCTCAAAATCCACAAAATCTTTGTGAAGCACCAACGCCCTTAGCAAAAGTACTTTATTCATGTGTACTACTAGTATACTTATTTGACACTGAAACTGAGGCGGTTTACTTGAAGTTTACTTTTTATATACTATATTTTATATACTGAAGAATGGTACAGCGAAGTATACTTGGCTTTTACTGAGAGGTATAAAGAAAAGTCAAAGACTAAGTACATTATTACTAAGACTTACACTTATACTTTAATACTAAAACTTATACTTGTACTTTAGTATACTTTTACTGCCACGCAAATAACTGAAAAGAAGTCATAAAAGTATTGTTTCTGTTTCTATGGAGTTATTTACTGTTGGTTCTACAGATGTGCACACTATTTAGTTTAGATATTTACAAGCAAATGCACACTTTTTCCCTTTAGCACCTTTGACAAAGAAGGACTTGATCATGGAGCGAGTATTACCTTTACATTTTTACATTTTTACGTTTTTACATGCAGACGTGCACTTTTTTATCAAAGAAGGGCTTGATTTCATAGAGGTTCTTCGTTTTTGAAATGCATATCTTAAATGATTTAAGCAGGTATTTGTAAATACATTGTATTTTAAAATGTTAAAAATATCAAACTTGTTCTCAACATTCTGTCTTGTGATTTTATAAATACACTACAGATAGTGTACATACAGTAAGAGTTAACTTTAAGAATACTTAAGTATATTTCAAGTATATAAATAGTATGCTACAAGTAATATGTTAAGCAAAGTAACAAGAAAAGTACAAGTAAACTAGTAAAATAGTATAAAATAGTAATTTTTAGTTAATTAAAGTATACTTACAGTATACTTCAGTAAAGTAAAATGTGGACTGGAAGTATATACCTAGTACAATGGCAGTATTTAGAAGAGAGTACTTGTGGGTTTGTGCTGGTTTGGCGGGGGGGTAAGCAACCAGGCACGACCCACGTCTGTGCTTCTCTAATCCAGCCTGTGGCAGTCTGCAGAGTGGCCGATATACTACTAGTATATAGATCAGTGTACTTGTTGTATACTTGAAAGTGCACTTTTGTAAACTAACAATGACCTTATAAAGTAAACTTAAAGTATATTTTTATAAACTTAAATTGTTCCAATTTAGTCTGAAGAAGTATAGAAGTACATGGTCTATACTTTTACTAAAGTATACTTAATTAAATTAACCTCAGGTATACTACTCTTTGCTCAGGGCAGTCCCACAGTTTGTTTTTTACTCTCTGTTTGGATCGTTAACACTAACGAGGAGCTCTCATATTGTTTACGGGCCCTCTGAGGAAGTTTGGACCGCCCTGTTTTACTGGGACCACCACACACGACTAAGGAAGAGCGCCCTCTGCTGACTCCATACTGGGACACTGGTCCTTCACACCAGCCGGGAGTCCAGTTCACCAGTGAGCTGAAGGCTTCAATCCTGTTTTTATCATCTTAGAAATATTTCAAAATGGGATCTGTTTGGACTTTTGATGCCACAGAGACATTTTACGTGCTTTTATCTCCTCACGCCTCGACTGCTGGAGTCTTTTTACCTCCACAGCAGATCATGGTAATTTACCTTTTATAGGTTAAAACTACTGAAAAACTACACTGGCATAATAAAACACCACAGGAAGATTCTTTACATATTTACCTGTCTTTTATTGTTTGGTTTTTATCTCTGCTTTATTTTATCTCCTGCAGTCTTTGTGCAGCACTTTGCTGAACTTCCATGTATTTTTTACATTTCTTATATAAATAAAGTGGATTTTTACCTCATTTGTTTATTTGAAATGATCTTTATTATGTTTTTATTTTAGCTTGTTTTATGTCTTTCATGTGTTTGGTTTGGTTCTACCTCTGCTTTATTTTATTTTATTTTATTTCCTGTAGTCTCTGTACAGCACTGGTTAACTTCCCTGTTTTTAAAGTTGTGCTGTATGAATAAAGTTTATTTTATTATTATTATTATTATAAATGTTTTCCCCTGGCTCAGACTGATGCGTCTCACAGAGCTGCTGAATCAGGAAGTGTCACCTGAGAGTTTTGTATCAGTCACATTTCGCCGTCTTATCAGCAGGAAGTGGAACCAAAGGTGAATTATCAGCCCGCTCACACCTGCTGGGTCATCGCCCGAAAACAGGTTTGACAGCCGGGCTCAGAGTAACTGATTACATTTACTCAGGTTACTGCAGCTGACCAGCTTTCTGTGAGCACCAGCAATTTCACTAAAGTCACTTCAGTGATTAACATTGTTAAATAAGCCAAATACCAGAAATATAGCTATCCTGTTATTTTATTTATTTATTTATTTCAGCTGTTTGTATTTATTTTTTTCAGCTATTGCATAATTCATTCAAGCTATTTTAATCATTTATTTTAAGCTGTATTTATCATTTATTTGAAATGCTATTTATCATTTCTGTTAGCTGTTTTTCTTTTCTTTTTTTTAGCTATGTAATGATTTATTTTAGCTGTTTGATTATGTATTTTACATATTACATACATATTTTTACACAATAAGACCTTCAGCTTTTAGCCACATACTGGACGTGCTTCCTAAAAGACAATCTGCTTTATTTATGTAAGACATTTTAAAAACAACCAAGTTCACCAAAGTGCTGCACAGAGATGTCCAAGCAGGAGCAGAGTTAAATAAAATACAATCACAAAAATGAAGAATTCAAGCCAAATAGTAGAGTACTATAAAAACTTAAAGTACATTAAAAACACAAGAAAAAATGTAAAATTAAAAATCAGAGACCACACAGCTCTCATGCTGAATTAGAAGCCAACAAATAAAAACAGTTTTAAGTGCAGATTTTAATCCAGGTCAGGTGTTGATGTTCTGATTTCAGATAATTCAGGGGACACCAGTTTTCAGAGAGATCAGAGATGTAAGGAGGTGAGAGTCAAATCAAAGCTTTAGAAACAAAATCACATTTAAAATGAGTTAAAATAAGTTTAAAATAAGTTTAAAATGAGTGTGGAGCCGATGGAGAGCCGGGGGGTGCGCAGGCATGAGCAATGAAATGTTTATCATTTAATGAACAATCAAAATAAAACCCTGTTTGTCCAGAGTCCTGAAATGACCTTGGTGAGAGGTCTGAATGTCCACGTCTGTCTCAACAGGAGCACGTGGAGCCTTCAGGACGAAGACGGAGCAGCAAAGTCCAACGATAGAGGAGGACGGGGTTATCACAGCTGTCTTAACCCAGAGAGGCAGATACTCTATCTGCAGAGCCGGACCAACAACAGTTTATAGATGTCATGTAGATCAGCACGATACGGGGACACATGAAGGACAGGTGTAAACAAACACCTGTTCCAATGAAGCTGCGACGATGTGTAAAACAAATAAAAACAGAGAACAACGATTTTAAATCCTTTCTACATACATTCACGAAACAGATATTTAACCTTCAAACTGATAAACTTCAGTGTTGGTGCAAATATTCACTCATTTTGAATTTAATGCCTGCAACACGCTCCAAAAAAGCTGAGACGGGGCAAGAAAAGACTGAGAAAGAGGAGTGCTCAAAAAACACCTGTCTGGATCATCCACAGGTGAACATCACTGGATGGCTGGGCGAGGACCACCACCTCCAATGGTTTCAGTACAACTTTTCCAACATACAGTTTAGAGGAATTCAGAGAAATCTCTGCATGTAAGTGGCAAGACTTAAAACACATCACTGAATGCCTGTGACCTGTGATCCCTCAGGCAGCTCTACATTATAAAGCAGCATCATTCTGTAAAGGATATCAGCACGTGGGCTCAGGAACACTTCAGAAAACCATTGTCAGTTAACACAGTTCATCTCTACATCTACAAGGTCAAGGTCAAACTCTACCATGCAAAGACAAAGACAAATATCAACAACACCCACAAACACCACCGGCTTCTCTGGGCCGAGCTCATCTGAGATGGACTGAGGCAAAGTGGAAAAGTCTGCTGTGGTCTGAGACCACATTTCAGACTGTTTTTGGACATCATGGACGTGGTGTCCTCAGGGCTAAAGAGGAAAAGGACCATCCAGACTGTTATCAGAGCAAAGGTCAAAAGACAGCATCTGTGATGGTATGGGGGGGGGTGTTAGTGCCCATGGCATGGGTAACCTGCACATCTGTGAAGGCTCCATTAATGCTGAAAGGTACATACAGGTACTAGACTGACCTGCTGCAGAATTCACCTCCAAAGCTTCAACAGTCCGGGCCTCGGGGAGTGTTGGTAAAGGACAGGTGCTGTAACACAGGTGAACATGAACCTGTTCAGCTCTTTGGGAACATGTTCGAGGCCTCAAATTCAAGTGATGATTTCCAAGAAAACAAAAACATCTGAAGATGAAATATCTCTTCTTTGTTGTGAATTCAGTTGCATATATAGGTCCAAAAGGATTTAAATGATTGTTCTGTTTTGATTTACATGATTTACTGTTTCTGTGATGACAAAAGTAGAAATGAAGTCTCTCTTCCCTCACGTGAACACATCAGGATCCTCCTCTGATCTGATTTCATGAAGCTGTTGTTTAAAGGAGACTGATGGACTGAACAATGGAGTCTTTTAGAGAGGGAGCTGTATTTGATTAAAAGATTGAACAGACAGACAGAAGCGTCCAATGGGAGCTGGTGTCAGCTCTTTCTGAAACCTCATATCTCCGCTGCTCTTATCGGTGAGCTTTGAGCTCTGATTTATGACATAATGAGTCATCAGCTGGATAAACAGATGATTAGTGGAGCTCTAACTGATGATAGAGACCAGCATCAGTGACATAAACGAGCTGATAACTGCACACTGAGGAGGATCACTCAGGGCAGCAGGAGCATGGCTCCCTCTGGTGGTCAGGAGGTGTTCTGCTGCAGCAGCAGGACCATCAAGCTTTGACTGAGGCCAAGCACCTCCAACAACAAACACACCTCTAACCCTAACCTACCATCAGACCTCAGAGTGAAGAAGAAGAAGAAGAAGAAGAAGAAGAAGAAGCAGACAGACTATATTAATTCACATCTTCACTCTCTGCTGCTGAGACACTGCTGAGCAGGTCTGGGGTTCGATGCCTTGCCTTAGGGCACGTCAGCACCTCTCCTGCTGCCAAACAAACCTCCAAATGTGGTTCAGTCTCCACTTGAACCCTGGAGGAACGATAGCGATTCTTTACCAGCACTGCCCGAAAGTAATAGATCAAACTAACTGGCCCGTCTCAGTCTGTCCCCGTGCCTTTGAGGCCTTCTATGTCACGTGACTGTAGACCAATCAGCTGACAGACACACAACAGCACAGGTAAACTGAGGCAGGTGTTACAGGTAGAGTTGGTTTAGTTTTCTCTCTTTCTCCCTCTCCTCTCTCCTCTCCTGAAAACTAAATTGAGTCCATTTAGTTTAAAATTTGCTTTTATCAACATGATTTTTATTTTATTTTCATTTGTATAACAATTTAATTTACTGATAAAAAGAAATCACGCAAATATATAAATACAAATTCAGGACTAAGCAAGAAAGGGAGAAAGAAACATAAATAAATAAATACATAAATAACAGCCAAAGTGTAGAGTATTGAGGCAGACTAGTAGATCTCCTCGATATCAAACCACAATCCAAAACCCTAAAAGTTTTTGACTTGGTGGAGCACAAAACAGCTCAACTATTACACAAAGGGAGGAATAATATGCTCCTGAAAAACATTTAGAGAGTGTTTTATGAAAGAGAGGGGGTTATAATTAAGAGAAAATTCAAGTTTAAAGGTTGGAAGTGAAAAGTTTCTGTATCACTGTTCGTGGAGTTAAACTGTGGAACAGATTGAGTGCAGAACTAAAGTAAATTTGGAGCATAATTCTGTTTAAAAAGAAGCACAAAGAAATGATTTTCCACAGGTACATCGATGAATAAATACCACAAGGTTCTTGCTTATTATTTGGATGAAAATTCTTGTAGGCATGGTAAATACATTTGTAAAGAAGGTTTAGGTATGATTATATTTTTTTGGTAAAGTTAAGACAGTGTTATGATTTCAGTCGGGAGGTAAAGTAAAATTTAAGGGGGTAGGAAGAAATAAATGTATACTTCTTCCTTTTCACTCATGTAAGCTGAGAGGCTTAAAAACATGCAAATTCAGCTACTGTCTTGTTTTATTTTCATGTATATTTATTATCACCTATTTGTAATTTTAACCTTTTTTAAGTTGTCGTTTACATGATCAAAATAAAAATATCAGCAAATCAATCAATATTTATACAACTTTTCCTTCACTTTTCTGGTTCTTTTGTCAGTCTTGTCAAGACTGTCAATTTTTTAAAGAAAATAAAGAAATAAAATAGAGTAACAAAATAGTTTAAAATAAAAACATAAGGAGTTTGTTTTTTGCTACATTTGTTACATAAATGTTCATTTATTTTGGATTGTTCCTGTCTCCCTCCTGATTCCCCATTTTTTCTTGATTAACCTCTTCATCCCCTATTTACAGGTAATGTAACAGCAGGACTGTGAGAAAAAACTGTTTTACACATATTACTCATCTGAGCTTTAAAAAAAAACTTTTCATACATAAATGAAGCCCAGAGTGCTTCACAGATCAATGAAAATAAAACCAGATAAACTGCTGCAGACTAAAACAGACAGGGAGGAAATAAAACAAATAAAAATAATTGAAAGTACAATAAGACGCATTAAACTTACAAGGAAAATGACTTATAAAAATGGGAAACATACAATATATTAGGAAAAAAAGAGATAAAAATCACGTAAAGCCAGAAAAAAATTATATAATACTTAAAAACTAATTTGAATAAATGATGAATCCTGAATAAAACAGGAACGAACCTATAATTATGTGACTGGATCAAATAAAAGTCAAATTTAAAAGAAGGATCTTAAGTTTAACACATCCAGACCTCTCAATATTTTAACATCGAGGAGCAGAGAGAGAGGCCTAAAAAAATAATTAAAATAAACTTTAAATCAATTCTAGAAGAAACAGGGGGGAGATTTTAAAGACTTGTTCTGAGTTAGCTGTTTGACTTTGAGGCTTTTTGGGCAGAATATCTAAAAATATTTACAAGTCATTTTTAAAAGCATAGAATTAATGTTTGATTATAAAGCAGTGCAACATGTTTACTTTAGTTTTGTTTGATTTTAAATCTATAGAATAATTATCAATGAGCCATTAAAAGGTGGGCCTTCTGTCTGAATATGAACACATCGATCCTGTGTGACCTCAAACTGCTGCACCAAGCTCACCTGAAGGAGTTGGTCCCTGCCCGCTGCTTTCCGCTGAACTATGACCTCTGACGTGGCATATTTCTCTTAAAGGAAGTCACTCTAGGCCTCCTGACACTGTGATACTCTACACTGTTGCTCTGCTCCCTGATGGCAACCTCTGCTTGTCTTACCATTTGTGATGTAGTGACAGGTGACTGAAGATGGAGACGCTGCTGGTGACTGCACACAAACTGACAGCTGCTTGGCTCCAGTCTGTACCCATCCACAGGTAGAGGTGGTGGTGGTGGAGGAGGGGCGTCAGGATGGTGCCATATTACCCATGAAAGAAAATGAGAAAACAGAGAACAGATCAGTTTAGTAAATATGTAATAAGGCTTAACAAGAAACAGAATAAATAATTTTGTTCTGCTTGGATAATTTAAATTTGAGGAGATGAAACCAGTTTCTGGGGTTTTCTTGAAGCTAGGATTAGGTCACTTAAGAACACAAGGAAGCAAAACGAAAATACTGATGTAGCCTTTTCATGCTACAGA
Organism: Cetoscarus ocellatus; assembly: GCA_037902135.1. Classification (NCBI taxonomy): domain Eukaryota; kingdom Metazoa; phylum Chordata; class Actinopteri; order Labriformes; family Labridae; genus Cetoscarus; species Cetoscarus ocellatus. The sequence goes on from JBAMNC010001872.1 coordinate 310,705, forward strand.
CAGCGAGCACATATGTTAGCGATTGTTACTCTGGAAAAATGGAAAACAAAATGTCAGGACTCATATGAGTCTTGATTCACAGACTACCAGAGCCACACAAAAACCCCAAAACATGAACCTGACTGAAACCGAGTAACGATGAACACTTTAGATCATCGTCCCTACTCTGACATCGTGAGGTTTTTCACTCTTTCTCATCGACCTGTGACACGGAGCCCGGACGCTCACTCTCCCTGGTGCCTCTTTGTTTGGTGACCACAGCTAGCTTGTCAGGAAGCTAACGCTGTGTAGCTTACCTTCACAGCTGTCGGTGTAACTCGATATGTTCAGCTTGAATCCTTTTTCTCCTTTGCTTCTCAGTCCTGAGCTTGCTGCTTGAACAAGCCGATGTACATCGCTGATTGTAAAACGAGGAAGGTCTTGGAGGCATCTTGGGTAAAATAAGCCATCTTGTCGTGCCGTCCTGTCATAACAGGAAGTTGACAAACGCACACTCACGGAAAGGGAAATAGAAACGTCATCGCGTGCAACGAGCCAATGTCACCAGGGGGCAGTAATACGCCGTAGTGTAGTTTGAGAAGCAGTAGAAGAAGCAGCAGCACCAGAAGAAGAAGGCTTTTCCGGGTCAAGGTAAAAGCAAGCTTGACAAAAGGAATTACGGCCGAATTTTATTTCCCGACTTGTGTAAAAATAAACCCATAATAGACATCAGATAAATAGTCGTTTTTCGATTTCCGATTACCAAACGAAAAACGGGAGACGACTCGTTTCCCGTTTTTCGTTTCCCTTCATCCAAACGGAAATCGGAAATCGGATGGTTTCCCGTTTTCTGTTTACCCATATTAACAGGAAAAACGGATGACCAACTTTATTTACAGGTTTTCTATCAATGGATCGGTCAGACCGACACCATAAACGAGTCTTAAAGAAAATGTAACTATTCCCCATTCACATGCTGCTATTCAGCTCATGATTTTTAAGATGATCGAAAATAACCATGTAAAAAAAAACAACTGAAAAGGAGGAACAAAGAAAAGGGACATGGAGGATGCGGGCATCGATCCCGCTACCTCTCGCATGCTAAGCGAGCGCTCTACCATTTGAGCTAATCCCCCGTCAAGTTATTTGGACAGCATTACAGGTATTTATCTATTTGTCTTCTACCTGGGAGCTGAACAAGGCTTAGCTGATATGATTGGTCGGAATCGAAAGAGGCAGGAGACGCAGCACTCCTCGACAATAACGACCTTTTTAAGGTACAGACCGATCATTACAGTGAGCTTCAGCTCTAAAACAAAAGGCTGACCCATCATGACTTTCCTCTGACTCAGCCTGGAGTCCAAGCCGGAGATTTTCCGGTATAAACCACTCTAAACATGGTTTGCTGAGTCACTGTCTGAATTTAAACCACAAGCTGAGACAGCAGGAGCAGGAAGACTTCATACAGACGATGAACGATCAGTCGATAATCGAGTTTTCAGAGAGACGTTAGTGCTTAAACAACCTGTGTGATCCCAGCTGTCTTAAAGAGGAGGTCGGTGGTTCAAGACCTGTACATGCCACTACTGTATTCCTAATGCTGGGTTGTATCAAATACTGTGTGAAGGAAATATTTATCTATACTACATTTTATTACACTTTTATGAGAAGAACCATTTTAAGACCTTCACATAATGTTCTGTGTGGGCCTTGTTTGTATGTTACTGTGTTTTCCTGTTCTTATGTGCAAGCTGCACCAAACTAATTGCCCTGAGAGTGATTAATAAAGCTGTTTGAATAGAGTAGTAGTGCTAATGAAAAGTCACTCTGTTAAGTGTACAGAGCTTTAAATTTTAACCCCAGAAAGAGTCAACAATTACACTTTATGATTATTAAAACTGGACTCTGTTCAATTTTTGAGTTTCAGCATTGTTTAATTTTTCTCTTGGTTTTGTTTCTTTCACGCAGCTTTCATGTTTACACCAGTTTTGAATTTCAGTTTGCTGTGTGATGGAAAGAGAAACAAAAGACATGAAATTTGCTTCATTTGACGACAGCCAATAGGCTTAAGGAGTGAACAGTGATGAGGATGACATCACAGACAGAGGAGGAAGTAAACATTGGAGCCCCTCTACATGTTTATTTTAGTGTTAAGAGAACAAAGCAGAGAGAGGAGAAACAGGGAGAAAGTCTCTGGAGAGTTTGGAGACAGACAGCACAACAGAGAGATAATACCAGAGTGTTTTTGTGACTTCCTAGCAGTGATTTCATGTGTTTTTCACCAGAGAAAATATGACAAACTTAACAAAAGAACTACTGGAGCACCCATGAAAAAGAATAGACAAGAGGAGAGAGGAGGAGAGGGTCTGCAGTGAGTAAAGCCGACCAGATTTGGTGACAGCCATCCAGCACTGTTAACCATGGATCAAGAAGGCATGTTATGGTGAGAAAACAGAGCCTCGCCAAAGCTTTCAGGGCTGAAGGGGAGAATTTGCCTCCATAGATATGAACCATTTGAACACTTGCATACATACATGAAAATTTAGCAGCACAAATTTTAGTATCCACATTTGATGTGAAGCCAGCTGTAGTCAGACACACCAAAAGCTTGCCAGATACTGTGTTATATACCCTTTAACCCGAAAATACACAACTGGATTTGAGTAACAACATCGCTTAGCTCCAAGCAGTTTGGAAGTATTATTCATAAAAAAAAATCAAAGATGCATTCAGGCTGTGGAACTGGAATACTGACTGGAGCGATATGTGACCATGTTACTCCTGGATTTGTAGACTTTAATCTGTAAAGAGGACCAGAGCTAGTAATGCTATCATTAGCCACTCCATGCTTGATATTATCACTAAATGCAAAGTTAGCCTTCTTGCTGTTGGGATGTTCAGCCAAATGAATGCCACAGTGTCCCGTGTTTTGGTTCACTTGCCTCACAGCTTTCACAACTACCCCAAACCAAACTCTGAAGCAGGGTTCACACATCAGTATTTTCTAAATCTGGAGAGATGTTTTATCTGTTAGAGAGTCCACACATGAAGATAAAAAATCAGGCATTGAACAGTTTGGATCGTACTGTGTGTGGTGTGCTCCAATAATCTCAACACAGCACACCACACACAGAACCATTCTGTCCCATCACCGATCCAGGGTCTAGTCCTCCAAGACAGAAATCTGAACAAACCTGATCGAACAAAAACCAAGAGGAAGAAACAGCAACAATCAGAAAACACAACAGCATCAACACGTGAGCTGGTCCTCCATTTCTGAGCTCCACCCAACTTTCTGTGTCAGGTCGGCCATGTTTGTTTTTATTTACGCCTGCTTCCTTGTTCCTCAGTAAGCTCGCTTCTTGATTGGCTACATTCACAGAGTCATGACTCGGGAGTCCTCGGCTTTCCCCACACACGAAGATTTTTAAATATTGAACAAGTTTAATATTTACGATAGTCGGCCCGACCTGTTTCAGAGCTGATTATCAGGACAAATTCACTCTGAACACCTCAGACCACAGGATAATCTGACAGGATAATCTTGTAAAACAGAAGATAATCTGGAGTTTGCCGTCCTTGGTCGGGACAAAAACAGCCGATAGTCTTTATGTGTGGACCCCACTTTAGAGACAAACTGAAACCCCCTGTGTCAGTTCTTTGGTCCACATCAGTGAGCTTTCACACCAACCCCAAATCAACTAAACTTTCCAAAACAACAGAAGAGTTTGTTTGGTCCAGACCAAACATGTTTTCACTCAGTCAATAAGAGCCAAAAAAGTCTAAAATCTCAAATGAAATTCTGAGGTTGGGATGGTTGGATGAATTCATATTTGAATAACAGCTTTTTTGGTCATTTACTTCCGCCATGGAGGTCTTGTCTTAATCCAGTGTTTGTCCATTTGTTGGTTTGTTTGTCTGTGAGAAAGACGACTCAAAAAGTTTGAGACTGATTCTGAAGACATTTTCAGGTCATGATCCAACTTTAGTGATGATCCAACTCCAAATACTGATCCAAGATTTCTTTCAGGGATTTAACCCAGTGAGACAGGCCAGTTCTCTTTGTTTTTGGAGTTTGTGCTCTTGAAACTCTTCTGGTTTTCATGGCATTTCCCATATTTCATTAAAACATTGAGACAGCTCCTTATAAAAGCTCCAGAAGAGTCAGAGGACCTTCGTGGAGCCCCTCCTCCGAGCGTCTGTGATGATGTCCATGACAGTAAGATGATCTCATAATGTCCACCTGCTTTATAAAGGCCATGACGGCGTCCTGCAGCAGAAATAGAACAAAGCTGGGACATGTCGGCATGTGGCAGCCGGCTGCAGGAATACCAGCCGAGCTGCATTTAGCCTGTGAGCACACGCTCTCGCAGAGGAATGCTGCTGGAAGTTTCCGGCGGGCGTGAGCGAGTATAAAGCAGCGGAGAGGAGCTGGACGGACAAACAGACTCCAGACTGAAGCTGCTGATCTGAACGCTGATCTTACACCACCTCCGACGACAAAATGATGTGCCCCAGCGTCTTCCAGCCCTCCTCCGTCGCCATGACCCCCTTCCTGGACCTCCACTGGCCGGTCCGCAGCCTGTGGCCCGAGACCCGGCCGCTGTTCTTCCAGCTGGAGCAGGAGATGATCCGGCACATGCAGGAGATGAGGCAGAGCATGGAGTACATGGAGAGGCTTCACCAGAAGATCTTTGAGGAGATCGACCAGTCCTCCTCCACCTCCGCTGGCCTTCTGAAGCCCATAACCTTCCAGGACCTGGCGAAGGACGGGGCCAGCTTCGCCCTCAGCTTGGACACGCAGGAGTTCTCCCCTCAGGAGCTGTCCGTCAAACAGGTGGGCAGGAAGCTGAGGGTGAGCGGCCGCACCGAGAAGAAGCTGGAGGACGAGAAGGGCTCGTACTCCTACAGGTGTCAGGAGTTCAGGCAGGAGTTCGACCTGCCCGACGGCGTCGACCCCGAGGCCGTCAGCTGCTCTCTGGTGGGGGGACGCCTGCAGATTCAGGCGCCACGGGAAAAGCCAGCTCATGACGGGAAGGAGAGGGTCATCCCAATCAACTTCACCTCCACCGCCGCCATCGCTCCATCCAGCGAGGGGGCGGAGGGGAGCACGAGCCCCTCAGAGAGCAGCCCCTCGAAAAACTAAACCCGGACAGAGTGAGCCATCGTGTCTTTTTACCCGTCTTTGAAGCTCAGAGGGTGGATGTGAAGGGCGTGACCCTCGTGTTAGTGACTTTAAATTTAACTCTGATGTTTGAAGGATCACGCTCGGCTCTAAAAGAGTCATCAGATTAATTCAATTAAGTATTTTCCTCATGAATATAACAGACAATTGTAGAAACTTTGAACTTTAATGAACGTTCTGGAGTGATCATCTCAATATTTTCCTATCTTTGTAGTTTATTGTTTTGTTTCTGATGGGGGGGCATAAGGCGGAGATTTTGAAGTTGCACTTAAATGAAAAAATCATTTATAATAAAATTTATTAGAAAATGTTTCATGATTTTATTTTTTTTAGTCAACATTTTTGGTAAATATAACAAATCTGTTGACATGTTCTGTTGGGTGACAATTAAGCTTCTAATTAAAATTTTGAATTAATTCAGCTATACAGATAAACAGAAAGTGCTCAAAACTGTCACATGGTTTAACTTTAACTTATTTTTTTAATGCTAGATGGTGTCATTTTATCACTTGTGTTATCAGGGTTAGTTAGGGTTAGGATTAGTTTTTATTTTAAAAAGAAACTTTGTTTCAGTTTCAAATGTCATTACATATATTTTATCATCAAAATATCCATGTTTAGTTCTAATTTTTGCATCGTATACTTATAATTTACAAAAAAGTTTAACATTTTGCAAAACTTAAAAATATAATGAAATTATTTTGCATAAAATGTTCTGTCAATATTTTCACATACATTTATACTTTATATAGAATTAAGTTGTATTAGAAATCTTTAAGTCTTTCTTTACCAACAGTAATAACTTACAAAAAATGACAGCTGACATACCAGTAAAGAAAAGTAAAAGATATGTCTAAATTTTAATACTTACCTACGGTACCGTGCTAAGGTGTTGAGTGCATAAATGCATTAAACAAATGCTGTTATATATGTATGTGCATATATATATATATATATATATATATATATATATATATATATATATATATACACATACATATATATTTATATATATACATATATATGTACATTTTTTTTCTTTCAAAACATTTTAGAAAATGTTCAAAATGCAAAATATAATCATTTTTGTTTCAAAGGGACATTTCCTAAACTTTACCCTTAACTTTTGTGCTGTTTTCTACTTTTTCTAGCATCTTCTCTTGTTTTCTTGAATGCTTCTTTTAAAGCAGAACTTTATTTTACCAACATTACCATTTTACAATTAATATCTACCGTAAACATTAATGCTCATCCTGCTGTGGCTAGCCTGACCTCCATCAAAGTTACTCTGAGGACATATCAGAGTAATTTCAATAACCACAGGACACCAGTTTTCTGCTTTCCTTGTAAAATAATTCTCAATAAACTTAATTTATTCACAAACTGCTTTTCAAATTGCCATGTTGTCAGTTCTTTTTTTAATCACATACAATAAAAAACATTTCTAAAAGACATGAGATGTCCGAGTCTCTCCGATATCTTTGTATATGACTGCTCCTCTTCCCTCCTCCAGCTTCTTCTTCTTCTTTTTTTTTTTAAACACGTTCGTGGCCGACACCTCATCAGACATCGGATTAGAAATATTAAGAAAAAACAGCAGAAAATAATAAACAGAGGGACTAAAAATTTAACAGCTACAGTACACATTTCCTTTTCTTCTCTGTTAGTTTTCCTTTTTTTCTTTTTAACGTCTTCATTTACAGAATAATAGAATATGTTCAGTTAAGGCTTATGTTGAGTGTTATGAAGCAAACAAACCAAACAGACTGGAAGAAAGGGGAGGGTGTGTGTGTGTGTTTGTTTATGTATGATACTGGGACATGCCATTACATGAGCATGTTAAGAGGACATGTTTGCTTATGTGTTTTACAGGGACACTATGAGTATGTATGCATGTTAAGAGGACGATATTTGAGTTTTACAGGGATACTATCTGTAATTATGTGGGCAAGATGTGGGAGCAATGTGTTTTACACCATCTGTAATATGTGCATATTATGGGGGCAGATTTTCATCTATGTTCTTATGGGGACACTATGAGTATGCATGCATGTCATGAGGGCAATGTTTGTGTTTTATGGGGACACTATGAGTGAGTATGTGTAAGTGTTGTGAGGACAGTTTGTTTAACAGGAATACCAACTGTAATAATGACAGCATGTTATGTGGATACATTTTCATCTATGTGTTTTACAGGGACACTTTTAGTGATGAGTTTGGAGTATTGCATGGCCAGCTTTGTGTATGGGGACACTAAATGTGACACAGCGCACATGCTATGGGGACTAATTGTGAGTTATTCAGAAACCCCTTTGGTTGGTGTATGTGTGTTATTGGGACAGTGTTTGTTTTGTTTATATGTTTTACAAGGACCCTCTCAGTGATAATGTCGGCTGTTTCTTTAAATGAATTTCACGGGAAAGCAAAGTGATAATATAGACATGTTAGGGGGACAACATTTTTTAAGTGTTTTTTTTTAAAAGGACCCTCAAAGTGAGATGAAATTAATTAGTTTTATGGGGACAGTGTTTGTTTAAACAGTCTAAAGACCATTTGAGCAAGGACGCAATGGGGCAAAAAAATGCAGGCAAATTTCCACACATTTTCCAGAAGCTTTCAATGGGAAGTAAAGATGGTGAATTTTGGAAGTATTCCAAATTGTAAACTTTTCATGAGAAATATGGGAATTTATGGGAATTAACTGGAAATCGTGGGTAGTTCAAATGAACTGTATCAAACCCAAACGTAAATATAAACATTTTGCTCAGTCATAGGCAGGCATCCTTGCAAAATAATACAATTAAAACATTTCACTAGATTTATTTCTAAGTAGAACTTTATCAAGATTGAATTATTTTATTGATCATGTAATTTCAGCTTCATTTATGTCCACAGGCTCAGATGTGTGGCCTCAATAGTCCAGGGTTCTAGAAATCATCGGTGCTCGTGATGGAGGACTAGCAGAGATATTCTTTAGTATTCCTGCATGAAATCTGTTGTTTTGGTCAAGATTATGCTAAAACATGTTTTCACCAACTTTATTTAAAATCTATGTTAAGGGCCAGATTTCAATTTTGTAAATTCAAGGTTCATTCCCGTTTATTCCCATAGAAAGTTTCCAACTTTAAAAAGTCATAAAATTTTGCAACCCTACCTTCGAGTGAAAATTAAGTGATAATGCATGCATGTTATGGGGACACTGTAAGAGTTATGGGAACAGTGTTTGTTTGTAAGGGTTACAGGGACCCTAAAGGGGAGTTTTGTGTTTTTAAGAGAAAACTAAGTAATATTACGTGAATTAGATGGGAAGTATTTGTTTACATTTTACAGTGACTTTTTAAAGTTAGTGTGTAAAAGTGCATGGGGACTGATATTTTTTAAAGTGAATTTCACAGGGAGACAATGATATCATCATCATCATTTATTCATCACTGAAGATTGACCTGAATTTTCAGTGGAGCTGAGGTGTTCGATGAGTGCTTGTGTTGGGAAAATAGTGTCGTGGGGACAGATTTTGTATGGGGGATTAATGTTACTCGTTTAATTGTTGAGAAGCTGTTTGTGGCCATTGTGTTTATGTGTTTATGTTTTACAAAAGTATGTGAAATTGGGACTGAGTTTTAAACAGTGTCTGGGCTCAACAGTTGTCAATATTTTCAACTTTCTAACTTTGACATAAATGCATGTAGAAGTGAAATGAATAAGTCAGAAATTGCAAGCAAATTCTGCAACATTTAATGCAAATGATATGGAGCAAATATTTGATAATGAAAGGAATGAACCCAAACAGGTGCCTCGCACTTCTTATTCTGTCCCCAAATATACACACTTGCATTGATATCACTTGTTTTCCACTGTATTTGTGTAGAAATTCAAATTTCTATTAAAACAACTGAAATGGCTAATATTTATGTATGTTCAAAGTGCCTATTCTGTTTAAATTTCACTCAGTGTTGCAGTTTTCTATGTGTTTGTTATTAATGTGACTGTGTGTGTGAATTCTTGTATATAAGCTTTATGGGCACTCTGTGCATGTCTCAGAACTGTAATACGAGGACACCATGTTTAAACTGGTTTATGCATGTCATTATTTGCATAATTTGACCTTCAGGTTGTTTTGACTCAAGCGCAACAGCAAGGTAGAATTTCTAATCAGTAGTTTGTGTGAGTTTGAATCCCTGATGGATAAACCCCTCTCCTACACATGTGTCTCAGGAGACAGATGTAGTTTATAATCTCTCAGTACTTTTGAATACAGACTATCATTGAAATAACAGATTATCTTGTTGTAAAACAGGTGGTATCCAACATTTTTATCACCTTAAAGACCAGGAACTTTTACATTTGTGACAATAAAGTAACTTTGCTTATTTTGACACTAGAAAGGCCATGGCCGTCACTTTGACCATCTCCACAATTTTGGACATTTTGTTACTTTGCTAAATTTAATAATCAAAATGTTTTTGGATTCTCTACTGTTTCAACAAGTGTCCAATCATAGTTAAAGACAGGGTGTTCAAACTTTTATCACCAAAGGCCACAAACAAAAGAAGTGAGGATGCCGGGGCCGCACTGATATGACTCTTTAATGTATTGGTTAGTGGAAAACAGCCTTAAGTCAATGCTTTCTATTAACGGCTCGACAAGGCAAACAGTCAATTATTGTAAAGACTTTAGGACGTCCTGTTCGGCCCTTTCTACAAACGACGGCAATGAGACTGACCCTCTGTGCAGCAGAGACCTTCAGACTCAAAATAAGAGCAGACTGCAAAAAACTCTGTAAGAGTTGGTGCTTCAAGCTGATAAATAGGGATGCACAATATTGGATTTTTGCAAATATCCAATATTTCTGAACTCATTATTATTAGCACAACATCTTTACTTTAAAAAAACTGGTGTGTTTCTTTCAATGTGAGGGTCTATTTGTGAAAGGAGCAGATACAAAACAATAAAAACATTTAACTCTTGAAAATGAAGCTCTTGATTTGCAAACATACCGATGCAGTGATGATAAGGTGCAGCATCATGGTACATTTGTGTACTTTGATAATACTACTGATAATATATTAGCTGTAAATATCGGCAAATATTTTAATATCAATGGATATCGAAATCACACCGATAATATTGAGCATCACTGCTAATAATCAAAGTATTTGTTGTAAATCAGACCTTCTGATGGAGAAGATAGCTTCTAAAATTAGGGCAATTTGTGCTGTTATTAAAGGCCATAGTAAGTTTATCTTTACTCATTAGTTAAGCACAAGCTTTAAGCTCTACTGTTGGCCAAATTTCTTTTTTGGATCTTGCTCCAGGCCAACTAAAAGTGCAACAAAGACCACGAATGGCTCCCAGGCCTTATTTTGGGCACTCCTTGTTAAAGCAATAATAGGATTGATATCTTACAAAGAATGGCCACAGGAATAATGAGCACAGTAACCATTATTGTTCTAATTGACCCTCTGTTGGCTCTCTGATTGGTTAACTGACCAACCAATCAGAATCAGAGAGCCCCTCTTTAAAGCAGCTGTTGCCGGGCAGCTCCAGCCAGAAAATGATTGTGTTGGCCGAGTCTATTTCAGTGCATTGTGGTGAAATTGTTCTCTTAATTTGGTTCTTCAACACTGGAAATTACAACAAAAAAAAAAAAAACTTCCCTTCAAGCAAAGGTGAGAGATAGCATTTTAATACTGACAGTTTTTGGTGTTCTAGGAAGATTTAGTCAAAATAATTGAGTATTTTGTTGATGTGAACAGTTAATGTTAGACAACATCAGGTCATTCACCTGTTACAATACTAACTGCATTTTGAGTTTTCTCCTTAAGTCCTACTGCAGTTTAGTCTTTAAACTTTCACTGAGACCAATTTAAAAACAAAGACGTTAAACATTAATAAAGTGAACCAAAAACCGAGTCATTTCCAGTGGTTCAAAATGGGAACAAGGCTGGCAATAACATCGTAACAGTTACTAAGGAGGGCGGGGCTTGACAAATGGTCAACTATCATAGCCACCATTACTGTCTTATTAGTTTTACCAGGGCCAGAGCATCTAGGAGTTGAAACTGCCTTTATTCTTTTTATTATCATGTTCATGGGTGATCTAAAAACTCTCAGGACAATCTTCATTAAGACCTGCAGTGTGGACGAAGCCCGAGTTTATTTTAGAACAATTGTGCATATGAAAGGAATCTCTCATAATCAGTTGTTATCAATTAGTTCTAATGTTGGATCATTTGGATGGTCAGTGCTCTAAGAACAGGACCAAAGTCTGAGATTCACTTCAGCAGATTCCCAAATAAAGGAAAGTCCAAGAAACTGGAACACACAAGTCACTGCAGACATTTTACTCTGCTGCAAACCTTCACAATCATAATCGCATTTATTTAGGAATCCATTGAAGGGCTCTTAAGATGATCACTGTAATTATGACTAACACTGAAAAATGTCGAGATTCACCTGTAAAAAAATCATATTTTAGTTTGAGTCCTGGGTCGAGAGACCACACACGGCCTTTCTTTGTCTTCTTAACAAATCAAATTGAATGATTTCTCTCATGATGTGGGCTGGAGCTCATTTATGATCTGTGGTGGAAACGTTGTGCAAAAGTTTGATTGTTAACACTTCAGGACGTCCTGATTTAATCCAGACACATGACCTCTGTTGGAAGTTCAAATGTATCACACACGCACTCACGCGCGCGCACACACCCACGCACACACCCACGCCCACACACACCCACACACAAACACACACACAGTGAGGGAGCAGGAATGTGTGAACGCTCGGGTGAGTGACAGCATCAGTGTCTGCCGGCTTTCTGCCGGGACGCTGCCACAAAACAGCAACGAACCTGAAGGCATCACCGCGCCGGGCGCCGCTCACTGCAGGGGCAGGTCGTTTAGTTATTTTTATTTATTTGTGTTTACTGCCACATCTTTGTGGTTTTCATTTGGTGAAGCTTATGAAGGAGGTGTGGTGGTCCTGAGGCTTAGACCAGTGAGGGACCAAAACCATCAAACCAAATCTAAATGATTCTGGAGAGCCTGACCCCTGACCCCTGACCCCATGTGAACTGGGTTTCTGGTGAAGCCAAAGGGGGACATGATGTTTCAGGTCGTTGCTGCTTGAGTGTTTTCGACTCGGCTGCTCCGGAGGTCCAGAAGAACCTGCCAGAGTCCGAGTCTGGAGGACCTGGAGCAGGTTCCTCTGGTCCCTGGTGAGCGGCGTCGAGCCGTCACCGCCGGCAGCCACATCATCGCCGTCGTCCAATCAGCCTGGTTACCAGCTCGTCCAATGAGAGAAGGTGTTGTTCCTGAGAGCCTTGCTGATTGGGGGCAAGGAAGTGCAGAGTGTGGAGATGATCCGGGACAGAGGAAGGGAAGGGGGGGCGATCTTTTCAAAATAAAACTAACTTATCAAACGGGAACAGAGAACAGCCTTCCATTTACAAATGTGTCAGTTTTCTTCGATTAAGTTCAGGTCCAGTTCTGTACAATCCCTCTCAAACACGGCCTGCTGCGCCGCCTCGCGCTCCTCCGCCTCCTCCTCCCCATCGTCCTCGTCGTCGTCCTCGCGGCACTCCTCGTCGCTCTCGCTCAGCGGCCCGATGCTGGACCTGCCCAGGCACTCGGCCGGCGAGCAGGAGCCCCGGAAGTCTCCCATGAAGGACTCCATGCCTATGCAGATGTCGCCGCCGCAGGCCAGCCTGCCGCCGCCGCGCTCCAGACACTGAGGGTCGATGCTGCGCGTCTGCGGGATGACAGTAAGGAGACGCATTAAGACGAGGACAGTCCACCAAAGTGTCACGCTGACAGAAACTAGGGATGCACCATGACGTATTTAAGACGACAGTCATTGACCTGTTTCTTTGAGGGTTACAGCCATTTGTGTTAGAAACAGATCTGGGACAGGAAAAACTACATTTTTGTTCATAAAAGTGGTGAGGTAAAACATTATGGTGCATGTGTACATTCAGACTTTACTAGCATTCAATAAAGGGTTATTAGATGTTTGATTTTATCCAAGTGTAAAACATGACTTCAGAAATTCAAGGAAACATAAAACATGCCTTACCCTTTACACTTCATATTTTAGTCAACTAAATTTACAGCAAATTTCATCAACTAAAACTAGACTAAAATTAAAACAATTTAGAGACTAAACTATGACTAAAACTAAAAGATATTTTAGGCAAAAGACTGTAACTAAAACTAAATTAAAAAGTGCTGTCAACATTAACACTGATCTCCACATCATTGATTTAATTCAGTGAAGAATACAAACACCTGCTGGCGTGGTTACCTGGGTCATCTTGGTGAAGTCGAGGACGGGCCGGGCGCAGGGTCGGTCGGGGTCGCGGCGTCTCTTCAGGCCCGGTTTGAGCAGCAGCAGGTCGCAGGGCTGCGAGTGGCAGCGCGGCAGCTGCGGCGGCAGACTCCGGCGCAGAGACGACGGCGTGCTGCAGGCTGAGGAGGGGGAGGCTGGCACCGGGCCCCCCCTGGCCACTCCAGCCATGGTGGCGCAGCCCGGAGGAGGCGGGGCCATCGCCTGGCATGGCACGGGAGGGGGCGGCAGGAAGGTGGAGGCGGTGGAGTCTCTGATGAGCACAGGGGAGAGGGAGAAACGCCTCTGAGGAGGGGGAGGCGGGTGGAGCGGCGAGGGAGACGAGGAGCAGGAGGAAGGGGAGGGAAAGAAGCAGCAGCAGGCCCCGCCCCCCGCCGCCGCTTCGCTGGGGTCCCAGGGGAAGCTCCAGGGCAGCGGCGAGTCCGGAGACAGCGCCAGGCTAAAGAAGGTGGGGCTGGACGACGAGTGCAGCGAAGAGTTCAGGGAGGAGCTTGGGGCGCGGAGAGGGCAGGCTCCTCCCCCCGCCACGCCCGCCCCTATGACCCCTCCTCCCACAACCACCCCTCCACCCGCAGCGCCCCCGCTCGCCCCCCCGTGGCACTGCTGGCGGCTGACGGGAGTCCAGACACGCGACGCACTGGGCCTCCACGTGTAGCGGCAGCGGGACAGGTCCTCCGGCACCGACAGCGAGCGGCAGTGGCGTTTGGGGGGCGGGGGAGGAGGGGGAGGGGGCCCCGGGCCGGGCGGGGCCACGGGGGCCCCGGGGAGGGTCAGCTCGGATGCCGAGGTGCTGGGGGCCAGGGTCCTGTGCTGCTGCGGCTGAGAGGGGCCGTCCAGGGGGTCGCCCCCCTCCTGCAGGTGGGCATCGGGCGGCACCAGGGGCAGCGGGCCGGGGGGGAAACTCGAGCTCAGTAACGCCCCCTGCAGGCTGGACTTGGAGGGAGGGCACAGCTGCCAGTAGCTGCTCTCTGAGGACACAACAGAGGAGATCACGGTGAGGCTCTCAGGTCTGTGAACATCTTCAGTACTCAGACATGGGCCGAGGAATGAGGGATTGTGGGTAATGTAGGCTGCAGTAATATTCATCTGATCCACTGCTGAAGCATTTACCCGCCCTAAGGATCTGGATCTTTCTAAAGACTAACACCCCTACACACTGGAGCCCATGAAGGCTTCTGATCCAGACAACAGGGCTGGACCCTGATTTCTTTCCACAACACTCAATTTACAGTTTCAATCATTTTTCCCCTCTCAAAAAAAGCAAAAAGCCTCCAAGTGACACAAAAATTTCATGAATCAAATTTTGCCCTATATTCACAACACAAACAGAATTTGCCTCTTATACTTTAAGCATATGTCATAAAATGTTGATCATGGAGTTGGAACATCAGCAGGCTGCCCATATAAACACTGAAAGATGAGCTATTTTCATTTTAACATGAAACTCTCTCATCAGTTTTTAATCTCATTTAAAAAACAAACACAAGCCTAACGATGTCCCTATGCAAGACCTGACAGGGCCTACCATCATGAAAACTATACATTTTCAGCATTTATGTTTTGAAATATTGCAACAACCTGAAACCCAATTACTCCAGTAAGTCAAGAAAAAAATCTTAATTTTTGAATTTAAATCAAATTAATCAATTTAATTGATATAATGCCCAGCCCTACCAGGCAATGAGCGTTTATCTGTACAGCACCATTGGAAGGACTTCACACAAACATCAGAGCACATCAGAATAAAATATAAAAGCTTAGTTATCCTCAAAGATTATTTTACTCACTCATTATTATACTTTAAGTCTTAAGAAAACAGACTGTATAAATCTGGACAGAAGCACCGTTTTACCAAAAAAAAACTACAGTTGGAAGTCCTGAATCAGTCTGAATCAAATCCTGAGGTCAGGAAAGACTCCCATCTCTAAATCAGGGTCCACACATGAAGATTTTCTAACCCAGCAGAGATGTTTTATCTGTCAGAGAGCCCACACATGAGGACAAAAATCAGACACCAAACAGTTCTGATCGTTCTGTGTGGTGTGCTCCGATAACCTCAACACAGCACACCACACACAGAACCATTCTGTCCCATCACGGATCTAGAATCTAGTCCTCCAAGACAGAAATCTGATCAGACCTGATCTAATGATGGTGGTCTTGGACTATTTCTGAACTAAAAAAAAGACTGTGGAAAAAATCCTGGAGACAGGGTGAACACGTGAGCTAGTCTGAGGTCCACCAAACTTTATGTTTCAGGTCGGCCATGTTTGTTTTTATTTACGCCTGCCTCCTTGTTCCTCAGTCAGCTCGCTTCTTCATTGGCTACATTCACTGAGTCATGACTCTGGAGTCGTCGGCTTTCCCCACACACGAAGATTTTTAAATATTGAACAAGTTTAATATTTACGATTGTCGGCCCGACCTGTTTCAGAGCTGATTATCAGGACAAATTCACTCTGAACACCTCAGACCACAGGATCATCTGATAAAACAGAAGATAATCTGGAGTTTGTCATCCTTGGTCGGGACAAAAACAGCCCGATGATCTTTATGTGTGGACCCCGCTTTAGGGACTCAATAAAGAACTGACTGAAGCAGCAGTGAGGATCAGCTGGATGATCAGGACGTCCTGAAGTCCTGTTGTTCTGCCCTGTGATGTTTTCATGATGTCTAAATGTGAAGCACTCACCAGGCATCAAGCCATCTGGGGGCCAGCACTCTGCGAGGGTTTTCGGGTCCAGCAGGGACTGAAAGAACAGAAGAGAGCGTTACAACAGCCTGAATAACAACAGTCTGACTTTAAAGGGCTAGTCCGGGTGTTTGGAAGCGGCTCAGATCGACGCTACAGGAACATTTTTCACAGGGACTATTTCCTGATGCAGCACATGGCCACGTATCCTTCCACCAGCCACTCACTGCTCTCCTGTCATCAGCTGTTGAGGTCAGAGTGCTGCAGCGGGGTCAGGTAGAGCACGGACTATCCCTTTAATCTCTGATTTTGACTTTTTCACAGACTTATAAAAGCAAGCTCAGCGTCTAAAATAATGTCTGTGGCTCAGTGTGCTGATTTTCCCCACAGCACTCAATTTATGATTTTATCAACTCATTTTTTTTTATATTTTTTTATTATTATTTTTTAATTATTTATCTCAAACTTAAAAACAAACAAACAAAAAAACAATTTAGCCAAGGCAACATAGTACATATGTATATTGGACATCTGTATCCTGTTTAAGAAGGGACAGAATGAAGCTACGAGCTGATCTAGTCCTGCCCCTTCCTTACAAATCAGTTTCATTACGGAAACAATAACAAATATAATATTTATCATTATTTTTATTAATTAATAATTTGCAAGCACCTCAAAAAAACATGTATGTATATATTAAATATATATCCATACAGATCTACACATCATACACATGTTACATATAGTATATACACATATTTACATATCATCTTTCATGTTTGCATAAATACTTATGTAAATGCACACTCTTGTATTCATGATCATATATCTCCTAATTAAACTAAAATTTTATGTTATTTACTATAATTACTTGCATATGTTAATACTGATTAGTGTTAATATATATATACTTAGAGATAATTATATGGTAAATTGTTTAGGTATAAAACCAAGTTGTCGTTAAACTATTCGTATGAATCCAATAATACTTGTCTATAATGTAATTTAATTATTCGCCTATTAATATTTAATGAAGTTTTCCCTTTATGTTATCAAAATGTGTTTAAAACTAAACAGAATTCTCTTCTTATAGTTAAAGTGCATGTCATAATATGCCGGCCTGTCTACATAAACGCTAGGAGCTGACCTTTTCTTACAGTTTATTAAGATGGAGCTCTCTGATCAGTATTAAATGTCATTTAAAAAACAAAAACAAACCTAAATGTGCTTGTCAAAACCTGACAGGGCCTTCCATCATGACAACTGTACATTTACAGCATTTATATTTTCAAACAATGCAACAACTTAAAATTGGAGTAAGTCAAGAAAAAACATCTTGATATTTAATTTTTAAATCTTCTGCAGAAAATAATTTGAATTAATTGATTTAATGGATCTATTGCACGTCTTTTCTCACAGGTCGATCTTCGTTAAGAAGAGACTTCGGCTTTTTCTCAAACAATCGTCAGATATCAGCATATATCTAAAATCCTGCATCACTAAATAAACTCATCCCTGACGCTGAGCTCAGTCCAAAGTGATCCAGGTGAGCCTCACCAGGTAACAGTCCCCCGGCTGAGCAGGGTCACCTTCCAGAGTCTGCTTCCTCAGGCTCTCCACCAGCAGCCTGACCACAGCATGGCGGCAGCCGACGAGGGGGGAGACGGGCGAGAGAGGCGGGGAGGGTCGGGGGGGAGGAGGAGCGGGGGGAGGAGGGCAGGAGGAGAGGGGAGGAGAGAGAGGAGGGAGGGGAGAGCCACACCCGTGTTTCTGTCCGTCCGTCTGGTCAGTCTCAGGAGGAAAAGGGGGAGGGGCTGAGGGCTGAGACTCCGCCTCCTCCTTACCACCTCAGGGCCTGGAAGCCCCGCCCTGTTTCACAAGGACATCGTCATGCTGACGTTGCCCCCGGCAACACACCTGAGGAAGAAGGAGGGTGGAGTTAGAAGTTTAGACGTTCAGTGACGACAGACGAATGAGATTTTATCAATATGACCAAAGAGACGTCATTTAGCACGGTCACTGTTTGAGCTGTAACACCTGTACCTGTGACAGAGCAGAGGAGGGGGGACAGACTGATCAAAGGAACAACAGGAACAGACAAACTGAGAAATCAAGACCTCGATCACCAACATCTGAATCATCAGACTGAACAGACATGACTGATAAACCCTCCTGCAGACGTCTGGAAACAAGGAGATAAGTTTGGTGTACTGAATCAACTGGTGGCCGAGTAGATTGGTGACCTGCAGCTGATACCAATGCGTCTGTGTTAGCTTAGTTTACTTGTGTTTTCTCACACATAAACTAATGATCTTCGATTAATAAAACTGACGCGCGGGGTCACTCTCTGTTTTGCCTACCACATCTGCCAGCAGGAAGTCATCAGTGAACACGGTAACTCATAACGCCATTACACCAAGACAGTTCAGAAGGAGGAAAGTAGAAACAGACAATGCTGATGATGAGGTATGACCTGATCATCAGTTACTAACAAATATTTAACGATGATTTTAATTACTGGTGTTAAGTCTGTTACCTTTACTCTCAGAATTACCATGTTTGCAGTTTACCTCTAACACGACAGGTAGACACAGACAGCCTCTAGTGGTGTCCTCCAGTAACACATCACAGACCAGTATACAAACAAATATGCTCACAGCGCCAACAGACGTGAACACAGGGACAAACTGCAGGTATATCTCCAATCTAGTCGACTCTGCTCGACCCTGATCCTACTGGGCATGTGCAGACTGAAACAAAACAAAAATATGACATCATAACAACATGAACATCCTGATAGCCCAGGTTGTTCTTAAATAAAGGTCTATAACATGAATCTGCTTTATTTAAAAGACTATCAGGGCCTGGTTTGAGAATTTGTTTTTTAATCAATCAATCAGTCTTTACTTGTAAAGGACCAGCTCATAACAAGTGTTATCTCAAGACACTTTACCATAGAGCAGACTGTAAACAAACTCGTCATTTCATGAATACGCATATGTACATATATACATATAAATATACATATACATATATACACACACACATATACATCCAACACCCAACATGAATCCATCATGGCAGCAAGAAAAAACCTCTGTTGAGCAGTGGGAAATTTTGAATGTTGAATTTTTCCGTTTACATGTCAAGAAAAAAGTCGAAATGATGAGAGTAAAGTCAGCACTAAATTTCTGGATTAAATTTGACCTTCACTATAGGACACAGCAAATGACAATGCCTTTACAAAATGCCTTGTAGTGTGGATCATACTTTAGCAAAGTTAGAAAGATTTACACAAATTCGCCATTTCCACAACACAATTACAAAACTTAACCCTCTCATTAATCACAGTGAGCTACAACTGCTTTCCCTCAAAACAAGCCATCCTCTATGTGCTGCCTCAATGGTTCAAAGGTGCAGGGATCATCTGCAAATTTCAATACAGAGGGACAATACTGCAAATAAAACCCAATAACTTCATTGTGGGAAGATGCACTGCCATCAAAAACACTTACAACATACATTACATAATAGTAATTATGAGTAATAGTGCAGTTGTTCAATGTTTTGCCTATCGAATAACACAATTATATATGGAAAAAAAACATGTAAAATACATTAAAACCTTTTTTTCTAAAATCAGAAGTGTAGTATAGACGAGAGAAGAAGTCTGGTGTGCAGTGCAAGTTTGATGACATTACAGTGAATAACAGTGAATAACAGTGCGTTTTACACAGTAATTAACTTAATTTATTATTAAAAAAGTCACATTAAAACACATTTCATTAACGTTGAAGCTGTAACATTATCAGCAGTAATTCATTATTTTTTAATGTGATTATCTTGACAGTGCACATCATAAATGTGATGGTATTAAACTTTTTCCATCAAAAGAAATCCCTAAAATTATATTTAAAAAATTATATTAATATATATAAAAATAAGACATCTAGTACAAACAAACATGGTGTTATGTATGTGTTCAGTGTTTTTAAGTGCAGTACATCTTCCCAGGGAGAAGTTATTGGATTTTATTTACAGTGTTGTCCTTCAGCACTGGAATTTGCAGACGGTCCCTGCACCTCTGTGAATATCTTTTTAACTTCACTAAAGTATGATCCACACTACAAGGCATTTTGTAAAGGCACTGTCATGTGCCGTTTACTATAGTGAAGGTCAAATTTAATTCGGACATTTATAGCTGACTTTTATCTCAAAATCCATTGCTGACATTAATCTAGATATAAACTGATCATTTTTTGGGTTTTTTTTGCCAAGTAAAACAGTACAAAACTTCTCATGCCTGGCCCTAATACTCTTCCATTTCAGGCTCTATATGTGTTATTGCAATAAAAACGCAGACAGATTTAAAACAGCGTATAAAGGCCTGGAGGTAAAGGGAATATATGCACGTTTTAACCTTTGTTATAATATTACTTACACTCATACCGCACAGCACTTTCATAAAGCAGCTATAAAAACATTATACATTGATATTATTTTCATTTTTGGCTCATTTTCAAACCATCATCTGTCTCAATCACAGAAACCAAATATTTGTGATTTTTTAAAATATTTTAACCCTTTAAAAATGCCAGATTTTTGTCATGATGCCACCATGTTCTACATCAAAATTAAACAGAAAAAAAGAGGATTTTCATTAAACTTCGTGCGAAGCTGATGTTTTGTGTGCTGAATTATTACAGCCTGGGATACATCAGTGATTAGAAATACACTGATTTCATGCATTATTACTCATCAATACTCATTTTCATGGCGCCACCTGGTGGAGAGCAGTAAAAATGATTACTATCAGGCAAAAGCCTAGACTGACACAAGAATATAATACAATGCCTGCGTTATGCTTTTATTGAAAGGACAATGAAAACTGCAGATTGAATGGGTTTCACAGGGACATTTATGCCTTTTACACTCTGAGTGTAACTCTTGTTTGTACTCGGTGTGTTTTAGGAGCTGAGCTGGAAATTACAATATCAAATCTGTACGCAATCCTGACTAAATTCATGCCAGATGCAT
Organism: Cetoscarus ocellatus; assembly: GCA_037902135.1. Lineage (NCBI taxonomy): Eukaryota > Metazoa > Chordata > Actinopteri > Labriformes > Labridae > Cetoscarus > Cetoscarus ocellatus. The sequence continues at coordinate 331,941 of JBAMNC010001872.1, forward strand.
GAACACATGAAGGAGACAAAACACATTGATGGCATTGCTGTGCAGTAACTTACATTCTCTGTAAACACACAAGGCCCTGCACAGACAAAGACAAGACTGTACCTGAGCTGCAGTATTAAAACTTTAGCTCACAGGTGTCAAACTGATCCAGTAAAGGGCCACTGTGGCTGCAGGTTTTCATTCCAACCAAGCAAGAACACAGCTGATGCAAATTATTCAATCAACTGGATTGTCTTTACACAGTTGATTTGTTGGATCAGCTGTGTTCTTGCTTGGTTGGAATGAAAACCTGCAGCCACAGTGGCCCTTTACTGGATCAGTCTGACACCCCTGCTTTAGCTGTTTGTGTTAAAACTCACCCTGTGACTCTCCATTAAGGCCTGTACCAATGGTCTGCTGGCTAACGGTCCAACACTCCGTCATATCGATATAAAGCTGCCATCAACACATGAGTTTTAAACCAGTGACTACAATATCCCACAAACCCACATCATGGCACAAAAAATACCACTGATGGAGTAAACACGATCTACCTACAAAACAGTTCAACTTTTGTAACAGTGCTGTGCTCGTCAACATCACCTCTTTCTCACAGACCAATTAAAAACAAGAAGGGGTGGGGCCAATACAAATGCAAAAAAAAGAAAAAGCCTCCAGGGCCATCTTCAGGCACACTCGCTTGAGCCAAGGATCTTTTTTTATGTCACTCTTTGGTCTGTCTTAAATTATGTGTAATTCTTTTGAACCCAATGCATGCTACTTCCCTTGTACTTGCCCTGTACTGCTGCTATACCTGAATTTCCCCTCTGGGGGTCAATAAAAGATTATCTTATCTTAACTTAATGTAAAAAGCCTTTGTTGAGTCGAATCATACTTAAAGAAAAACATCAAAAATCAGGCATAGTCGACCAGTTTTGACCTACACAGGGTCTTCATCAGGGTGTGGAGAAAATCCTCCACAGGTGAGGCTGATTTTAAAAAAGTCACATGACCGGGAGGCTGGAAACTAACCCTGACATGTCAAAAATGGTAAATTTTGACTAAAAGTATATCAAATCTGTAGTAGTTAGTAAACATGCACATATACACAGACCTAAATAGTTAATCTCAACAGTTTACAAAAGGGCCGATGTGTACTGCCAAAATATCTGCAGAAATATTCATATCTGCAGACACTGATATCAAACCGATATTACTGTGCATCCCTAACATCGGCCATATATCAGCAGTAAAATACTAAAATGATGCTCCACCTTATTACCACTGTAGGGGTATATTTAAAAATTAAGAGTGAACCATTTTTCTTGTTACACAAAAAGACTCACATTGAGAGAAACAAGTAAGCTTTAATAAATTAAAGACTTTGTGTTCTTGACAGAAATATTAGTATGGACGATAAAGAGCTGAGAAATATCTACAAAAATCCAACATGTGTCCTGATAACATCAGTCACCAGATTCACAGTTACATCCACTGATTTCAGCCTGTTTTTGCTTAAAGTTTATAAAAGGATTTAAATATGCAATATCACGATGACACAATTTAAAAGGCAAAATTATAAAGAAAAAGATTGTTTTCAGTAGCAGGAACCTCCTGAAATATTAACCCTCGAGGCACCTTGGGAGCCAAACTGGTACATTATTATCTTTCTTGATTCTTAATTTTTCAGTCATTTTAAATACTAACTATATGAAACCTGACCAGGGTTTTTATTCTATTTTTATTTTATAAACTCCATGGTCCCACTATTGTAAGGTGTATGGAACAGGAGATATGCGATTTGATCCCACTGACTCCCATTATAACCACACGTTTTAATATACTGTAATCCTGACATATTAAAATGCGTTTCCCATGAATACCTAATAAACCTTAGCCTCTACCTTCAAAATACATTTGTTGAAAAGATTTGATGCAGTGAAAGTAAAAAAAAAAAAATCCGATTTAACATTTTTATTACACCTTTATAAGACAGACTGTTTTGGTACACTAAGGATTTGAGTGTTATTTTTTTCTTAATAAACTCTCAGAATAAGAATCCAAATCGTTTTTTATTGACAAGTATGCAACACATACAAGGAATTTGCCTCTGGCAGTTTTTTTTCTCTAGTACAAAGGAAGTTAAAAAAAATTAAAAATAGTGAAGCAAATTAAACAAAATTAAGTAAAATGTGTATTGCTCCAAAAAGAACAATTTATCAAAATCAATGTTGTTATCAATTATTGACCTAGTCAAGGCTCTAGTCGCTGTGACCTCATCCTAAATATTCAACCTCATTTTGCAAAATACTGCATATTTTGTTTTTTACCACTGAAAAAAACAAGGGTTCTTAAGACAAAAAGGGCATAGAAACATATAAATTATATTTTTTTAAAAGTAATAAAAAACTAAATATATATGGTTAGGTTTGGGGTTGCTGAAATGATCTTATTCAGTGAACATAAAAAATATATATATTTAGAGTTAACATTTATTACGCTATGAGAGGGACCGTTTTGGTATTTAAGTGAATGTTATGTTTTTGGGTGCATTGAGGGTTATTTATGTGGGGACCAGAGGGTGAAGGTGGTGAATGAGAGGGTTTTACTGTCACCTGGATGTCCAGTCTCCACCTGCTCACCTACAGTGCACACCTTATTATACACCTGTCTGTCGTATGATGCTCACCTATAGGTCTGTATTTAGGGCCCCTGGGAGCATGGGGCCCCAGTTCTTGCCCACCTTTACCTGAGAGTGACACTTCATACATGCACGTCAGAGAGCAGGTAAATAAGAGCATCAGTGTTTGCAGGTGACAGGTGAGGCCCGAGCAGACTCACTGAGGCCGCAGGGCATCTCTGCTGCTGCTAGCATGTGGCTAACAACCCCATTGTTTCCAATGAGGGATGCTAGCGCAGACAGAGCGGTGCTCCTGTGAGGGAGCGGAATAAAAGTGTGAATGACAGTCGCTGTCTTTGACTGAAACTTGATGCAGGAGAACAACATGAACCCCATTCCGGATCATTCCCGGGTCCGGTCACATCAGTGCGGGGCTCAGCATCACCTGCACGGTTAGCCTGCTGTAAATAATATGTCACCGTCGTTATTACTCTCAAGGTCGGCACAATAAACTCAGCCGTTTTGCTCTCACAGACACGGCGGCTGACAGGGCAGAGTCCCCCCGGCTGGGCGGCTCGGTCCCCGGGGTCGGGCCGCCGTGCTCCGCGGGGCTAACGGGCAGCTCCCCCGGCTGTCCGTCTGCACCCAGGGCCAGCAGCTAGCTCACGGAGCTAACAGGCTAACGGGCTAACGGGGCTAACAGACCTGCTCCGCGCTAGCCGCGTTAGCAGCGGCGGTATCACAAACAAACCAGAGGATATGAGAGGGTCTGTTCTCCCCGAAAACCTCCCCCGGGCCCTCATCCACCCGAGCTTCATTTAGGATAAAATCAAATATCAGTCAGGCCGCTTCACAGGCGCAGCCAGCGGCCGCTAACAACAATACAGCGGGATGATGGTGCCGTGTGGCCGGCCTGTGAGCGCGGCGAGCGGCGCGGCAGGAGGAAAAACACGGCGGGATGCTGCGGGATGATCAGCCCGGAGCGGCTCGCCTCCACGGGCACAGAAGCAGCCACACACCGGCTCTCTGCACACACCACCAGCCGGAGAGGCTCTTACCTTCTCAGGGACGGCTCCTCCGGGCGCGGCGGTGAGGCGGCTCCGGGGATGCGGCGGAGCGCGGTGTGGACGCGGTGTTATTACAGAGCAGAGCGCGCCGCGCCGCTGCCGCTGCCAGCACCGAGCCTCCGGATGAACTAACGCCGGATCAGAGCGCTCTCCGCGGGCTGTGCGGGCTCCGGGAGCAGGGCGAGCATCCGAGTCCGCCGGGCTGCGCTGATTAAAACATCATCATTAAGATAATAATAAAGAGGGAGCGCGCACACGCCCGTGAGCGGCAGGCATTCATAAATAACATTTACGGCGGCAGGAGGAGGAGGAGGAGGGGCGGGGCTACTCTTCATCATCACAGCGCGTGCACCTGCTTTTTATTCTCATTTTATATCACAATATCACAGCCTCAGTCTGGTAAAATCCACCAGCATTTAAAAGAATCTCCCTGAAATAAGTGAATTTAGCAGCGTTAGAATGAAGCCCGGCCGCCTGAGGCATGCTGGGTAATGTAGTCCACCGCCTGAGCTTGTTTACAGCAGCAGCTCTGCGTCTGATCCGCCTGTCAGTCAAATCTGAGGGTTTAACTCAACATGGGCACCCCCAACCAGTTTAGATAAACACTCTGACACCAACAATGAAACGTGTTTTGTTTTTAAAAAATCACCAGGGATTTGATTAAAGTATAGGGGAGACCAGGACTGGTTGTTCATATACATTCAATAGCCACTTTATTAGGTACACCTGAAATTCTTCATGTGCTGGAAACATCCCTCTGTGATGTTGCCCCATATCTCCATGACAGCATCACACAGCTGCTGCAGATTTGTCAGCTGCATAGGAGCCCTATTGGATTGAGATCTGGTGACTGTGGAGGCCACTAGAGTACTTATAAACAAGAAACCAGTGTGAGGTGATCTAAGCTTTGAGACATGGAGCTGCTGCAGGTCTCCACCAGAAGGTGGTCCACTGTGGTCATACAGGGATGGACATGGTCAGCAACAATCCTCAGGTAGGCTGTGAGGTTTGAACCATGCTCAGGTGGGACTAAGGGACCACCAGCAGCAGCCTGAACCACTGATCCAAGGCAGGATGGATCCATGCTTTATGATGTTCACATCAAACTCTGAGTCTACCGTCTGAATGTGGAGCTGGATCACCAGTTTTGTTGATCCAGTGTGAACCTAAGCCTCAGTTTCCACTTCTTAGTTGTCTTTCTGTCACCTCCAACCACTGATCATTCTCCTCTGACCTCTGGATATCCTCTCTTCTTCAGACCGCTCTCTGTAAACCTTAGAGATTCAGCAGTTTCTGAAGCACCAACATCCATGCCACGTTCAAAGTCTCTTAAATCTTTCTTCTCCATCCTGATGCTCTTTTAAACTTCAGCAGGTTGTCTTCACCATGTCTACATACCTAACTGTATTGAGTTGCTGCTATGTGATTGGTTTATTAGTTGAACAGGTGTGTCTAATAAAGTGACCAGTGAGCTTCTTTTTTGAATCAGACCTTGTATTTACAGAGATTCACGGTCTGGTGCAGCATGTTCTCCAGCGCTGAGGGTACAAACACCAAAACTATAACATAAATAATAATTGCCGTAGTTTGCTTTGTAGTTTACCGTCAGTCTCTGTAACTGTGTCACACCTGCATGCACACACCTTTGATTACAGCTCCATCACTAATAAAAGAGAAGCTGAATCTGCCAGCAGTTCATTTCTTGAGACAAAAATTAAACCTAATTAACTGTTCATGTATAATTTTTATATTCATGGTGTATGACTCAGTGACATGTTCATATGTGTGTTTATATTTCATAAATATAATCATAAACTCTTCCATAAATGTTTAAATCCGATTAGCCAAAAGTAGTTTACCCAAGTATTCTACGAGTATACTTATTTTATACTAAAACTGAGGCAGTATACCTGAAGTTTACTTTTTATATACTGTATTTTATATACTAAATAGTTTAGTGAAGTATACTTGGCTTATACTGAAAAGTATAAAGAAAACACTAAGTACATTAATACTAAGACTTACACTTTAATATTAAAACTTGTACTTAAGTATACTTTTTACCTCTTTCTGCCACAAAGTACTAATACTTAATACATTTTAATTATAAAGCACCTTTCATGACACCCAGGGACGCTGTACAAAGTCAATATCTATATATCTATCTATATATATATATATATATATATATATATATATATATCTATATCTATATATATATATATATATATGTATATCTATATATATCTATATATGTATATATATATATCTATATATATATCTATATCTATATATATATATATATATATATATATATATATATACATACATATATATATATATATACATACATATATATATATATACATACATATATATATATATATATATATATATATATATATATATATATATATATATATATATATACATATATATATATTTCTAGTTAGTAGGTCGTGATCCAGGTACAGAATAAGGTCATGTCATTGTGCTTACATTTAAATTAGCAGAATAAAATTGTTTGTCACTACACATTTGCTTTGAGGTATTACCTGTTTGCATGTTCAAGATCATATAGTGCTGGAGTTTAAAGTTTACAGTAAATAGTTCGTGTGCTCAACTGAATTATCTTTATGTACCCTAAAAACATAAACAGAGAAACATTTGACTTGACTTCATTGATCAAGTTCTAGTCCCTTTTATGAGGGTTTAGGGTATACCTTAAGTGTACTTCAATAAACTAAAATGTGGACTAGAGGTACATACCTAGTACACTAGTAGTGTATAAATAAGTGTGTTGTATACTTGAAAGTGTACTTTTATAAACTTAAAATGTTCCAGGTTAGTCAAAAGTAGTATTAAATTAGTATACTTTCTAGTGCACTACATGGTCTGTGGTGTACTTCCTATACTTAAACTCAAACATACTTAATAAAATGAACTTCAAGTATAATACTTTTTGCTCATGGTTATCAAAAGAAGAGAGCAGAGCTGCAGTGAACTTTTAACACTTTATTTACATCTTTATTAATCACATCTTTCAGCTTCGCTCCATATTCAAGCAGCACAAAATACAAATCCAGAAACACAAGTAAAAGAAAACAAAAAGGACAGCTCGTCCTCCATTACTGGGGTTTGTTTTTGAGAAAAAACATGGCGGCTCAGAGGAGGCGGAGCCTGATGGACGGACGGAGAGCCGAGCGCGAGTGAGGACAGAAACGTGACACTAACACACGAAAATAAAGGAGTTCACTTCAGTGATTTAAGAGGAATCAGCAGCTTCAGTGCAGGATTAACTTAACCAGGTGGGGGGTGCAAGCTAACACAAACAAAAGTGCAAAACAAAGAAGCTCAGCTCGCCCGCCTGGTTCTCTGAGATCTGAACACCTCCATCAGTCCTCGGAGCAGATCATGGAGGAACACATCCCGCTGTCTTTGAGTCAAACTTTTCTTAAAAAGACGAACGCACAGACACACGACTCAGCGAGGACTTCACCTGCGATGGTGGAGGTCAGTACAGGTTCCACAGGAGCTGGTCAGAAAACACCGGAACCTGCTGGTCATCAGGGGCCAAGTCTGCAGGAACAAACACGAGTCAGAACATCAGACCTGCAGCCTGATCAGAGACAGAGTAGGACAAAATGGAGTCTGAGGACGGTGATCCAGCGAAGCCTCTCCCCCTTACAGAGCAGCCTGAGACATAACCAGGGTTCACACATCAGGATTTTCTAATCTGAAGAGATGTTTTATCTGTTATAGACCTCACACATGAAGATAAACATCAGGCATTGAACAGTCTGGATCACAGCACACACAGAACCATTCTGTCCCACCACTGATCTAGAATTTAGTCCTCCAAGACAGAAATCTGATCAAACCTGATCAAACAAAAACCAAGAAGAAGAAACAGCAACAACCGGAGAACACAACATGGAAGAGGACATATGAGGAGAGGGAGTGATGGTGGTCTTGGACTATTTTTGAACTAAAAAAAGAAAAGACTGTGGAAAAAGTCCTGCAGACAGCGTGAACACGTGAGCTGGTCCTCCATTACTAAGCTCCACCCAGTTTTCTGTCACAGGTCGGCCATTTTGTTTTTGTTTACGTCTGCTTCCTTGGTCCTCAGTCAGCTCGCTTCCTGATTGGCTACATTCACAGAGTCATGACTCAGGATTCGTCAGCTTTTCACACACATGAAGATTTTTAAATATTGAACAAGTTTAATATTTACGATTCTTACGATTAGTGGGGGAACAGTCCACGCTCAGCGAATCCTGCTTCACAATGACAGGAAGAGCCGAAATCAGAGGATTAAAAAGCGGTGTTTCTATGAACACTTGGCTGTTAACCCTGTGGTAACTTTTCGGACACCTCCTGCTTCAAACCCAAACAGTCAGAGGGATTGTGAGGCCCCTCTTTCACGGTCTGTACTCAAACTGAAAGTCAAGATCAAGCTTCTGCCTTTCTGCTCCACGGGAGGTTTCTGTCCTCCCTGAGCTCACCTTAACGGGTACATGAAAAAACAAAAGAGCCGATTATCAGGACAAATTCACTCTGAACACCTCAGACCTCAGGATAATCTGACAGGATAATGTTATAAAACAGAAGATAATCTGGAGTTTGCCGCCCTTGGTCAGGTCACAAACAGCCTGACGATCTTTATGCGTGTACCCCTCTTTAGAAGCTGCTGCTCGGCAAAGCTCTTTACCTGTGACCCCACCAGGAGCGTCGACCTCCAGCAGGAGGCGGAGCCAGTCGTCCATGTTGTCGTTGGTCACCTGATTCCTAAAGGCGAGGCTGAGTCCAGGAGGCGAGCGCAGAGGTCTGAGGCCACCATCGTCCTGCAGGCACAACACGCACACAAGATTCATCCTGGAACAGAGCGCCTTTACTTCATATTTTATAATAAAAGTGTGTTTTAGGGAGGGTGTTTGAAATGAGAGCATTTCTCTGTGATGTCATCAGGTGATTGTTTCAGGCCGGACCGCTGGAGCGAGCAACGGAGCAGCACTTAAGTTAGATACTGTAATTAACAAGTAATGAGTCAAATGACAGGCTTTTATTTTGAAAATCTTGGGAGATTTCCAAACTATCCCCATAACATGACACTCTGGATGGACAGTTAGGTATGCATACAGCACAGATCTGTAGCATATTCAGTGTGAGACTCAGCCCGTCTTCACTGCTGATTTTTGTGAATAAGTTAATAATCAAACATAATATCCAGTCCAATATCCTGACTGTCAAACTTTGCCTTTCGGTCAAATCTGCTGTCTCACAGTGCTGCTATATTATATTCACATTGTAAATATTGTTCATGTTAATAGTGTAAATTCTTTTTTACAGTCACACTTATTCTTTTTATTTTCCTTCATATGGAGGCTGATGTAGCTTAAAAGAGTCTGTTGCAACCTGCTTATTTAATTTTTTATGCTCTAATCTGTTTTAATGTCTTTATTTGATATTCCTGCTGCTGTACTGAGTATAAGAGCAACTGAAACAACCGAGTTTCCCCTACAGGATTAATGAAGTATTTCTGATTCTGATCCTATTAGTCCATCTGAGCAACAGCCCATAGAAAGTGTTTGAGGAGGTCTGAACCTTTTAAAACAAGGAGGAAGGTGATTGGACGGTGGTTCTGTCAATCAAATTCTGACAGGCCAATCAGATGATGCAGTAGGCGGTAGTGTAAGGTACAAAAGGTGAGCCAACTCATAAAACAAACTCTCTAAAGTCACGTCTGAAGTGGAGCGAAAACCTCTTTTTAGAGTTTTTATTTAATAAAGAAATGTGGTCCAGATCTGATCAAACAGAAGCCGTTAGCTGTCCTCACACTCATAGCTCCGCCTCTTCCTGCTATAAAGGATGCTGATTGGACAGTGTCTCTACTGACCGAGCTCAATTGTTTTAGACCTGAGCTTTGCGAGGTGGATCTGTCGGACTACAGAGAGGAAATCAGTGGTGTCGCACATCTCCTCTGAAGCCGTAAATGGTACCAGCCTGAACAGAACACGACACAGAAGGCCATGCTGATCAAAACCTCTGAAGGACTTTGCTGTTTCTCAAAGGGTTTCTGAATCAGAAGCAGCCCCTCCATCCCCCGATGCAGATGAATGGGAAGAAAAAGGACTGAACGACAAAACAAAACTACAGCTTTAAAACGTACACAGGCAGAATCCTGATGAGTTTTCCTTTGACGAGATTTGGTCAAAGTTGTGGTGTTTTGACCAAATTTTGACTTGATTCACCGATCAGGTGGATCCAGGTTACCATACCCCTCTGAGACACTCACAATGTGTTTTTCACCTGTTTTTTTTTTTTGTCAAAGCTGCAGGAGGTACCGGACTAATAACAGCGGGTGATGAGTAAGAAAAATCAGAGGACTAATCAGGTGCCTGATTAACCCTTTTGTGGCATCAGCTGGAAACAATACAAGCAAAACTGGGGGCAAACATCAAACTACAGGCAGCTCAGGAGTCTTTACATGAGGCCTCGTTGAGTTGTAGGTGTTGTTGCCTTGGCCTCATTACCTCTGCCAGGGAGGTTCTGTTTGTTTGTTTGCTAGAATATCCATAAACTACTGGACCGGTTTGGGTGAAATTTTCAGGAGATGCTGGTAATGGCCCAACTTCAAACTGATTACATTTTGGTGGTGATCCAGATAACCGCCATTACTGAACGATGGTTTTTGCTCAATAACTGTCTGATGATATCAGCATGATTCTGAGTGCTAGGTGAGTCATATTACGACGGTAACTTTATCATGAACCACTGCTCATGGATGTAACAGACATATGTGAGCTCTGAGTGCTCTCTAGTTTTATTTAATAGTCCTGCTGAGGGCTGCGGTGTTCCTACCGGGGACAGCGGGCTGGTCCAGGGTCCGGGCAGCTCCAGCGACGCTCCAGCTGACAGAGGAGACACGGAGGAGGCTTTGGAGGCTGCTCGAGTCTCCTTCTCTCTCGACTCATCTCCTCCATCCTCACAAAGGTTAGAGGTCATCTTGGCCAGCTGGCTCTGCCTGAACACAGACGATGTTAGAGACTTTATGACCTTTTCAGCGCCTGAAAAACATCCAGCCCTGTGGTCCAGTTTGGTCTTTTCTATGATCTGCTTCTGAGTTTGTGGCTTCTGAAGGGATTTTTCACTACAGTCTGGGGCTGTGATACTGTAATTAACAATAAATTAATCAGCCAATTTAGAGAGTTAATGTGAGAAACTGCATTAAAAAAAAAACAAGTTTGCCTGATGAAGGTCTGAGACCAAAACGTTGCAAATAAATGGATTTCTTGCCTGTTGGCCTGAGTGCGGGAGTCTATCTTCACGTTTAAACTGACTTTTTTTCTCCTACGCACCTGTCTCCTGGATTAGGTGTGCGTAGTACTCTTCTGATTTACAAAAACAAGTTTCAAATTTTGTTTTAGAGCAAATTTAATTTGTCAGAATACATCATGTTTTCATCTTTAACTGAACTTGTTTGTGCTTTTATATTTATTTATTTTTTTACCTCCTAAGGGTTAGGCTACTTCACTTCCTGTTCAGATAAGAACTTGCCTTTATTTTGAAAGAAAATTAACCTCTTATGAGAGGTACAACATTAGCTTATCCCTGGAAAAAGAACTTACTATGGACCATAATTTAAATAAAAAGGTCCACCTACAGCTGCTCCACCGGGTCCTGCGTCTCTGCGGCGTCTGGCTGGGTTTCGGTCGGAGGGTCCCATTGGTGCAGGGCCCGCCTCCACAGACGCACCTGCATGTCCCAGGAGCGCCGGCTGTACTTCCTGTACTTGTTTGGGGTTGATGGGTGGAGCTTAGGGTCCCTCAGGTGTCTGGAGGAGGAGAGGTTAATGGATACGATTTGAAATGGTAAAAATGGACAAAAGATGTTTTTTTATTTTTACAGTTCCTGATTTTGACCTGAAATCTGCAGATTCAGAAAAAAGCTCCACAGCTGCTTAAAAAAATTAAATCACGTTTTAATCTAAAACTTATGCTATGATGGAGAGATCGTTCTCATCAGCCAACCTCACTGAGCATGTGCAGACCTCTACCTTCCTCTGTGTCGTCCCAGTGTCCCCCAGTCTCCCCTACCCCTGCAGTCTCACCTGGGAACCTGCTGCAGGTAGTTCTGGTAGCCGCTGGTGTTTTTGCCGTACTGGATCTGCTTCTGCCGTCGCTTCAGTACGGCGGCGTTGGTCTCGGTGTTGGCGGGGTCGGGGAGGCGGGGGTAGCATCGGCTGAGGGGGGGTCTGCAGTGAAAGAAGAGGCTTCGCCATGATTCAAGGGCTTTTCAAGGTCACGTCTTTGAGACCATGACAAAATGACCAGACCTCAGAAACATGGGGGGGGGGGCAAGTTAAAGATTATTACGTTTAATAACTTTATTTTTCACAATTTTTTAAGTACATAAAAAGGTACAAAACAACTCTGTTAAGTAAAGTTATTTGTTATAGAAAATGAATAAAAACACAAAGTTAAGCAAAACAGTAAATCAACAAATAAACAGTGAACAAAAAACAAACAAATAAATATATATATATAAATACACACACTCACACACACAAAAAGCTAAAGAATACTGAAGCCAGTTTCATGTCACAACAATAAAACAATAAGACCTAGACCCCCAACAAGGTCAACTTTTCTCTTTGGCTGTAAACGATTGAATGTTGGACTCACCTCTTACTGTCCAGGTCGTCCGTCCCCACGGCCACGCTGCTGGTCGAGGCTTTGAGGATACAACGCTCCAGGATGGACGGCCTGGGGGGACAAACACCACGTCAGTCAATCGTTTGACCGGGACAAAAACTGTAAGAGTAGGCTGACGTTTGAGGATGATGATGATTTGGTAATTTCCTCCACCGAGGATGTTTTGATTTGCCTGCACGGCACAAAGACAAAGTGGGTCTAGAGCCAGGATGTTTTAAGGACTTGTCAACATTTTGAGATCAGACAGTTTTAAACATCTTCACTAATAACACGTGAGTCGATGCAAAGCCACAGTTACATTTGGATCTGGATCTGATGCCTAATACCTTTGGGGAATGTGTAACCTTTAAAACCTTTCCTGCTCCAAACTAGTGCACCAGAAACCTTTAAAGAAAATTTTTGTTTACTAGTAAACTCAAAATATCTCACTAGTAGTACCAGTAGACTGTTTTCAGTCTACTAGTAGTACTAGTAAAGCCAAAAGATTCAGTAGTAGTAGTAGTAGTAGTAGTAGTAGTAATGGACCTAATGCAAATGAAGTAGGAGGGATTATAACTAAATCCAGCAGAAATAAAGAAACCATGTTTAGCTGATGATTGACTCTACAGGTGTCACAGGTTCAGAGTCAAAGACCCTACAGCGACACCTGTGGATCTGATTTACTGAAACATTTGGACACCGACTCTCCTCCAAGAGACAGTAAATGTCCAGAGTATATTTAACTCTGGTCGGCCTCACAGCAAGAAGAATCAGAATCAGAAATCCTTCAGTCACCATGGGGGAATATCAAAGGCATTAAAAGACAGAAGAGCACAAAATCAAGTGAAAAGAAGAAAGCAGGTAACCTGCAGAATCAGCTACACTTCAACATCCTTATGAAGGAAAATAAATACAAAAAGTAAAGTGAGCCTGTGAATAAGAGGGTTGCTGGTTTGATCCCTGTGTTGGTGTGGAGTCTGCATGTTCTCCCTGTGCATGCATGGGTTCTCTCTGGGCACTCCAGCTTCCTCCCACAGACCAAAAACATGCTCTCTAGGCTAACTGGTGACTTAAATTGCACTTAAGTGTGAGCGTGAATGGTTGTCTGTCTCTTTATGTGGCCCTGTGATTGGCTGGTGACTGGTTCTGGCTGTAACCCCCCCTCTCGCCCAATGACAGCTGGGATAGGCTCCTCCCCTGAAACGGTGACTCCTCCCATGTGCTGAGTCAAAGTCACGGTGAAGGAGTCTGGATGGAGCCGCTGCGCCCGGCCGACAGCAGCTGATGGAGCCATGACCCCGTTTGTCTTCTGTTGGCCTCTGGGTGGCGCTGATCAGCAGGGGGTTAGAGTTACTCAGACTCAACTGATTCATGGACATGTTTTGATGAATAAAGGCGTTGGCACATCCCACTTTCACCCTCTGGACAGTTTTTTGGAGAATGGTGCATTGTGGGAAACTCAGGCGAGACGCCACAGCTCTGATGCCTGAAACAGAGCAGAGGGTCAAAGGTCTCCAGGATCCTTACCTGCACGGTTTGAGGTTGGCCGCTCGCTCTCGCCCTCGCAGGCCGCCGGCAGCAGGAGGAGACGGGACGGGAGACGTGTTACTGAGGAAGAGGACGGACAAAGAGATGAAGAGCGGGCTGACATGATCATTAATCTGAGGAGTCACAGAATCATCGGTCAGGATCTGGTTCAGTTCTGGACATTTGAGTGTGAGGTCCAAATTGGGTTGCTAAAAATGGAAAATGATCCAAATTCTGGGATTAAAGTAAGAATTATGAGAAAAGTAAAAATCCTGAGGATTAAGTCAGACTTTGAGAATCCTGACTTTTTCTTACATTCTGATTTAAATCTCAGTTTTCTGACAGTTTCAAAATTCAGGGTTTTTTTTTCCAGAGTCATAAAAAGGTTAATTTCTGAAAAACTCGTCCTTTAGTTGGTGACCACTGCATTATGTTTATATTATGAATTTGTTAATGTGACTTATTTTAATAGAGATATTCAAACGTCAATCGGATGAGACAGTACGGGGGCTGTTTGTCTGCGTTATTCATGTGTTGTGTGTGTATAGTGTGGCTGTTCTTGCTTGGGTTTTTTTAGAGTTTGTGTCCCTGCAGTCATCGTTAAATAGATGGATTTATGTATTCAGAAAATAACAATTAAATATTAGGGATGCACAATATTACTGGTGTCATGTTCATGTCTGCAGGTCTGAACATTTCTGATGCTATTTTAGCCTTAAATATTTGCTCAGGATTGTGGGACGCAGGTGTTGGATTTGTATTTCCAAACTCACACTGATATTTTCTACCTGTTTTTATACTTTATTCTATTCCTCCTGACCCTCTTTTATTCTTATTCTGATTACATTTTGATTGATTTTACCGAGTCAGATTCCTCGTGAGTGTAAATGTACTTGGTGATAAATACATGCTTCACTAAACTGACCTGCTCCTGTCTGTCAGAAACTGACGGAGAAAAACATTTTAGTCTTTAATAAAAGATCCTGATGATTTATTGAAGTGGATGTTTAGTAACTGCACTGATGTAATAATCTCACATTTATGACGTTAAATACTTTTATCAGTGCACAAAATGATTTTGTTGTTTAAAACGTTAAAGTTTTTCTCTCAAATGTTTTTAGGTCTGTCAGATAAAGTTACAGGTCTGTTTCTGAACTCAGTCACTTGGATTGAGGTTTAAGGTCAGACCAGGACCTGAAGACCTGGTTTGGGTAAAGACCAGGACCTGAGGACCTGGTTTGGGTTTTTACTTCATGATCAGGTGGACTTTCCCCTCACCTCACCAGGCTGTCGTAGACCGAGCTGCATCCTGGGAGGAGCCACGGCTCGGGGGCGGAGCATCCCGAGGCGGCTGCGGCGGCGGCCAGCAGCGGGTCACTGAGGCCGTTCCACAGGGCCGCCGACCACCCCTTTGCACACACGCAGGACCACGGGCTGAAACAGAAACTGAGAGCAGAGCGAGAGGATCAGACTCTGGAGACGATCGTCATGATTAAATAAAGATGAAGATGATGCTCGATGGACAACCACACACAAAATAACTCATCTAGAGAAATGATTGTTCTTAAACCAGACACTTTACACAAAAACGTTTAATATCTGGAGAGGTTCAACGAGTTTTAGGATGAAGTAAAAACCTTTAAAATAACTTTGAGACTAAAGCAGAGAAAACAGTCATGACTGTAAAACTGAGAAAAGCTCTGATGTCAGAAATAAAGTGAAAACATAAATCAGCTTCTTAATTTCAGACACACATGAAACACATCCCTACATAAAAGTTATCTGGAAAATCTTTTTTTTTCAATAAAACCAAGACCACATAAATTCAAACTGGCATTTAAAGGGTTAAAATCATTAAAAAATAATATAATTAAATGTATGATGATTTTATAGCAGGTTTTTGTGTGTCCATTTTTGCCTTGAGGGTCTCCAAAGGGTGCAAAATTTTTAATCAAACACCAAATAAAATTAAATCATTGATGCTCCTTTTTGACATATCGAAGACTTTAATCACAGGCAGTACCCCGTCCAAGACTATTGTATTTAAAATCTCTTTTTTCAATAAACAGTGAGAACATGAATTTAAACAGCTATAAACATGAAATTAAATGAATATTTAGTCATTTTGAGCAGGGCTGAAGTGGTTTAAGAGATTTATGCAGACAAAAGAATCCTTATTTGTATAATAGTGCCAGTTAATAACAGGTGCTATGTTGAGGTTTTTACAATAGAGCAGGCTGAAATATGATGATTTTATAGCAGGTTTTTGCTTCTGTGTGAGTAACTGGCTTCAAATTTTAAAAAATATCCAAAAGAAAATTCTTGCAGAAATTCATGACATAATTTAACCCATTTTATATCATGCACAAAATAATAAAAAAAAAGTAAAGAAAATGGCAGAGGGTTAAGGATGCATCATTTAATCTGTAAATCTGAGCATTACTGACTATCTGGTTATTTAGCAGAACTGAAATGTTTTAAGAGAATTATACAGAAAATTGTAGATGAATTATTGATGTATGATGACTTTCAAAGCAGAAGGTGGAGGCATATTCAAGTGATGCAGGACTTAATTTCAAAGATTTTATTTTATTTTAATCAAAAATAAAGTTTTAATCTTAAAAAAAAATAAATCCCTTATTTTCCTCGTGCATGACACTCATCCATATGAAGAAAAATGTGGAATAAACTGAAATAGAAATTTGAGACACAAAAGTCAAAATAAAAAGAGGAGAATGTGTTGAAATATGTTGTGTTGTGTGCAAATGTCAAGAGAAAAAATTAAAGAACGCGTTTGAAATTCAAAATAAAGGTGAAATTTGATTTAAACCTAAACTCAGACTTTGGACTGATTAAAACAGAAATGGTTTTCTTCTCTCCTGCTGATCCTTACTCTCCTCTTTTAAACTCATCTATCTCAGGTGTGGCCTACAGCTCCTCCAGGAGCCTTCAGTGATTAGAAACCCTGTTCGGGTGAACTCAGTCTGATCTGCCCCTCCGCTGAGCAGAAGTGAAGATCCAGGTCCAGGTGTGAGTGCTGGTCCAGGGGCTGGTCCAGGTGCTGGTCCAGGTTTAGCCTGCAGACCGTTTAAAGGGTTAACCTCCTTCACGGAGCGCCGCTCCTGTTTGAGTTTATTTAATCCGATTCACGTAATAATTCAGAGTCTAAACCTGCTGCTGTTTCAGAGAGTCAGCGTCCCCTCAGGTGTGAGCCTCAGGTAAACCTGGTCCTGGTCTTTGGTACCCACCTGGCAGAGAGCAGCGGGCTCTGAGATCTTTCCACTCCTCTCGTGCTCATCTTTGTTTTGCAGTTTGAGTTTGGCGCCTTCTCGTCACACGGACAGACGCCACTGTTCCTCTTCACACCTTTTTAATGAGACGCACCTGAGGAGGGGGCGGGGCCTGCTGCTGGGCCCCCTCAGCTCACCCGAGACTCCTCCTCCTTCTGAGGTGGATCTAAATAATTAACTTTAAGGGGTTCTTCATTGTCTCTGCAGTTCATTAAATCGGATTATTTTAATCAGATTAAAGAGTGAGTCTGTTTAAAGCTGTTTTAAATTAAATTAATTTAATGAGCTCATGTTCTGTTTCACAGGTTTATGGACTTTAACAGAGAGGAGGAAACAGACCAGGAGGGGGGCAACTGGTGGTCCAGGGGCCACATGTGCCCCCAACACCAGATTAGAATATCAGAATAATTAACCTGGATGAAGAAAAAGGACAGATCTGCCTCGATAACACCGAAAACAGAGATTATCCCAGTAAGATATGGTTATTATTAGCTGTAATAGTTTCTTTCAAATTCCTCTCGGGTATTTTAGTGCATTCTTGAAAATGTAAATGTTTGAAAAATATATTTTTATTAACAAACGGCGTATACTCTCATAAAAAAGAATCATTAAGTGGCTTCAGTTCTGTGATTAGCTCATGCAAAGTAAATATCTCTACTTACATCTGAGTTTGATGTAAATGTTGATTTAAATATCTTTACTAAAAACAGTTTTTGTCCTTTTTGGTAAATTGTAAAGAATTCAACCATCCAACTGACAGTTTCTCACAGCTTGCACTTATTTGCCCCCTTTAAATAAAGGAAAATGCATGTATCCCCCGAGCTCAAAAAAGAAAAGAGTGTTTGACAGTGAACAGAAATTAATCCTTGTTGTTGAGAAAAAAAGAAAGTTCAAATGAAACATGGTTAAATTACAATAATGACAAATAATGGGCGAAAAATATCACCCACAACTACAGGCAAGAAACATTCTAGCTTACAATCTAATTTTATAAATTCATTTACGTTTTTATTTGTTGACCTGTTTTTTTATTCATGTATCTATCCCTCTACCTTCCTAGTTTTATATGAAGTCACTTATTTATTTCATTTATGTGTTTATATAGCTATTTATCCATCTAGTTCATTAATTTACCTATATTTACTGTTTGCTCATTTTACTTATTTATTCATTTATCGAACTATCCCTCTATCTGTCAATTTTTTATTTATTCATTTATATATAATCAAGCTGTTTGTTCATTTGTTTTTTACCTTTCAATCTATCAATCTATCTAGCTATTCTGTCTATTCCGCTATCTATTTTTGCCTTTCTATCTGTGTATTTGTTTATATACCTATCTATCTAGCTAGCTAGCTAGCTAGCTATCTATACACATAATTCTAATTATTCAGTTAAGCATTATTTCTGTTCTTTATTGATAATTTATCTATCTATTTGGTAATTTATTTATACATCTAGCTTTTGATTTAAATTGTAAGAAATAATCAAAGGATCATCCTGCGTATATCTTTGTTGTCATCTTTCTTTATTTAGGATTTTCAACAGACCAATTGGACTGTAAGAAGTAGATGAAAAAAATCCACTTGACCTTAAAACTGTTCAGAAAATATCTACATGGGAAAAAATATTCAAAATAAAATATAATATGAATATTCAAAAAAATTTGAGTAAGGCAACACTGGAGACGTCACATGGATATAAAATCAATCAATACAGAGATATTTTAAAAGGGTTATTATCTTAGTCATTTCAAAAACTACATTTTTACTAAGGATTAAACAAAAACCAAATATGTGAATAAATTCGAAGAACACTCTGTTTGTTTATCACATAAATGTTTAATCTCCTGTTTTCCTCATAATAATAATAATAATAATAATTATAATAATAATAATAATAAAGGTTTGTTTTATTAAAATCATGACGTCATCAGACCAGTGCTCCCGCTCCTCTCCTGCAGGCGGCGCTGTCCGCCATTTTAAACTCGAGCGCCTCCTTTTCCGACACTGAGTAAACAAGATGGCGTCCGGCAGTGGGGTGAGCTCTTTCTCTCTAATGCTGTTATTTATGTCTAAAATGATTAAACGTGTGTTTTTACCGGGGGTTTGATTTAGTAAACAGTTTGTCTGTATACCAGAGCCGGTGAAGGCTTTAATTAGACCCGGGTTAGGTTCAGATATCCCGGGTTAAAAGGCAGAGCGTTAGCCAGCAGCTAACAACAGTTAGCATACAGTCTGCTGTAGTGACGGTGTAAAGACAGGGTTTATTCAGCATTTATGATCATTTATTACATATTATAACAAGGAACTAAGCTGTGTCTATCTGAACATGCTCTGAATGTTAAATCTCAGCTCCTGTTTGGTTTTATCACCGACAGAGAGCCCAGGAAAGGATTTAAAATCAACGATACTCGGATTTATTACCATGTAGTAATAATAATAATAATGATAACAGTAGTGGTAATAATAATCTGTGGAGGCCCTCAGTCATCCAGGTCAGGTTACCTGAAGGGGCAGCTGGTTTGTTTCTTCTCCAAAAGGACAAACAGACTGAATTTATTAGAATAAATCGAATAATAATTATTTTATCTTCACAGTTTGAAGGTTAAACAGCTTCACACCTGCAGATAGGTGAGACCAAAGCTGCTGAGGTCACTTGTCCGTGTATTTGGGACAGTTTAGAGGAAAATAAAAATGTATTTAAGTCATAAAAATGCTGCAGGTGTTTGTTAAACCGTGAGAATATCACAGTTAAAGTGCTGAACAATAAAAGAGCAAAAACATGATTTACCACATCTCGTATTCTCACCCTGTGAATTAAAACTCTTCTGCATTATAAAAACCATCCTGAGCCTGGAGCTGGATCACTCATGACAGTTTAATAATTATTGTTTATTAAATCAAGCTCGTCATCAGTGCCCACGCTGTCTCCACTGTACTGGCTTTAACTCTTTAAAGGACAAACAGTGTATGTGACAAAGTCTAATTTATCATATAAACATGTGTAAAAAGATTTTAACATAAAATAACTCTTTAGACGGATTATTTCACTTTTTTTAATTATCATGTCATTTCTTCTCTCTTCCAGTCCAGTAAGAACGACTTCCGTAGGAAGTGGGACAAAGACGAGTATGAAAGCCTGGCTCAGAAACGTCTGGCTGAGGAGAGAGACCGCGAGCGCAGAGATGGTGAGGACAAATACATGTTATTATTACTCATTCTGTTTATTTATGTTTGAACAGTCATTTTAGAGCCATCGTTAAGGCCTGTCTGCCATCCCCCTCTGGCTCTGCACGGAGCATTTACAAACACACGAGTTAGGGCTGGGCAACATATTGATTCAGTCAATTAATCAAAATTATTTTCTGCAGAGGATTTTAAAATTTTAAAGCTCGATTTCTTTTTCTTGACCTTCTCTAATTGTAAGTTGTTGCAATGTTTGAAAATGTAAATATGGAAAATTGACAGTTTTCACGAAGGTCCGCCCTGTCAAGGTTTTGCACGAGCACTTTTATAGGCTTTTATTTGTTTGTAAATGCAAGTAAATATTGATCAGAGAGCTCCATGTTAATATGCAATAACATAGCTCAGCCTTCAGTGTTTATGTAGACAAAAAATGGAGTTCTGTAATCTGGAGTTACCTTTAAGTCTGATATATAAACTCTCTGTCTGTCTGTCTGTCTGTCTGTCTGTCTGTCTGTCTCAGGGAAAACGGCGCCCCCGGTTAAGCGTGACCTCCTGCGTCACAGAGACTATAAAGTGGATCTGGAGTCCAAACTGGGGAAGACCATCGTCATCACGAAGACCACTCCTCAGGCTGAGATGGGCGGGTACGGGAGATCCTCGCCTCTTTAAACTAATATTCTAAATATTATCATCATAACACTGATTAGAGAGGCCTGTTACGTTACCTGTAAACTAATATTCTAAACATTATCATCTTAACGCTGATACCTTCTCCTCTCGAGGCCTGAAGACTTCAACATTTTACCTTCACTGCAGCGTGAATGAGCTGCAGTCACATGACCAAGCCAGCACGCTGCCATCTGTTTTCTGACTGAAGCAGAAAGGACAGATGATCTTGTTTCAGTGACTCTCTGCAGTGACAGATAGTCAGACTGACCCAGACTGCAGAGTTTGTGTTTCCTGTACTTAAAATGTAAAAGCTAGAGACGATCACTGCAGATACAGCAGTGTTTCAGATTAGAGAGAGACTCTTTCTTCTTTGTTCGTCTCATAATCAGAGAAATACTGGTTATATTAATCTGTGGTGAAGATCTAGTTCAGAGCTTTTCCCTTCAGAGCCTCCAGCTGAGGCTTGGACCCAGACTGACTGATGGACTTATTTTGGTGTTGATGTTTGTCAGGTCTGTTGTTACTGATCAGGCTCTGTCGTGGTTTTTGTGGAGACGGTGCTTGGCCTAACCCCAGGCCTCTGTGCTTAAAAACTGTTCTGATCTGAGTCTAGTCTTCTGAAAATGCACTGAGTAGACTCTTCACTGAGGGATAAGATGTGGAGGTTGAGTTGAAGCAGGAGAAGAGCTCAGTGCTTCAGTCAGTCATGGCAATGAACGAGGCAGATGAGTTTGATTCTGCAGAGTCAGCACTGAAAAAACAAAGGGGGGGGGGGGGGGTCATAACACGGTTTCATAGGCGTGTACTCAAACACATGATCTCCAGACAATCCCCTTTCTTTGAAGAAACTTGCTGATTGGATGATTCTGATGATGTCATCTCTGGCGTATGCAGCCAAGGCTCCGCCCCAGTGAACAAATGAGTTGAGGTCATAAATTAATGATGTTTTACTCTGAATAAACCCGGTATGTGTCCTCCGTGCGTTTAATTTTCCATAGAGGTCAAACTGGCTCAGTGGCTGACGGATGACCATCAGCAGTCGTTGAGGGTCGGTGCGGGGTCGCTCCTGAACAGGTTTACTGAGGTCTGAACTAAAAGAAAAACTGCAGACTAAACATTTTAGCTCTGGAAAAACCACCTCAGCTCTGAAGAGACTGGTGTCTCCGGAAAGATGATCCGGACTCAGACTGTGATTTATTTTTTATTTAAAGGTGTCAGCTTTGTTTTACAGTGTAAGATTTCAGCTTGTAATCCTGGAGCCTTTTGGCTTGTTGTTTTGTCAGTCCTTCAGTCTGTCAGTCCTTCAGTCTGTCAGTCCTTCAGTCCTTCAGTCTGTCAGCCCTTCAGTCTGTCAGTCCTTCAGTCTGTCAGTTTGGTGAAAAAAACTAAGCCTGTCGAGGTTTCACTGTGACTGTGGACGTTAAAGCTGAGCTCAGACTCAGGGATTTACTCCATCAGCCTTTCCATGAAGTCCTCAGGTGTTCAAATCAAACCTTCCACCATAGCCTACGGGCTTCAAAAAGTGGGTCTTTCACAAAGATTCAGACTCAGATTTACTCAACAAAAACACACAAATAAGTAAAATACCACAAACAATCCACTCCTTGCATTTGCTGCCCACTACGGCCTCAGATATGTACGAACACCTCCTCACAGTCAGGTAGCCTCTCTCAGCTCACCTTCTTAAAGCTACAGGCTCTCATTTTATCCTCAGCACTCATCATGAACACAAACTGACCAAAATACCACGAACGTATGAACCATATTGGAATTCTAATCACCTCAGACCTTTTAAATGCTAAAACAACAATCACAGTGAATAACTGAGCCGAGGTTTCCTTCAGTCACACAGACTGTGCACCTGTGATTAGACTGATGAGCCTCCTCGCTCTGATTGGCTGCCTTCTTCTTCTCCTCTCACAGTTACTACTGTAACGTCTGCGACTGCGTGGTGAAGGACTCCATCAACTTCCTGGACCATATCAACGGGAAAAAACGTGAGTTGAGCTCCAGAGAGCGGCTGCAGCGTTTGATTGGACAGTCTGTAACTCTGTGTTTGTGTCACAGACCAGAGGAACCTGGGCATGTCCATGAGGGTGGAGCGCTCGTCCCTGGACCAGGTGAAGAAGAGGTTTGAGGTGAACAAGAAGAAGATGGAGGAGAAGCAGAAGGAGTACGACTTCGAGGAGAGGATGAAGGAGCTGAGGGAGGAGGTGAGGAAGAGGAGATTTATGTCTGTTCGTGCTTTTTAATTCTTTATTTTGGGATGGCAGTATTCATATCAGGGCTCCCACACATCCTGGAAAACCTGGATAATGATTGACCAATTTTCCAGTCATGGAAAACATGGAAAATGAGGAAAAAAGTAAATTGTCCTGGAAAACGATTTACCTTCCCTGCCTTGTTAGTGAACAAAAATCAAACATAGGAAATGAAGTAAAAAATGTACTTGGTAAGTAATGCCATAAAATATGAGTAGATAAAATAAGTTAAGAGATAAAATATAAAAACTCAGAACAATGGTGACAAAAAGAAATAGTAAATAATGGCAAAATAAAATTTAGGCTACTTAAACAGTAAATCAACAAAATATATTTATAAAAAAGCGGAGTAAACTGAGATAAAAAATGTGAAAACGTCCTGGAAAATGGTTTCTAGAAAAGAGTGGGAACCCTGCGTATTTATTTAATAAATCAAAGCAGATGATCTTTTTCCGTCTGCATCAACATTTTCTTTTAATTTTAGGAACTAAATACATAAAGAGTGAGCACCAAGGCGTTAAAGAATATCATGGGGGAGTTAGAAGAAAGAAAAGCTGATGATAGAAGTTAAAACAAATATGAAAAATAATTAAAACAAGTAAACAAGGGTTTGTTCAAATAAAACCACTGTTTTATGTCTTTCAGTGTTTCTTGAGCTTTTGTTTCGGAGGTTTAGAGCAGGGGGCGATCCTTCTCCCTCAGTGCAGTCTGTCACTCAGTTAAAATATCTTTAAGATGTTCATATATGAAGAAAACATGATCAAATTGGCCCTGGAAACATTATCATCCAACAATAGATCAGGTAGAATAGTCTGGAGTTGTTTCTGGTGTGCTTCAGTGAAGGAGTTTGTAAAAAGACAAATTAAACTTATTAATATAACAGGGTTCCCACACGTCCTGGAAAACCTGGAAAATGATTTCTAGGAAAGAGAAGAAACCCTGTATAAACTTTTAACACCAGTAAAAACTCAGAGCATCACCCAGGTCACTGTTTCTGTTTCTGTGATGGTTTAATACTCCAGTGTGTCGGAGCTCTCTGACTGAAACCATGTTTTAACGCTAAAATAAGTAAATGTTGTTGCCACAGACGGGAGCCTGGGTGTTAACGCGTGTCTGTTGCAGGAGGAGAAAGCGAAGGCCTACAAGAAGGAGAAGCAGCGGGAGAGGAAGCGGCGTGCGGAGGACGATGTGGATTTCGAGGAGGATGACGAGATGGCAGCAGTGATGGGCTTCTCCGGGTTCGGCTCATCTAAGAAGAGTCACTGACAAGACCGGTTTTAGCTCCGCCCCCCGCCACCATCTCCACGCAGCAGGACGGGAGACCGGTTTTAGCTCCGCCCACTTCAGTCATCCGGACTTTGAGACCACAGCGAGGACGGAGGAGTCCACCATCCCACAGTCCTGGTTCAGACTTTAACCTCCAAATCTTCTTTTGTATCCACAGCCAGGCTCTTATTTTGGTAGTCTGGTGCTTCACTCTTCCTCTCTGATGACCCCCAGGAGGTCAGAGGTCAGGAAATGTAAATGTTGAGCTGTTTTTGTCTGCAGGAAAAGTTTTTAAAGCAAAAACTTCAGACGGAGGAGGAACAAGAGACCAAACAAGAACCTGAGCACCAGCTGAAGAGAAGTCGGGGTGCGTTCCATTTAGCTCAGAGCTTAACGATTGGACGGTCTGAGTGATCAATCTAGTTTACAACTCAGATTTCCCACATCTGAGGTGCAATGGAATGCACCATCAGATCAGACCTTCATCATCAGCATCAGTTTTCCTCCAACAGGGAACATTCAGAGTTTTGAGTGATCTGAACTTTAATATTTGACTTTGTTCAATTTTTAACATCAGGCAGAAAAAAAATCTGTTTTGTTTATTTTCTGTTGTGTCGAGAGGAAACAGTTTGTTCATTAACTCTGATTATAATAAATGTTTTTATATTTAAATGTTTGTTCTCTGATTTATCTGACCGGCTTATCTTGATTAGCAGAGGGAAAATGTCCTGATAGTGAAGGTTTGGCTTTCTTAACATTTTTAATGCATTTTTAATTCACTTAAAGTCTGTCGTAACTCTGCAGGTTCAGTGACAGACGCCTCCCTCTCTCTTTCATCATCATCATCATCATCATCTTCACCGCCTCCCGCTTTGTTCAAGTCTGATTGTCCCTTAAAGAGCGATTTGGTGTGCAGCAGTTGATCATAAAATACTCACAATAAGACAGCATAAACTCAAAATACAAACAATAAAAACATGAAAAACTCATAAATGTGCCCAAAGTGACAGTAACAAGAACCGAGGCTTCGATTGCACTTCTGAAGTCAAACAGACTCAACATCCGGCTGCTTATTTAATAAATTAAAACATAAGACAAATATTTCACAGTATTTTATGGCCCAATACTCTATCGGTGTTCTTAGTGCAGTATTGTGTAGGGCTGGGTGACATGACCTAAAAATAAAACCAGTTTTTTTCCACAACACTCAATTTAAGGTTTTAATCAATGTTTCCCTCTAAAAAAAACTTCCAAGTGACACAAAAATGACATAAATCAAGTTTCACCTTTATGTTGTCAAAATACAACCTGACAAGCCAGATGGACAGTTTCATATATCCGCCATGGAAATATTTCACTAGTCCAGGATTTCAGACAGTAAATCAGGCAGGTCTCTGCTCTGCAAGGCCAGTCAAAATCTATTCCCAAACCAAGCAGAATTTCCCTCTTTAAGTGTGTGTCATAAAATGTTGATTAAGTAGTTCAAACATAGGCAGATATGTCCTCATAAACACTAGAGGCTGAGGTATTTTCACAGAATATTAACATGAAACTCTCTGATCAATATTTAATCTCATTAAAAAAACAAATGTTAGCCTGATTGATCAAACCTGACAGGGCCGACAGTCATGAAAACTGCATTTTCAGCATTTGTATTTTCAAACATTGCAACAGTTTGTAATTAGAGTAAGACAAGAAAAAAAACCTTATCTTATTTCATCAGAAGTGAAACTTTTGGAAAAATCGACCACAGTACAACAGAAAATGCTGCAATTTTGCTTCTTACATCCTGATGTTTATGCCTGCATCGTTTGCTTAGGGCCTGTTTGTTTGCTTAGGGCCTCATATTTGCAGTTTGAGCTCCTGGTGCTGTTGAAACAGGAAGACCCTGCAGACAGACTGATGTCAGAGATGAAGATGAAGATGGTGTCGGCTTCAGGGTCCCTCATCTGTCACACTTCGGTTTGGAGCTTCAAACTGGAGTTATTTTTTGATTTCCTCACTGCAGCGTCGTTTCCTCAGCAAAAGAGCAGTATACCTGAGGTTCATTTTATTAAGTTTGCTTGAGTATAAGAATAAGCAGAGCGAGTGCACTACAGACCATGGACTAGTGTACTAGAAAGTATATTAATTTAATACTTCTTTGGACTAAATTGGAGAATTTTTAAGTTTATAAAAGTATACTTTAAGTTTACTTTACAAAGTCATTCTAAGTTTACCAAAGTACAAGTTCAAGTATACAAGTACACTGATCTATAGACTACTAGTGTACTAGTTATATACTTCTAGTCCACATTTTAGTTTATTGAAGTATACTTCAGGTATACTCTTATGAAAAAAGTATTCTTTTTTGCTATGTTACTAGTTTACTTGTTATACTTTAAGTATACCTGTAAGTTCTAGTTTCACGCTCAGATTAAACAGAAAAGTTCTGTATCACAGTCAAACTCTGACAGACTAAAGCAGAGATACAGCAGAGCTGTTTGACTGAAAGGTGGTATATTTGGTTTAATGAATGACTTTATTTTTAAACAAACGTCTTCACATCAAATTTCTGCTTTTTGTCCATGTGCCAAACTCTGTTGTGTTTTAGTCGAGGTACTTACTGAATCAGACGGGCCTGTATGTAAAGATTCACAGATCAGTGAACAAAATACTTTCATATATGAGGTTAAAAACAGACTGTTAATGCTGTCTGGACTGAGAGGATTAAAACAAAATGTCTTCTTGTTGAAACAGATGACGCTGTGTTCATAACACCAGTGCCAAACCCTTATGAAGGGACTAGAACTGGATCAATAAAGTCAAATGTTCCTCTGTTTCTGTTTTTAAGGTGCAGGCCTATAGGCCCTGATGGTCTGAGTCTGTCTGCTTCAGCTCTGATGGTCTCGCTGTTTCAGATCAGCTGTTTCCTGTAACAGGAACAAACGAGGAGGTGCTCACAGAGGAAGAAGAAGTCTGACACTCTCCTGTCAGCCATAGTCTCACCTACACTCACTGATCATCAGCCTCATTAACAAACCACTCACGCAGCAGCCCAAGCAACTTAGGGCTGAGTGCCATGCCCAAGGACACACTGACCTGCAGGAGCCGGACTTGAACCCACGCTCTTACCCCCTTCACCCAAACATCCATCATCTACACCACTCACCCCTCTCTGGGCTGCGGGGGGGCTGGAGCCTATCCCAGCTGACATTGGGCAAGAGACAGGGTCCACCCTGAACCTGTCTTTAGCCAATCGCAGGGCCACATAGAGAGACTAACAATCATTCATGATGCCACCAGACCCTGAAGAGAACTCACAGGGAGAACTCCACACAGAAAGGCCCTGACAGACACGGGAACTGAACCAGCAACCTTCTTGCTGACCGTACACCAGTGGTACAGCTCGTACCCCTTCAGACACTCGACCTCCAGCCATGTGCCCCCTACTTTAACGCACTTACAGCAGCTAGCTCACATGTTGCTGTTTCATCTATAAGCAATAGTTCATGATAACGTTACCATCATGATATGATTCAAGACCCTGAAAACGCACACCTAGCACTCAGGATCATGTTGATGTCATTATTAGTGACAGTTATTGAGCAAAAACCATCGTTCACTAACGGATCTGGATCACCACCAAAACCTAATCGTTTATAATCTGAGCCATTACCAACTTCTCCTGAACATTTCAGCAAAGTTTTGCCAGTAGTTTTTGTGTAATCTTGCTAACAAACAAACGGAGGTAATGAAGCCTGTAATGGGGTCCAGATCTACAGTTTGCCCTGTGATTGGCACATGAGTGGATCTGGGCCTCAGCCCCTTTCTGGCTCCACCCAGTAAAGTCAGGGATGCTGAAGCTTTCTTAAAGAAAGGCCAGAACAGTAAAGCCAGTGATGAAGCTCCAAACCTGCAGTTCCAGTGTTGTCCACCAGAGGCTGCCGGCCACAGTGAGCACGTCTCCATTGAGCTCCATGTTAAGACGTCTGACCTCACAGGAGGAACAACGCTGCTGCTTGCAGGAGCTCACAGGGTGGAGTCATGAAAATGGATGTTTTTCACACATGCAGCCTTCGGGGAGTTTTGAGACAAACTGAGGCGGATACTCGACTGGCGAGGGCGGTGTAGTTAATCTGATCCGAGCTCGGCGTGATGGACCTGTGAGGTCCTGCTCCGTGGACCAGGAGGAGCTCAGACTGATCTGGAGTCAGTCGTCTGCTCCTCTTCTTCTTCTTTTTTTAGCGTCGTTGCAGATCTGCAGAGAGCGGCTGCAACTGCATCAGTGTTCCGCTCTGTGGTCAGCCCCCCCGCTGCACAGTCACTTCCTCCCTCAGAGAGAGAGAGGGGGAGGAAGGAGAGGCTGATGCTGACAGATAGACAGAAGGAGGGGGAGAGACGGAGGGAGAGGAAGGAGGAAGCCATTTTGGGTTCTTGGTGGCATCTTGGCCAGAGCTGGAGGAGTTGTTCCTTCCTGTCTGCTGTCTGTCTTTGGCGAGCGCGATCAGGCTGTAGGACGACCCCGAGCTCGCTAAAGGGAGAAAAACTCTCCGAAGACGCTGAAGTGTTTTACATTTAAGGAGGATTTTTGAAGAAGAGGTTGGTTTGTGTTCATCAGGAAGGAGTGGCACGGAGTGAGGCCTGTCAAAACGAGCAGCGTCCAACTGAGGACAGACGGACTCCGCTGGTCCAGCATCAGGCAGAGGTGAGGAGGCCTCGAGACAAAGTCAGTACGAGGTACGGTCTAATGTCACTGTACAGGTCTGAATCCTGTTTAAAGACATTTAATGACTTCAACATGCAGGAAATGGCTTTATATATAACATTTACTCATTTTTCCAACAAATGAAACGGATCAAAACTAAACAAGCATTTAAAGATTTGCTCACATAGATTAGGATCAACACTGAGAGGGTGGGGGTTCGAATCCAGCCTGTGACCAGCTTGCAGAGCGTCTCCCTGCTTTCACAAGCCTGTCCACTGTCTCTCTCCTGTCAATAAAGGCCTAAAAATGCCCAACTATAGTAAAAAGAAACAGTAATAATAAATTAAATGTAAGTTTATATTCATACAGGCAAGAAAATCAGCTGTAAAAACAGTATGAGATAAAGTTATACTGATACATGTCAGTATTCAACATCGTCCCTCAAAGACAGAGTGGACATGGACATCTGAGTGAATGCAAACCCTCTCAGCAGAATAGTGGACACGTCAACACCAGCTCAAGACAAAAGGGCTCGACATCGGAGGAAGAACGTCGTCTCTGGAGTTTATCTCCAAGTTTAGACCAGACTTTGTGATCCAGCTCAGCAGTAAACACATCCTGGCACCAAAGGTTAGCATGTTGTGACGTCCTCTGTTTTATCAGTGACTGAGTTATTAATTATTTAACGGACATCAGCTCTAAAATGACAAAACTGTTGAGTCCTTCTGCAGGACCAGAGGCAGAGTGTTGGTGAAAGATTTCCATTTTTGACTTCAGACATTTGGGGACAGGTTGGGATTTAATTTGTGATGCTGAGGAGATATGTTTATATATATATATTTATTAGTTTATTTGACGTGGACCACATAATTAATTGGACAAACCAGATGCTTTGAGTGTTTTAGCACGTGCTAATTCACAACACCTGTCCACAGGAGGCCTTTAAAATGATCAAATAAAATATGAAGAAAAAATGCAGTGTACAACATTACGGTAAAAGAGACGCAGTTTTTCAGATTAAATACAAACATAAGCTACAACGCAAAGGCAACATGGTCAAGCAACCAACCAGTTCAAACTGTTCACGTGAGCGCTGTTTGGATTTTAGCCGTTTTTTGAGTCCTTGTTAAAAACATTACTGTTTTAGATCAGAGTTTTCCCCTTTACAGAAAGAGCAGACCCACAGAATGAAGCCTTCCCTTAGCAAAAAGTACTTTACTCAAGTGTACTAAGAGTGTACTCATTTATTCTAAAACCGAGGCAGTATACTCGAAGTTTACTTTTTATATACAGTGGGGAAAAAAAGTATTTAGTCAGCCACCAATTGTGCAAGTTCTCCCACTTAAAAAGATGAGAGAAGCCTGTAATTTTCATCATAGGTACACTTCAACTATGAGAGACAAAATGAGAAAAAAAAAAAATCCAGAAAATCACATTGTCTGATTTTAAAAGAATTTATTTGCAAAGTATGGTGGAAAATAAGTATTTGGTCAATAACAAAAGTTCATCTCAATACTTTGTTGGCAATGACAGAGGTCAAACGTTTTCTGTAAGTCTTCACAAGGTTTTCACATACTGTTGCTGGTATTTTGGCCCATTCCTCCATGCAAATCTCCTCTAGAGCAGTGACGTTTTGGGGCTTTCGCTGGGCAACACGGACTTTCAACTCCCTCCAAAGATTTTCTATGGGGTTGAGATCTGGAGACTGGCTAGGCCACTCCAGGACCTTGAAATGCTTCTTACGAAGCCACTCCTTCGTTGCCCGGGCGGTGTGTTTTGGATCATTGTCATGCTGAAAGACCCAGCCACGTTTCATCTTCAATGCCCTTGCTGATGGAAGGAGGTTTTCACTCAAAATTTCACGATACATGGCCCCATTCATTCTTTCCTTTACACGGATCAGTCGTCCTGGTCCCTTTGCAGAAAAACAGCCCCAAAGCATGATGTTCCCACCTCCATGCTTCACAGTAGGTATGGTGTTCTTTGGATGCAACTCAGCATTCTTTCTTCTCCAAACACGACAAGTTGAGTTTTTACCAAAAAGTTCTATTTTGGTTTCATCTGACCATATGACATTCTCCCAATCCTCTTCTGGATCATCCAAATGCTCTCTAGCAAACTTCAGACGGGCCTGGACATGTACTGGCTTAAGCAGGGGGACGCGTCTGGCACTGCAGGATTTGAGTCCCTGGCGGCGGAGTGTGTTACTGATGGTAGCCTTTGTTACTTTGGTCCCAGCTCTCTGCAGGTCATTCACTAGGTCCCCCCGTGTGGTTCTGGGATTTTTGCTCACCGTTCTTGTGATCATTTTGACCCCACGGGGTGAGATCTTGCGTGGAGCCCCAGATCGAGGGAGATTATCAGTGGTCTTGTATGTCAAGACCACTGATTTTCTAATAATTGCTCCCACAGTTGATTTCTTCACACCAAGCTGCTTACCTATTGCAGATTCAGTCTTCCCAGCTTGGTGCAGGTCTACAATTTTGTTTCTGGTGTCCTTTGACAGCTCTTTGCTCTTGGCCATAGTGGAGTTTGGAGTGTGACTGTTTGAGGTTGTGGACAGGTGTCTTTTATACTGATAACGAGTTCAAACAGGTGCCATTAATACAGGTAACGAGTGGAGGACAGAGGAGCCTCTTAAAGAAGAAGTTACAGGTCTGTGAGAGCCAGAAATCTTGCTTGTTTGTAGGTGACCAAATACTTATTTTACCGAGGAATTTACCAATTAATTCATTAAAAATCCTACAATGTGATTTTCTAGTTTTTTTTTTCTCATTTTGTCTCTCATAGTTGAAGTGTATCTATGATGAAAATTACAGACCTCTCTCATCTTTTTAAGTGGGAGAACTTGCACAATTGGTGGCTGACTAAATACTTTTTTTCCCCACTGTACTATATTTTATATATTTAAGAACAGTACATTGAAGTATACTTGGCTCATACTGAAAAGTGTAAAGAAAAGTCTAAATACATTAATACTAAGACTTACACTTTAGTATACTTTTTACTTCTTTTGGCCACAAAGTGCTAATACTTGTATATCTTGATCCAGGAACAGAATAAGGTCAAGTCATTGTGCTTACAACATGATCGAAATCAAACTTCAGCACCAAACAGCACACACTTCATTCATATCAGCAGGTTTTTGTCTAACCACCGTCACACTGTTGGGCAGAGTGAAAAGCACTCTCATCTTTAGCATGCTTTGATTTGCCAGAATACTAAAACAGTTCAGATTGTAGAAAAATCTTCAGATTGTTCACATATACAGAAATATTTGCAGATTCACACACATGCTGTTGAAATTTTATTTTTCTATTTTTTACCAAACAAGTCAGTGAAACATATGCACAGCAGATATATTTACACTGGAGTGAACAAAAACACAAAAACAGTCAACTGAAAGAGAAAACTGCAGAAAATATATAAACAAAAAAGAGGCAAGATAAAAATGAGGCAGCAGTGTTTGGAAAGGGCAAACAGGACTTCATGTCAGATTGTGGAGTCTCATGCAGCGAGCCGTGTTCAGTTTGAGTTGTAAAATGTGTGTAAAGCAGAAAATGTGTTCGGAGTTTTGGAGACTTGAGAAGAGGTTTCTGCTCGCTGTGTGTCACTTTAAATAATTGTGCTACGCATTTAAGTGTTAGCAATTAGAAAAAACTGTAAAACTCTGACCAAACTCTAACTCAAAGGCACACAAGAACTGAAGAGGCAAGAGATGTGGTTCCAGAATATAATGATTTTATTTTAATTCATCAGTGAAAAAGAGGTAATGAAAGGCCTGCAGCTGTGAAAGGGAGACGTTAAAACAAGAAAAACTAACTAATGAATTTAAATTATTCTTCAATTTAAGAGTTTAAGTGTAAAAACGTTAAAATGCAGCTACTCTCTTAACTGAAAATAGACCAACCCAAAAGTGCAGACTGCACTGAGGAGGGTGTGGGGGTGCACCCTTCTGCTCAGCAACCCTCAAACTCAGGTGTAGCTCACCTGTGAGCCGTGAGGGCCCTCACCCAGGGAGCCCCGCCTCCAAAAGAAGAGAAGAGACCCAGCTGGTTAAATGCAAATTAATCAATGGACTAAATTACCAGGGGAATTAAGATACTCAAATAATGAACTAACCAAACCAATGCAAACTAAAGGCAAAAGAGAAACAAATAACCCGGACTAACAAAAGTCTATTAGTCCAAGTAGGTTCACTATGTCCATGTAGATAATATGTTATATGTTATATAGGTATAAGCACATCAAAAGTCTATTAGTCCAAGTAGGTTCACTATGTCCATGTAGATAATATGTTATATGTTATATAGGTATAAGCACATCAAAAGTCTATTAGTCCAAGTAGGTTCATTATGTCCATGTAGATAATATGTTATATGTTATATAGGTATAAGCACATCAAAAGTCTAAAGCTAAAGAATCCAAATGGAGGAACAGGCCAATAATTGAAGGCTAAAACCATCCCACAAAGGGACAAAAATAAGAAACTAAAGGGTACACTGAATACTAAATGAGTGCATTTAAAAGGAGTAAACTAAAGGAGTAATATAAAGGAGTAAACAAAAGAAGTAAAATAAAGGAGTAAACTAAAGGAGCAAAATAAAGGAGTAAACTATAGGAGTAAACTATAGGAGTAAACAAAAGAAGTAAAATAAAGGAGTAAACTAAAGTAGTAAACAAAAGGAGTAAACTAAAGGAGTAAACTTAAGAAGTAAAATAAAGGAGTAAACTAAAGAAGTAAACTAAAGGAGTAAACTAAAGGAGTAAACAAAGGGAGCAAAATAAAGGAGTAAACTAAAGAAGTAAACTATAGGAGTAAACAAAAGAAGTAAAATAAAGGAGTAAACTAAAGGAGTAAACAAAAGGAGTAAACTAAAGAAGTAAACAAAAGGAGTAAACAAAAGAAGTAAACTAAAGGAGTAAACAAAAGAAGTAAACAAAAGGAGTAAACTAAAGAAGTAAACTAAAGAAGTAAACAAAAGGAGTAAACTAAAGAAGCAAACAAAAGGAGTAAACAAAAGAAGTAAAATAAAGGAGTAAACTAAAGGAGTAAACTAAAGGAGTAAACTAAAGGAGTAAACTAAAGAAGTAAACAAAAGGAGTAAACAAAAGAAGTTAAATTAAGGAGTAAACTAAAGGAGTAAACAAAAGAAGTAAAATAAAGGAGTAAATTAAAGGAGTAAACCAAAGGAGTAAACTAAAGGAGTAAACTAAAGGAGTAAACCAAAGGAGTAAACTAAAGGAGTAAACTAAAGAAGTAAAGTAAAGGAGTAAAATAAAGGAGTAAACTAAAGGAGTAAACAAAAGGAGTAAACTTAAGAAGTAAAATAAAGGAGTAAACTAAAGAAGTAAACTATAGGAGTAAACAAAAGAAGTAAAATAAAAGAGTAAACTAAAGGAGTAAACTAAAGGAGTAAACTTAAGAAGTAAAATAAAGGAGTAAACTAAAGGAGTAAACTAACGATGTAAACAAAAGAAGTAAACAAAAGGAGTAAACTAAAGGAGTAAACTAAAGGAGTAAACTTAAGAAGTAAAATAAAGGAGTAAACTAAAGGAGTAAAGTAAAGGAGTAAACTAAAGGAGTAAACTTAAGAAGTAAAATAAAGGAGTAAACAAAAGAAGTAAACAAAAGGAGTAAACTAAAGGAGTAAACTAAAGAAGTAAACAAAAGAAGTAAAATAAAGGAGTAAACTAAAGGAGTAAACAAAAGAAGTAAAATAAAGGAGTAAATTAAAGGAGTAAACCAAAGGAGTAAACTAAAGTAGTAAACTAAAGGAGTAAAGTAAAGGAGTAAACTAAAGGAGTAAAGTAAAGGAGTAAACTAAAGAAGTAAACAAAAGAAGTAAAATAAAGGAGTAAACTAAAGAAGTAAACTAAAGAAGTAAACAAAAGGAGTAAACTAAAGAAGTAAACAAAAGGAGTAAACAAAAGAATTAAAATAAAGGAGTAAACTAAAGGAGTAAAGTAAAGGAGTAAACTAAAGGAGTAAACTAAAGAAGTAAACAAAAGGAGTAAACTAAAGAAGTAAACTAAAGAAGTAAACAAAAGGAGTAAACTAAAGAAGCAAACAAAAGGAGTAAACAAAAGAAGTAAAATAAAGGAGTAAACTAAAGGAGTAAACTAAAGGAGTAAACTAAAGGAGTAAACTAAAGAAGTAAACAAAAGGAGTAAACTAAAGAAGTAAACAAAAGGAGTAAACAAAAGAAGTAAACTAAAGAAGTAAACTAAAGAAGTAAACAAAAGGAGTAAACTAAAGAAGTAAACAAAAGGAGTACACAAAAGAAGTAAACTAAAGGAGTAAACAAAAGAAGTAAACAAAAGGAGTAAACTAAAGAAGTAAACTAAAGGAGTAAACAAAAGAAGTAAAATAAAGGAGTAAACTAAAGAAGTAAACTAAAGGAGTAAACTAAAGAAGTAAACAAAAGGAGTAAACTAAAGAAGTAAACTAAAGGAGTAAACAAAAGAAGTAAACAAAAGGAGTAAACTAAAGAAGTAAACTAAAGGAGTAAACTAAAGAAGTAAACAAAAGGAGTAAACTAAAGAAGTAAACTAAAGGAGTAAACAAAAGAAGTAAAATAAAGGAGTAAACTAAAGAAGTAAACTAAAGAAGTAAACAAAAGGAGTAAACTAAAGAAGTAAACAAAAGGAGTAAACAAAAGAAGTAAAATAAAGGAGTAAACTAAAGGAGTAAACAAAAGAAGTAAAATAAAGGAGTAAACTAAAGGAGTAAACAAAAGAAGTAAACAAAAGGAGTAAACTAAAGAAGTAAACAAAAGGAGTAAACAAAAGAAGTAAACTAAAGGAGTAAACTAAAGAAGTAAACTAAAGGAGTAAACAAAAGAAGTAAAATAAAGGAGTAAACTAAAGAAGTAAACTAAAGAAGTAAACAAAAGAAGTAAACTAAAGGAGTAAACAAACGAAGTAAAATAAAGGAGTAAACTAAAGAAGTAAACTAAAGAAGTAAACAAAAGGAGTAAACTAAAGAAGTAAACAAAAGGAGTAAACAAAAGAAGTAAAATAAAGGAGTAAACTAAAGGAGTAAACAAAAGAAGTAAAATAAAGGAGTAAACTAAAGGAGTAAACAAAAGAAGTAAAATAAAGGAGTAAACTAAAGAAGTAAACAAAAGGAGTAAACTAAAGAAGTAAACAAAAGGAGTAAACAAAAGAAGTAAACTAAAGGAGTAAACAAAAGAAGTAAACAAAAGGAGTAAACTAAAGAAGTAAACTAAAGGAGTAAACTAAAGAAGTAAACAAAAGGAGTAAACTAAAGAAGAAAACTAAAGGAGTAAACAAACGAAGTAAAATAAAGGAGTAAAGTAAAGAAGTAAACTAAAGAAGTAAACAAAAGGAGTAAACTAAAGAAGTAAACAAAAGGAGTAAACAAAAGAAGTAAAATAAAGGAGTAAACTAAAGGAGTAAACAAAAGAAGTAAAATAAAGGAGTAAACTAAAGGAGTAAAGTAAAGGAGTAAAATAAAGGAGTAAACTAAAGGAGTAAACCAAAGGAGTAAACAAAAGAAGTAAAATAAAGGAGTAAACTAAAGGAGTAAACAAAAGAAGTAAAATAAAGGAGTAAACTAAAGAAGTAAACTAAAGGAGTAAACAAAAGAAGTAAACAAAAGGAGTAAACAAAAGAAGTAAAATAAAGGAGTAAACTAAAGGAGTAAACAAAAGAAGTAAAATAAAGGAGTAAAATAAAGGAGTAAACAAAAGAAGTAAAATAAAGGAGTAAACTAAAGGAGTAAACAAAAGAAGTAAAATAAAGGAGTAAATTAAAGAAGTAAACAAAAGGAGTAAAATAAAGGAGTGAACTAAAGGAGTAAACAAAAGGAGTAAAATAAAGGAGTAAACTAAAGGAGTAAAATAAAGGAGTAAATTAAAGAAGTAAACAAAAGGAGTAAAATAAAGGGGTGAACTAAAGGAGTAAACAAAAGAAGTAAAATTAAGGAGTAAACTAAAGGAGTAAACAAAAGAAGTAAAATAAAGGAGTAAATTAAAGAAGTAAACAAAAGGAGTAAAATAAAGGAGTGAACTAAAGGAGTAAAGTAAAGGAGTAAAATAAAGGAGTAAACTAAAGGAGTAAACCAAAGGAGTAAAATAAAGGAGTAAACTAAAGGAGTAAAATAAAGGAGTAAACAAAAGAAGTAAACAAAAGGAGTAAACAAAAGAAGTAAAATAAAGGAGTAAACTAAAGGAGTAAACAAAAGAAGTAAAATAAAGGAGTAAAATAAAGGAGTTAACAAAAGAAGTAAAATAAAGGAGTAAACTAAAGGAGTAAACAAAAGAAGTAAAATAAAGGAGTAAATTAAAGAAGTAAACAAAAGGAGTAAAATAAAGGAGTGAACTAAAGGAGTAAACCAAACAAACAGGTATGAGGTTAGGTAAGCTGAATCTAAACCTCAAACAAAGGACTCGGTCCTTACCTGAACACAGGTACAGCAGGAACCACCAGCAGCAGAGGACACGCCTCCTCCTTCTTCTTCTGTGGATTATTTTGGCGGTTGGCAAACAAATTGGTGCATTACTGCCACAACCTGATGTGGAGTGTTGATGCGTACTCAACCTGATCATAGACAAAACTAAATCTGTAATAACTCAGAGAAGAATGAAGTGATATCTGTATCTTGCTCAGAACATTTATTTCCCTTAAATACTGAAATAGTATTTGATAATCTTTACCGTCTGAACTTTGCCTTACAGTTTTAAACTAAATTGTTTTTTTAATTCTTTTACGTTCTTTCTTTCTCTGCTTCATGCTCCTCACACTGAAATAACACGCTCCACTGTTTCAGATTTCCCTGAACTACATCG